>OY728120.1:1133297918-1133897918 GCA_963277665.1 Viscum album
AGATCTTGAAACCTTATAAAAAAAACCTCTAGTTTCTTACCACCACCCAAATCACCCCATGTCAACCTCAAGAAAAATTACTAAATATAACTAAAAATTCATAACATGAAACATATTGGCGTGAGTTAAAATCCCAATAGGTCACCACGACCTACTAATACTAAGAAGTTTGTTTCTTAAGGAAATTAAAAAAACTACTTTTTAAACATAACTATAATGTACTATTTTCAAATATAACTTATGAAAAGACAAAAAATGTATATATTAACTTTTCAGAAAGTAACACTTTGTTTTATTAATGTGAGAACATGCTTCGAAACCACTTCCACTAGGCTAGGACATTTCAAAACCACACACCCATTAATATTTATCAATAATAATTATTTTTATATTTAAATTAAAAATAAAACTTATCAAACAATTAATCATATGAATCCCACTTTCATCGAAAAAAATATTTTTAAATATACTTTAAAACCCGACAAAAGTGTCTTTAAATTCAAAATAGGTTTTCCAAAAATATTTGGAAACTCATTTTCCTAAGTAAAATATCCAAAACTCAAGGATGGATAATAACAAATAAGACACCACAATTTCACAAGGAATATAATAAATATATGACATATATGGGTGACTCATCAATATAAGAACATTTATATGATACCATCAAGAACTAGATCAAAATTCCCTATATCAACAAATGATAATTCAATAAAATGTGTCATGAGATCAACCCAAGATATCTATATTGATAAACATCCAATATTTTAATAGATTAACACTTATAGACCAATTGTCGGCATATATTACAATCCAAACAATAATTCATCCAACTATCACACACAACCCCCATTGTGATGAAAAAAACCTTCAACCCATTTGATCTTAAAGTGACTAGAGGGAAACTTGCATCGTGTAAACCAAATTACATAATATATAATTGATATCCCACAAAATATTTATGATCCTCTGACTTATAAAAATATGAGTTGAATAATATACAAGATAATATTTACACACACGACACTAGTAATGACTATCCCTCACCCCACACCCTCACAATGAATCTATCCATATATATTATGCATTAACTATATAAACATTCATATCCACATATAAGGGATAAAAAGCATCATTTAGTGACCATAAACACACACATGGTGTGAATAATTTAAGGGGACATTCATGTGGTATCTTTCAAATCAAAAATTTAAAACTTAGGTTCCCAACATGCCTTAATACTAAAACATAGCTCAGAATGCCAATCCATCTACATATTTCATAAAAACCCACTTCTAGTCATTTCCTAGAAATTTATATTAACCTCACACACTATTTAAAATATTTCAAATCCACACATTAATCATGGGTAAATGTATTTATAATCCCATACAAGGATAAACAATTAATTTTTTTTCAAATACCATTGAAGTATTTATTAATGATTTTTTCACAAGGTGTAAATCACACAGATATTTCCATGAATCATTTTAAATTAATTAAAGAACCCCTTTTTAAATAATTTTAAGGTCAAAACCATGCATTAAAATAATTCTCACTATATAACATAGTTTTCACTCATTGAAAAACAAAATTGGATCAAAATGTCACACACTCCAACAATAACATTCCAAAAATACCTAATTTATTTTCACATAATATTAGTACATAAAAAATTCTTTTTCAAACAATAGCCCATGAATTTTATAATGAAATTGTTTAACCCAGTCATAAAACATACTGAAATGATTTTAATATATTACATAGATATCACATATATTCATAAAGTCTGTAAAAATTAATTTATATAGCACCAACACGCTTTCATTTCCAAAATGAAATGATTTAATATAATCCCCTTCATGGAAGATGTAGAAACCCAGAAAAAATGTGTCATCATCAATTTCAAGATCCCGAATATGAAGGAAGACCTCCTCTACAAGGAATAATAGTCCATGTACCTATTTTAGAACCATCCCAAATCTAATTACTTTCATACTTAGTGAACTAGGGTTATTGGATAAAGAAGAATCCATGGAATGAATAAAGAAAGCATAGTAGATGATAAAGAGTGAAAAATACCTTAGATCACATAAAAAACCAATGGAGAGACAATAATCAAAGGATTATGACGTTTAGCTTCTCCTTGTTCGCCCCAGGTTTAGATTAATCATTTAGAGACAATGATAGGAAAAATAAAATTTAATTTAAAGAGGGTGTTTTTGGGAATATCTGACAACTTTAACATAAGGGAAATACACACAATTTGGACACATACTTTTTCAAATTAGTTTTTTGAAACTTCCTATGCCAAGAGCACTCACATGGTTTCTTGGAATTCTCTACATGTTTTGAAACAATATTATTAATCCAATAAAAATTGCAATATCTCCATTAAATCCCCCAGTGTATGGGCACCGAAAAATTAATTATAATTTTGTAGGAAATGATTCTACACACAAACTCCTCCCCAAATTCAAAATTCTTTCTTGGAATCTATTGTAACTTAAAATGATCCTAGATAGGATAAAATAGATAAAATTATTCTTTATAGTGACATTTTGATGTCACACAGACCTTATATTGTTTCAAATTATAACTATAATAACATTCATTGTATTCACTATATTAATTCTAGTGGTTCATATAGCCATATTTATTTCTATAATTTCTATGATGTTATCATATCAATTAAATGAAGATACTTATAAATTTTTTTGTTCCTATCGTCTATTTGATTTATCTAGATATAAATATATAGCTTAAAAAAAATTATATATATATATATAAAATTAGTAAATAGAAATTAAATAATGTTGATCCAAAATAATTTTAGAAATAAAATATGTACACTTATTTGACCCCAAAGGGTACTGATATCTTACTCAAGTGTCCTAAATTGGTATCATTTCATGGATAAGGTTATCCTAAAAATAGAAAAGTTAATTTTATCTTGATATGAGGTTTTAAATTTTACTATTTAAGTATTTTTTTTATTATAGTATTATTTATATGAATCTGAAACCATAAAAATTATAAATACCAAAAAATTATAATATTCTATGTTATAAATTAACACATTTGGAAAATATTAGTGTTTAATTCTAATTTTTCCCCTAATAAATAAATTATTTTAGATTTTACGTACAGTTAAGTGATAATGGGGAAGGTATTTCCAATAACACTTTTTTAGGGTAATACTATATAAAATGATGAATTTTTTATGAATCCCATACTAATAAAATTTTTACTTAATGTTTTTATTTGTTTTATTTTATATAATATTGTATATAAAATATAGAAAATAATTAATAACATCTAAAATGGTGAAAGTATTTTAAACCAAGAAAAATACTAAAATTTGAAAGATAAATATCTTGATGTGTATATATTTGAATCCAAAAGGGTTGATGAGTTACAATATATTGTATATGGGGATTTAAATAGACACTTAATGGAATTATTATTATAAAAGAGATACATGGGATTTTTCAAAATATATTTGATGATTATGAATTGATTCTTATTGACTGAGATACTGAAACATTTTTTTAATATGATTTATATTGTATGTTGATAGAATATTTAATTATGAAATATTTATAGGTGGATGGTAATAAAAAAATTATTAAAAAATAGTTTTCAAATATATGAATATTCTAAATACTGAAAAATAAAATAAGAAAAATAAAATTCTAATTCAAAAGTGTATGATGAAAAATCATGTATAGAAAGTTTTTTCAACTAATTGAAAAAGTGATCAGATTGTAATATGAAATAATTACATTAAAGAAAATGTAAGACATATAAATTTTATTGATATTCAATATTTATCAATAAATATAAAAATATATTTTTAAAATTTTTATAATTTAAATAATATACACTAATAAATTTTTCATTAACTAAGTAAAAATAATATATTAATTAATTATTTCAATCATGTTGTTAAAATATTATTTTTATAGATAAAAATTATAAAGTCTATTTATGATAAGGAGATATATATTATTGACAAAAGAGAATGTTTTAGTGATATTGATTTGAATTAAATAATAGTTTTGTTACTTAGAAATAGAATGAAGAGAAATAAACTTGTAATGAAGAATGAAAATGTAATAAATAGTGTAAAGAAAAACATAGACCATATGATTAAATGAAAATTGAAATATTTAATCTTTTATATAATTTTTTTGAAATGATAAAATAATATCATTGGAAAAAATAAATATGAGGAATTGTTATAGAAGTTCATTCATGAATAATAACCAATTATCATCTTAGAAATGAATGAATAATTATATTTTTTAATTACCTAAGTGTAGATAGATAATAAATTTATTATTTAAATATAGGTATATATATAATGGGTTTCATAATTAATTTAAATGATGTTTCTTGAAGCTAAAAACCTATAAAAAAATTATTTTTTGATATTCAGAAGTCTATTTTAGTTGTGTGTGAAATTTTTGAAAAACTAATAAGGTTGTTGAGTCTTAAAAGAGTAATGCTGATTTTATTAATTAAAAATACCTCACACATGGTAATAGGGATAATTTTATTATTTATAATAAAATATTTGTTTCTAATAAAATAATAACAAAATTTATTTCTTTTACTCTAGTCGGAATTAATAGGAAATTTTATTCCCTAAAAGTGTTGATTTTATAAAAAATAGTTTATTATATTAAAACATAAAAAATGGATATTTTTATATTTTATATAGAGAGTTTACAAGTATATTACATAAATTTTCGTAAAAATAAAAGTTAATGGACCCCTAAAAACTTTAAATTATAGTAAGATGTTCATGATTTTGTGAACAATACTAATATACATATTATTTTTAAAACACCAATTATGCTATTTTAGAGGATATAAGAGCATGTATAAATATTATTGATTTAGTTTGATGTCTATAATACCTTAGATATGTTTAGTAATACCAGTTCAATGGGGGTAAAAAACAAATGAAGATGATCAAAAAATATTTTTTTTGAAAAAATAAAACTATAAAATATTTTTTATATACTAAATCAACTATATTAGTGTATTATGTAATTGGGACTTATATATATTTATATATATAACTAAAAAAATATATTTCAAGAAAATTATAATGTTAAAATTTGTTAAATTTTTCAGAGGTCTAATAACATAAAATATTGTTCAATTCAAGTTCGTTTTTTATGGTATATGTCACAAAGGAATGTCTATAGATTTTGAATATATATGTTTATATAATATATTGATTGATATAATTATTTTAAAACATTTATAGATGTTAAATTATTTTAAATTAAATTTATTAATGATATTTGTCCTAATATAAATGGAGTTGTAATGGACGTAATTTGTTACAATAAGATGCAATCAAGGAATACCATATTTGTGAATTGATTAAGTGTTAATCTACTTAGCATGTCCAAAAATTTTAATTTTATGATTGAAATTATATATTCGATTATTTAATATGATTTAAAAATATGAAATAATAGTATATTATTAATTATTTTTCAGAAAATTATTACAAATCTTTTTGTAATGTGTTAACTGAAAAATTTAAACTATATCATAATCAATGAAGAAAAAACATTATAAATTTAAATGTTTAATTAATTGAAAAATAAATATGATATAATTATATAATTAATATCATTTATCAAAAAATATTAAATATTAAAAATGTTTTGATTTTATCTTTAAATACAATTTAAAATGGGGAATTAGGGAAAGATTTACAAAAAAGAGTGAATATTAAAACAACTATTCCATAGGATCTTATTCTGTAAAATATTTGTTGATAGTAAAATGAAAACTAATTTAAGAGACATACGTATGTTATCTCGTTTATTTCTAATTTGAATCTTATATATGTTTCCATGTATATAAATTTTTTTTCCAAATTTCAAAATTTTATTAAATAAATGAGAGAAAAATTGGATTTCTGCGGCATCCATTTTGAACACACGTCAAAGTTTAGAAATTTGATTTCCATGATCTTAAATACTTGGTAGTATAATTTCATATTTTTATTTAACCATAGATAAATTCATTAGAATGTAAATATTTGTATATAATTTATTTTCAAATGATATGGATTTAATTGTTTTTTTAGAAAATCATAAAAAAACTAAAATGGTTAAGTATAAATAAGTAAAAGGATATGTTAAAGATATTGATTATAGTAAATGGTTTAACACTTTGGTATAAGAATAAATATTTTACATCCATTATATAATTTTAAGTTTTTGATTATATAGTGACATATTGGGTTGATTCCCACTATATAAAGTATTATTTATATGAAATCAATACACAAAATGTCCATAATCCTACTTTGAATAATTAATTTAATGATTATATAATTTTATTCATAAACCATGGGAAATAAATCATTTTAGTTTCATTCGAGACTAATTTTTTAATAAATTATTCATAAATTTATGCATCAAGGAGTAATGTAAAAATATAGAGAGTATAAATCAAAACACTCATTTTCTAATATTGATCCTTAGACATCAAAAACCCTTCTTGGTAAAAAGTTCATTATTCCTTGAATTAAATTTTACATACTCAATTATTTTATACACTATTTAAATATGTTATAAACTATATATTTAATGGGTTACATTTTATGAAATGTTGATTGATGATTTTTATTGTGGTAAAACACTATTCCAATATAAATGGCCTTCTTCTTAATGTGTAACCTTATTATATTCTGATCACAATCTAATTAATTATAAATTTAAAGGGTCATAAAAAGGTGGTAGGATGCCAATGTGAGTTTATATTTTTTTAATCCCCTTTATATTACATGTTTTTTTTCATAAAATGATGCCTTAGAATTGTACCATGATTGAATAAAAATTAATTTGTGATATTATCTCCTTTATTGACTCCCAAATGAAAAAACTAAAAATAAAACCCTATATATTATCAGCCTGTATTCTAAATGGAAAAAATATCCTCTAAAAACTATAGAAAATAATTGAAGATTATATAAATATAAAATTTATCCACACATATTTTTTTCCTTTTAAGATAATAAGCCCAAAAGACACCAAACGCCCATGTTCATAATAGGAAAAAATATTACCAATTATATAATTAATTATTTAGTCACCTAAAAATATCTTTCCTCTTCTAAAATGAATTCTACAAATATAAAATTCCTTATATTTTTTCGAATTTAAAAAACAAAAACCTTTATTCATTCTTGATTATGACCTCCCTTACCTTTCACTCATCTATAAAAAATGAATTTATTTCTAACTATTTTATTAATTATGAAGATCAAAGATACAAACTAGATGTGTGTAATGAATTTATTATCTTAACTTATACCAATTATAATACGTCATATAATGATTGGGTCTAGTAAAAATGAACAAGAATTTCTTATTTATTTCAGGGCAGTGAATTTTCTTTATTAATTATTATTATGTTTTAAAATATAATTATATTTTGATAATTAACCCATGTACAACACCAACATACTTAAATATTTTATTTTCCTCGAAATTTTTTTTTTATGAAAGATACTAATAGAATAACATATATCTTAATTTTCTCAATAATATATTTAAATAATATTTTTCACATCCTCCCTATATAACAGGTTAATACATTCGTAGTTATCCTTTAAAATGATGGTCAATGGGTAATTAACAATAATATTACTTATTATTGAGACAATAAAAATTTATAATTATTATTAAATAAGGCATCCAAACGGAGTATCATATTAAAGGAAATCAGAGGATAATACAGTTTCATTTAATTAATTAGAATTTATAAAAATTTGATTACAATCCCACACACTTAAAATTAAAAAATTTCTATAAGTAAAATAAAACTATATGAAAGATATTATGGATGGTTTGTATGTGTTTCATATAATGAGTATGTCATTTAATATTGAATTAAAATTAATAATATTTAGGATATAAAAGTAAATCGTATTTTTTAATTCATGCTTATTTTTTAGATTCACTCAAGAATGAAATGAAAATGTAGTAATGAAAAGGGTTCAGAGTCCTCTTGGGTTTGTAATGATTAATTTTTAATACAACGGATGAGCATGAATGTCAATAGATTTTTCAAAAAATCAAATTAGCAAAAAAATTCTACATGAAATCAAATTTATCTATAATAATTTATTATTTATTGTGATGAATGAAATTAATTTAAAATGACTAATCATGTTTGTAATTTTCATAACATATATAATTTAACTTTTCTATATTTCGTTATTGGAATTTACCTTTTCATGATTTTTTTATATATTTTATAGATTTTCTAATCTAATTAAATTAAAAAATAAAGATAACTTTTATTTTATTTAAAAAAATACTAAAAAGAGATCTTCTATGATGTCGTTAAATTATTCCATGGTCCCACACTCCATATACAAATTGTCTCCGTGATAATCATCTATATAATCATGAATTTATACCTCCAATGTGTTTGATATGGAGGAAATTCTAGATTACCAACCACAATCCCCTATAGATTAAGGTATTTTCATTGGATGCTCCTCTATGTCCATTAAATTATCCTCTCTATTCCTAAACATCTCCAGTTATCCCATTGATCTTGTGAAGGATGTCATCTGACTTAGAAAAATCTTCTTCATCTATATTTTCTAATTTGGATAGAGGTTGTGGTGTCTTTAGCATTCCCACCATCCAAAGGAAATTAGTTATGTCTTCAAATGATCATAGTACATTTTAGGGTTATAGTGAATGTTACTCAAATTTTTTTCGTTTTATCATAGAATATATTTCTTATGAATATTTTATTCCTCCTCATGCTCAAGTGGTATAGGTAATTTGAGTTATTAAATTCCCAAATGATACATCAACTTATTATTTATGACTCAATCATATTAATAGGTTTAATTTTCTACATATCTGACTCATATCATGGAACCTTGGGAACAATAGTAACAAACCCAACAACATTGATGTGTCCTTAGTCTTTTGATTACATGCCAATTATGTGTTGTAAAATAAAAATGGGAGTATTGATGAAGTTTATTCCCTTTATGTCTTGATGAAATGAAATATCTTAACATCTGCAACCATCATTTTTATACTATTTTTGTAACATCATTATCAAAATGAGTTTATTAATATAGTTTTTTTCTCATGGAAATAATGTACATGCCACATCCTTTCAAGGATAATATATTTTCTTAACATTCAATCTCCTTATGTGGCTTAATAAATAGGATTTTGTAGAATGTTGATCATCCCATCCTGAGGTGGATGTTTTTTATCATTGAATCCATTCATCGAGATAGTGTGTTCCTTAAAAAATTTGGGAACATGATGGTAGAAATCTAAATATCATTATCTTATTAATAATTCCCTCATATTTTAGTATATATTTACCTTTAATTAAAGATTATGTTTAATCGTTTTCTCCACACACGACACTGAACTAAAACTAAATGTGATACATCGTAAATCATTAAAGTATTTGAATTAGAAGGTTTAAATATAATTAACATAATTGTAAAACCTATTTCGAAAGGCCAAGTTTTATAATAATTTATAGTTAAAATTCAATCAGTATTGATAAACAAGAAATGTGATCATTTTATGCTTGAAATTTGTTTTTTTAAAAAATTACTGTTTAAACCCAACATATTTTATTTTAATGAAATATAAATGTTATGGTAAGATGGAGAAAAAAATTAATGTTGATGTGATTGATATAAAAAATATATTTTAATTAATAAAATTTATATGGAATAACAATAAAAATCACTACTATTTAAAAGTAATTTTATATGAATAATATTTTCATTATATTTTATATATTCATTTCAAAGTTAATTTAATAAATTTTTTGTTTTGAATTTTGAAAAAATGATTTTTCGAATCCAAATATTAGTATAATCATAAGATAATTATTGTTATTTTTCTAAAAACATTAATTTTTAGTTAAATAGTTAAAAATACTGCTTTTATAAATACCTAAAAATTATGGCAACACAATGATATAAATATGAATTTAAAATTAATGAATCCATTATAATGGGAAAAAATTATATTATGCGTAAAATATTTAATTTTAAAATACATTATTGAATTAATAAAACCCATTTTTTCCATTTTGATACTTAGGTAAACTATATTCTAAAAAATCCTTTATTTCCATTTAATTATGAATTCACCATTTTGAATTATGTTTTTTTCACACCTTTAAAGAAACATATATTTTATTTAACTAAAAATAAACCAATTTATGGCATTAAAATAGTTTTTTTAATTTTATCCAAGATAAAAAAATTATTTATAAAATACACTTTCTCTAAAAATGGTTTTCCACATTACGTGCGATAGTATTAAAATTAATTTCTATCACCATTACAAAATTTATTTCATAAAATTTATTTTATATTTTTAATAATTAGGTTTCAATTATTTAATGAGATTAATATTACTTTTAGGAATAAAATATACTTAGAAATGAATTAGTTTCCATGGTAAAACCTGAAAATAGTAAAAGTATGAAATCAATTGGTTAAAAACATAAAAAATTGTTAAAAACGTGTCTCAAAAGAATTTTTGAGATATTATTGACCTTAAATCACCCCATTATATAATATTTTTCACTTTGGATCCACTTTCTAGGTGATACTTATTCTCAATTTATATTAAGAATATATATCGTCAAAAATTTCATTCCCCACAATTATTAATGTTTTATTATACAACCCTTTCATAGGAAATATAAGAATTATATTTCTTACTGAAAAATACAAAAATTTTATTTCCCATGAATATTATTCCATGAGAATAAGTTTATGTTAACCAAAAATTGGATTAAGTACCCCATTTCCAGGAAGTCCTCTAGGGGAATTCTCATTTTCTCAACATGATTGCAAATCCCTCCCCAACACCTTTTATTTTCTATTATTAATTTTCAAATAGAATATCACCAATAGTATATAATGAAATAAGTAATAGTTTTAAAATTAGTTTTATTAATTTTATCAATTTATCATTATCTACCTTCTCCATTTTATTTCAGAAAAACAATGTCATTGTTTGAGCGTAGATACAAACTTCTGCCACCATAAAGGGAAGTGTATTGTTTTACTTTTCTACCTTAAAATATTGGTTCAAAATTGTTAGTTAATTTATTGATATAATATTTATATTATTATTAATATTATAAAAATATAAATTAATTCCTATATCAATTTGTTCAATGGAAAAAAATGGAATATATGTGTTTGTATGGATTGTCACCTCCACAGAGCAACGTGTTCCATTGTTAATCACTAACCTACATGGTTGGATATAAAATATATATTTGATAAATATATTTGAGATTAAATATTAATATATTAAATTACTATGGTATTATAACGAAAAATTAATTATCACCGCAATGCAATCTATTAATATCAGTAAATTACCCGAAACAAGATCGCCATGGATTCCATTCTCATGAACGATGACCATAGTTTACTAAAAATAAACAATGAGATTCATAAATGATTGAAGAAAATTAATTTAAATATCTTTATAATATTTTAATGATGAAATTAATATCAAATAACTGGATTTAATGTAAATTTTGTAAAATATAAGAAAAATGGTCATAATTAAAAACACACAATAATAAAAATTAACATTAATAAGATAATAGAGGTATAGGAAATTATTGTGGTTAAAGACTATAAATGGAAATATATATGAATATATTTCTGAAATAGGTTATTACGATGGTTATTTTTATGATATATAAGATTAAATCACATTAAAGGAAGTTGAGAGTAAGGGTAAGGGTTCTATTTCAAATTTCCTTCATTGAACCATGCTTTATATTAGGAACTTATTATTTCTTTTATGGAGAATATACTTCATATTTAAAATATTATATCATGGTTATATATATATATATTTAAGGTATTTATGGTTTCATTTCATGGTTTCTATTTCAAGATATTTTGTATCAAATACAATAAAATTTATAATGGATTTATCATCTCAAATTTTTTTCTTTGAGAAAAATTACATATTCACCACTAATTTTATTTTATTTGTCTTTACAGTTACCTAAGGATTATTTTTTTACTATTATTGAAATTAAATTTATTTTCACATCAATTTCAAATTTCCTTTTTAATGATATTTCAATTTAAAAAAAATTCTAAAGTAATAAGTGTTTTTGTAGACTGATCACCTTTTCTTGATTCATAATTATTCCTCTTTGAGTATAGTTTTATAATATTGTTTCCATCTATCTTATGATGTTATAATATTTAATATAACCTTTACTATTTGGGGAATTAAATTTTTAAATATAATAAATATACATCAATGTATTTCTTTCTTCAAAAAATTTAATGATGATATGAATAATTCTCCACCTCTCTAAATGAGATATTTTTATTCCATGTCAATATTCACTTTTCCAACCAATGTTATATGTTACTATTTTAAAATAAAAATATATTTTATTATTGTAGATATGAAAATTTTCACTTTACCTCATTTTCAATGGAATATTTATCACTCATTTTATGAAGGGGTTTCAATAAATGTGTTTTTAATATTGAATAGTATTTTCATTCATGATATTATATTTCATCTTTCACTCCACATTTCAACTACAAAACATTATTCATATTTCAAAACACCCTTATTTAGATTCCTTTAATAATAGTGTTTGAAATTTTTTTCATTCCAACTATTTGAAATAAACTTTTGAATGTGGTTCATAACATCATATTTATACGGTGATTGAAAAAATGTTTTATATAACTATTTTAATGATTTCCCTTCCATTAATCTCTTTATATACAAAATATCCATCACTTTTCATATAGTGTTTCATGAATAACTCATTAAATTAATTTTATAACTAATTTTATTTGGAGGATGAATTTTTTTAGTATCAACAAATATACAATTAATATACCATTATGTGATACCATTTTGAAATGATATGTAACCCATTTTCTTTCCATGTGGTTTCATGATATAATTACTAATCGATACCTTATTATACACATATGTATGTATGTTTATGTTTGGGGCCTTATATGACCCACTAATATATTAATTATGGTTTTATAACTCACAAGATAAAAATGGGCTATGAGTTATGATATTGAAATCACTAATCGAATAAGAGTTATGATGCTCAAGTCACTCATGGATCACATAAAGTAATTTCTAAGTCACCATATAATAGATAACATTATTTTTTTTCCTAAACCACTATTTAATGTGTTCATTTGAAAAAAAAAATCATAGTTCCTTAATATTCAATTTTTTAATGACATTTCACATTTCATTATCATATAATTGTGGTTATGCTCCATGTCGCATATCTATTATCTCAAACTCTTATGCTATATTATATGTTTTTCCCTTTGATATGAAATATTATTTTATAATGAAATAGGGAAAAATATAATTAATCCAGGTTATTTTTAATAAGATATTTATGATATGCTCATATTTTATCCTATTATTTTGATCCAACCCTTGATAAATTTTTTTTTAGTTTTTAACTTATTCATAATTTGATCTCACCCCTTTATTATTTTTATATTCCCCATGTAATAAAGATGAGTATAACTTATGATAATTATAAAAGGGATTATAGTGTGGTTCAATTATAGAGAACTATTCAAAAATAGTATATAATAAGTTTATAATATATCTGATCCTCAAAGACACAAAACCTTATATTCATAGTACTGTGTGAATATTTGTGAGAAGTAATGTTAAAATTATAGAAAAAATATTAAAAAGAAATGTTTAGCCCAGTTTATCACACTTGGCATAAATCCTATCTATAAAGTATGAATTTCTTTCACTGAACCTGGTCTTGAAGGTCTGGAGAAACTCATATGATATCAAATAAAGGGTTAGTTATTTATAGGTATTTTTTATGTTATTTTTGAGTATTAGGATGATTGATATTTAGTTAGAATCCTATAGAAAATTATATGTATCAGATAACATCCTGAATATTTAAAGATGATATTTGGTGGTTTCCTAGAAATGACATGACTATATCAATACCAACAACTGGATGCAGGCTCTGGAAAAGATACACATTGAGATAATGTTGTCCAAAACAAATTTGGTGGTTTGTACGGGTTATATTTATTAAGAATTTAAAGAAGTATGTTCAAATGATGCATGGAGGATTGTTATAGATTCATGTTAAACCATGCATACTATGAAGTTCTTAGTAGTTATTGAATAATATATTAGTCTAAAAGATAGACCCCACGTTGCAGACTCTACCTCACACTGTAAATAATATTTCCATTGATAAGTATGTGTCATATTGTAGTTATTTCCACCATATATAATATCACAGAACACATTTGAGTGTTAGTTTAAAAATTTTCCACATCATTGTACACCCAATTCTAACATAATTAAGGCTTAAACATACAAAAAATATGGCCAATTCCACTCAATGATATAACTAGATCAATCTACATACAAGTTTATGATCATGATCAGAAACCATGTATCCAAGCGAGCTGGAAAAGAGGGTGTGCATGTGAGGTCACATGCATGTAGGCATAGTTGTGTGAGAGGGAAATCCATAGTGTACAGTGTCACCCAGGTTATGTAGTCAAGGAATGGGTCAGTACCATGAGATCATTTTTAAAAGATAGTTAGGAAAGGGAGCTTATATATCAATAAAATTCTGGAAGAATGGAAAATTTTATTTTCCAGTTTGAAAATCACATTCCTAAAAAAATTATTTCACTTAATATTTATTACCATTATGATCCAAGGACACCATAATTATTATTTATCTATATGGTTTATGTTTATGATGAAAATATTTTTATGAAACCACTTTCATTTCAGTAATTTATTGCATCATGAAATTATTTTGAAAACCATTTCATTTCAAGTGATATGATATGATGAATGAGTTATGATATCGTTCCCCACATAGTTATGATTTTCATTATTTCTTGGGAGTTCCATTAATTATATATCCCTCCAATGAATTAGGTAAATATTAGTATCTCATGAGATAAATAGTACTATAATTGGGAGTGAACACAGTTTTGTATGGTAATTTATCCATTATGAAAATCATGGGACTAGACGTTGACTATTATGATGGTTAAGGTGTGAACCAAGTCAACTGCGATTGACTTGAGAGTTGACCTTTACAACAATGATAGTTTGGGGACTGAAACCAACATGATATGATAGTATTGGGAACGATCGTTAACTACTAATCAAATTATTTTCTATACTTATGTGTTTTCAATAATCACATGTATATTACCTTTTTTATGCTCCCATGGGTCATATTATTTGATCACTTTATGATTAATATTTCATGAACTACTACAATTTATGCGATAACTCAAAATTTTAGTCTATGATATGCATGGTATTAATTTTCAAATGTTAAGATCATGTTCTCAAATCCTTATTCCCGTGTTAAGGTGATAAAATTATATTCACCCTAACTAATAATATTATCTCACCATTCCTTATGTTTCCATCCCCAAAGTTATGAACAATGGTATTGAGTATTATATTTATAATAATTGTTCTAGTTATTTAGATCCTAGCGGGAGATGATGTAGATCATTTGTGAACTAGTTGAACATGTATCTATGTTTCCAGTGGAAATAGACCGGTATGATTTTATCCTAGATCATTATTATTGGAAATGAATATTCTTATATTAAGAAGTGATATTTTTTATTAAAAACTATGTCTCACTATATTTAGTATCAAAGAATGGTTTAGTCAAACTTTGGATATTACGAAGAGAATGATTCACTAAGATCCCTAAAGAGAAGTCTTAGTATGGGGTAACATCCAAAATTTTTGTAATGATTAACTATTAACATGGATAAATTTATGGTTTCATTTACTTAAAAAGAGGTGTAAGCATTTACACAACCTATAAGTTTTTTTTCATGATTCCTCACTATGAATATTTTTTATCACCTTATACTATTTAGTTTTATTAAATGGGTGGTACCAAGAGGAATCGTGTTAACGCTAACGGACAATTGAATTATTTTCCTAATTAAAAACCAAATAAATGGGAGTTGTAATTGAAATCCTTATCATTATACCAAATCATTTATCCCATTATATGATTAACAACATCTACCTGACTGAGTTTCTTAACACACCTAATAAGATAAATAATTTGTTTAATAAAGACCATAGAGGAAAGATGATTCATCTTCATACATGTTGAGAATGTAGGAAGATGTTCTAAAGGTAATGTTTAAAAATAATTTGAAGACGTTTTCCATGTTGGAATGAAGGGCATAATGAAATAAATTTTCCAGGAAAAATGAATATTTCAATGGGGGAAAATGGGTTTCGTCCTAAGGTTCCATTTTTAGTTAAATGTCCTGTTTTTTGGGAATATGTCTATTATCTGAGCCAATTACCTAATTTGAGGGTTAAATTCTATACCAAGGAATGAACTATAGAGTGAACATATTTAAGTGTTTATGTAATATTATTAGAGAAATATGTTGTGTCTTGTGTTATATCATTGAGATTTTTTATATAAGGTTCATGAAATATATAAGGATTGTTCCATACTAGAATTTAAATAATATTTTTAGTTTGGGATAAAGAGATGATTCATATTAGAAGGATATCAAGGGAAACCTTGACATTGAATAGTTGATGAAAAATTCTTTTAGATCATCTTTAGTGATGTTTATTTCATTTTTGATTTATGGAATATATTAAATTGTTTTTTAACTTATTTGAGGAATAAGGATTTTGGTACTTTTTTGAATCATATATGTTTTCCTATGAGGTTAACTGAAAATATATGGATACCATAATGGTTATATAGGATTAAATATGATCATAATATTAAAGGAATCAACACCAAATTTTAAATGTTTTGTGTTATGGGGGTTTGAAGTGATTTGAAACAAATATTTTGTTTCATAAAGAATAAAAAATTGACTGTAAGATCAAATTATAAGTGTAATTGTATATGAGATGGCATAATAAAATATGGGGTGAATTATAGGTTTCAAAGTATTGTATTTATTATCTTATGAAGAAACATATTTCAATAGATCGTAAACTATAAAAATTCACAAACAATACTAGTTCTGGATCCAATGGATATGATAAGATATGATACCAAAAGTAATAAAAAACAATTATATTTGAGTTTCATTCAATGATCAGAGTATAAAAAATGTAAATGATTATGCCATACATTATTTAGAATATATTAATTCAATATGTATTGAATGTATCATAATTAAAACAATTAAAATAGAGAATTATATGAATATAAATTAGAAATAAATTTACTCCCTTTCTATTAAAAATAGAAGAATAAAAATAAAAGGTATTACAATTCTTTTAACCCAAAGAGTAGGGTATCCTTTCACCTAGGATGAATGGTCTGTCTTACCACCACCCGGGTAAGCCCTTAATATGATGATCATCACATCATTTTTCCTATACACAAAATCCATTAATTAATAGTGTAATTATAACCTATATATTTCAAATACTTTAATGACCTCGATATAATGATTGACAACATGGTCTTTCTATCCCCAGAGGTTATCGATCATTATCACAATGATAGGTTTCACAAAAAAAAACTTATTGCAATATAATAAAAAGGAATAAGTCATTCATGTCTTGTATCTTCAAGGATTTTCAAATGAATCAATAGAGATGTCACACAATCTCTCTCTTGAACTTGGAAGATATGCAAGTTGATTTGTTTGGTTCAAATGACCACCTATTTATAGGCCACAAGTTCCAACGGTCACATTGTTTCAAAAAATAATATTAATCTGGAAAACATGAAAGGACTAGGACACCTGTCATTATAATGGTAAAAAAATAAAATACACAACATCGTTTTGGTCAGTATATATCAGACTCAACAACATCATTTTGGTTAGAAAAAAATAATTACAGAAGTATGAATGAATTAGTAAGATGAATTATAATGCATAACATTTATGCAGTATTGGAGTAAGACATGAGTACACTGCATTACATGATTATGATACATAACATGGTTAAAATTCATATCATGGATATGATACATGATTATGATGCATAACATGAATATGATGTACATCATGATCATGATGCATAACATGGTTATAATTCATAACATGATTATGATGCATAACATGGTTTTGATTCATGATTACAATGAATAATATGGATATGATGCGTAACATGATTATGATTCATATCGTGATTAGAAAAAAAATAACTGGTTAGGTCGGAAAAGAACATGTAATTTGTGATTTCCAAAACAAAAAGATGAATGGGAAAGACAAAACACATTTTGACTCAACAATCTCCCCCTTTTTGGAAATAACAAAACAAAAAAAATAATAAATACTTATCTCCCCCTAATTTTAGTAATTATTTAGAATGTAATATTGAATATGACCAATTCTACCCTAGGATAAAAATATCACTAAGGATTGTATTCTATTTACTTTTACATGTGAGTTCTTCACCTTAATAATGTATTCACCTTTTTCCTTTTTTATGAAAAACATATTCCGTATAAATCCATCTCCACTTTTCCAAATTATTCTCCCCCTTAGTTATTTTCAATAATAATATGTAAAAACATTATTTTCTTGCAAGAAGTTAGAGAAAAAATGTACGAAACAATAGAAATTACTTGGAATTAAATATTTTTTATTAAAACAGGAGTTAAAAAATTATTCTTTCTTATTTTGCTTCTCCAAGAGGTTGAAGACAAAGGGACTCGTATTCATGAAATAGTTTCTATCCTTCATCAATTTTTCAAGAGCTTCATACTGAGCCTTCATCTTCCCATCCTGTTATACAATAATCCATTCATGTTTTTGGATCATTTCTTCATGAAGGTGATTGAGTGCTTCTTGTAGTTTGAACCTTAATTCCTGGGAATTTTAATCCTCCATTTTGACTCTATACACCTTCTCTAAGATTACAAATCTATCAGATAGAAGAAAAATCTCGTTACATCCATTAAATTTTTTTTCCTTTAAATGATTAAGCTCTTTATAGGGTAATCATTTTGAGGTACTCAGTCTATGAAAGGATTCTAATTTTTCATTCAAAACATTGACCAAATTTTGGTAGAATATATTTAGATAATTTACACATTTCAGAAATTCATCAAGATTTTCCAAATGATACTTGAGATTATCAACAATACTATATGACCACTTAACAACTTGGTTACAAGCCTTGTGGTTCTCAACAACATGTTCTATGAATTTGTTGAAACCATCTTCAAGATTCAGAAACTTATTTATAAGTGTCTTGACATAATCCCTTCTTTCATTATGACTATAAAAATGATTTCAAGCATGGCATAAATTTTTTGAAAGAAGGGGATACTATTTTCCAATATATTCAAGGCTTGTTTGATATATTGAATTCACTTCACTGTGATTGTATTATCTGAATCTGTATCTTCATTCTGTTTTGGAAGAACTAAAAAAAGAGTTCCAGTGCTAAAAAAAGTAGATGGTTGATTCTTATTCCTATCAAATTCTTATTATTCTTCTTTATATATGATTTTAATGAATTTTTTAGAAGTATTATTTTGAGGTATTTCTTTTGATGGATCAGGATTAGGAGATGGAAACATAAAAGATGGTACTTCTGATGATTTTATGGAAATTTTTTTCTTGTTTGCATCTTCAACCTATTCAACTACTTCTATTTCTTTTCCTTATTCTTCATCACCTTATTATTATTCTTATTCTTCATTTTATTTATTGATACATTTTGTTTCTGATTGTTTAGATGCATGTTTCTCATTCCCTTTCTGTGATGGATCCATTTGAGTTTGAACATTTAGTTCCCTTATGAAAATTCTAGTTTTGGATTTTATAGCTATTTTAAGAAGACTATAAATATCAATTTATGGAGCCTTTATCTTATTCATTAACCGTTTATTTTCTTCTTATTTTATGTTTTCTTTAGTTCTTATTATTTCCTTCAAGGCATTTTCTGGATCCAAACTGAATTGAGGATCACCTTCTTTCCTTTCTCTCTTTCTTCTTCCTCCACTCTACTGCAACCTCATTCGATACTAGTTTTTGTTTCCTTGATTTCGTGGGGTTGTAGCCTTATCTATCTTTATATTTATTAATGTTGATGTGGATTAAATTGAGTGGTTTTCACTCCCTTGATCTATTTATTTTACATTCTATACTTCTGGATCATTATTAGAGATTTTGGATTCATGATTTAATCATAACATTATTTTCTTGATCGTTTCCTTACTGATGAGAGGATCCTTGAAAGTTTCTAGATCTGACATAATTGAGACATTTCACAAACTTGTGAAATATTTCAAAAACATTCTCAAGAAGGTTGGGAAAATTATCAACTATGATTTTTTTGCACCAGACTTAACAATATTGATTTTTAAGAAAATAAACCCCATAAAACTGAATTTCCTCATATTCATTAGTTAGTTAAGCACATTGACCAAAAAATCGTTCAGAGTTTCCTTATAAACTGTCCTTGGAACTAGGAAACATTTCATACAGAGAGAAATGAGATGATTGTTAGCTGATAGATGATTTATTGTCCTCTTATCATCATGGATCTCAATAATATGTTCCTCTTCATTCCTTTTATCAAAAGACCCATGTATTCTCAGAAAGTTGTGGGAAGGAAAAATAAAATCTCCCTCTGATGGAACTCCTATGAAAGAAGCTACTTGTTTTTTTGAGGTCGTTTATTTCTAATCATACATCATAAATGAAAACATTAGTCGATTATCTATCTCTATTGATTAATATAATTGAAACACTTCAAAATAAAACACAAAATCTTGATCTGATTCAGGTCATTCAACACAGAGGGAATCCCATCTTTATAAATTTGGTATCCTTTTCAACGAAGAATCATAAGACTCATAATATTCTCTAGAAACTAACCGTTACCCTCGAAATGTCATAGAAGTGAAATCTTTTAGATAGATTAGTTTTGGAGATGAAGAAGTTGACTTAGACATGAATGAATTGAAAAACTATTTCGAACACTGAGGTTTTTCCTGGTTAATAAAGCTAAGGACTTATCTGATTATAAAAACTAAGGTAACTTTGATTATGAACCATGTTTGCTATTTATAGAGCATAAGAACATTGGATAAGTTCATAAGGATTTCGATGTGGGATGGGTAGGTAGGGGTTCTTTTAAAAAGAAATTTCATGGTCAAGATTATATCTAAATGATCCAATGAATGAGAATTACTTTTAACTCTTGAGGTTTTCCTTATAAGAAAATTGTATTCAGAATGAATCGGATTAGGTCATAAAAGAATGAATTGAAATACCAACAATTTAAAATATAATGGACAAAATAAGATTTTAGAAGTTGTACATATCAGAATATCAAGATTGATAAATTTGTTTCAATATATGGTTCTTATGATAATAATATAAACAAAATAGTAATACCGAAAATCATATGAAACTGATAAAAATTATAAAATGGTTAAAATATTATTATACCGATAAGATATATTTATACCAATAAAATATTAATAATATCAATAAAATAATCTAATACGGATAAAAAATGAAACCGATAACCATGAATCCGATAAACATCAAACTGGTAATCATGAAACTGATAAACAGTAAAACTGATAAAATATAAAACTGATAAAATGTAAAACCAAAAAAATGTAAAACTGATAAAATGAAAAAATGATCAAATGTAAAACTAATCAAATGTAAAACCGATAAAATGTAAAACTGATAAAATATAAAACTGATAAAATTTATACCTCCCCTTTGAAAATGAATAACTTAATTTAAGGCGATTGTTTAAACAACAATTAGTTGTGAGTGATTACATTACAGTGACCATTCATAGATTCACTTTAATGTATTAAAATTTATAAAAATAAAATGGTTTTGTGAAAATATCTGTAAGATGTTCTTGCATTTTGATGAATTGTAAAATAATATATCCTTTTAGTGTTTGATTTCTAATAAAGTGATTCCTAATATCCATGTGTTTTTCATGAGAGTGATGGGCGTGGTTTTTACTAAGAGAAATGGAACTATTATTATCACATTGTATTTGAGTTTTGAAAAAACTAAATCCATAGATAGTGAGTGTGTGTTTCATCCACAACAGTTGAGCACAACAACATAAGGCTACTACATATTCTTATTCAGTAGTGAAAGGTGCTACTGAATGTTGTTTTTTTCCTGACCAAGAAACTAATGAATCTCCAAAGAAATTACATGTTCAGGATGTACTTTCTATATCCACTCTAAAACCACCAAAGTCAATATCTGAACAACCTTTCAAAACAAAATCATTTCTTGATGAATAAAATAGTCCTAAATCCATGGCTCCCTTTATGTAGTGATTTTTTCATAGATTTTAAATGATATTCCATCGGATTAGTTTGATATCTTGAACATAATCATAATTAAAACATTAAGTATCAAAGACTAGTTATTAAGTATAAAAAAACATACTATCATACCTCTAAATGATGTTTGATCTACTTGTTTCCCAACTTCATCAAGATAAAGTGAATTTGAGGTATCAATTGGAGTTATTATACTTTTAGTGTGGTCATATCCATTCTTTTTAAGAAGATACTTTGTATAATTTTCTTGAGATATATAGTTTCCTTCTTATTTTTGAGAGATTTTAAAACTTATAAATAATTTTATGTCACACATAATACTCAATTAATACTCATATTTCATTATATTCTCCAAAAAATCAATTCGGGATTCCTCATTTGATTCAAATATAATGTCATCATCATATATTTGAACCATAAAATTATTTTTGATATCAATTTTTATAAAAAGGGTTGGATATGAATTTCTTTTAGCATAATTGTTTTGAAAAAGAAATCCTATAATTCTATCATAATAAGACCTAGGGTCTTGTTTAAGTCCATATAATGATTTGGTAATATTAAAAACAAGATCAGGATGTTTTGAGTCTGCAAAACTATAAGGTTGTTCTTCAAAAACATCTTCTTGTACAAATATATTATGTAAATCACATTTAAGTCCCATTTGAAAAAGTTTGAAGTTAAAAAATGATGCGAATGATAATAGAATACGAATAGATTTTCATCTAGATACTGAAAAATAGGTTTCTTCATAGTCTATTCCCTCTTATTGATTATAGACTTTAACAACAAGTCTTGTCTTATTTCTTATAACGACTCCATTTTCATCACATTTTTTTCTAAAAAAACCCATTTTACACCAGTTATAGTTGTTTCGTTAGGTCAATAAACTATGGCCTAGAGTTTATTCATTTCAAATTAATTTAGTTCATCTTTCATTTTTTCAATCCAATCCTCATCACCTGAGGCTTCATTTGAAGGTATAAGTTCAAATTTGGATAGAAAATCATGATGTTCTATTTCATTTCTCAAGGAATTTCTAGTCCTTACAGCTTGATTTACATCACCAATGATATTATCATTGGGATTACTATGATGAATCAATTGATTTGGGTTTCATAAAACATGTTCATCAACATAAGGTAGAATATATTCTAGTGTAAATATTTTTGTAATATTTTCTTGAGTACGTCCCTTTAAAGAATAGTTTTCAATGAAAGGTTTATAGTCAGTTTATGAAAACACATCTGTTGATGTAGGTAGGGGTCGTTTAAAAACAATAGGATCAACATCATCAAATATAACATGTATATGTTCCCCAATAGTACAAGAGTTTTTGTTAAAAACTCTATAAGCCTTATGAGTTGTTGAATAACCTAGAAAGGTTCCTTCATCAGATTTGGGTGAAAATTTATGTAAGTTATCTTGATAATTCAATATTAATATTCTTCATCCAAATACTCTAATGTAAGAATCATTAGGTTTTAGGACAATCTGTAATTCATAAGGTATTTTATTAAGAAATGTTCTAGTTAAAACTTGATTTATATTATAACACTACTGAAAAATGTACCTATCCCCACGGTTTTCCCCAAAACCGTGGGGATAGACCCCCCCCCCCCCTATACCCACGGTTTTCGAAAACCGTGGGTATAGGAGAATTTTCATGACCTATACCCACGGTTTGCCAAAACCGTGGGTATAGGGGGCTCTATCCCCACGGTTTTGGCAAACCGTGGGTATAGGTCATGAAAATTCACCTATACCCACGGTTTTCCAAAACCGTGGGTATAGGGGGGGTCTATCCCCACAGTTTTGGGGAAAACCGTGGGGATAGGTCTGGGATAAAATACCTATACCCACGGTTTTGAAAAACCGTGGGTATAGGTCAATTTTGTGTCCGCGGGAAATTTTTGTTTCCGCGGGAAGGAATTTTTTTTTGGCGGGAACCCTATACCCACGGTTATTCCCTCTATACCCACAGTTTTTATAACTATATTTAACTAAATATATATATATATATATATACATATATCTGAAGTTAGAGTAGTGGTTAGACGCGGTGTTTGCAGCGAAGAGGTTGCGGGATCGAAACTCGGCGCCTGCATTATTTTAGGACCTATACCCACGGTTTTGAAACCGTGGGTAAAAGCCATTGAAACCGTGGAAATTCTCTATGTTTCGGTGACATGGTGGCAGGACACCTATACCCACGGTTTTCCAAAACCGTGGGTATAGGCTGGGGACCTATACCGACGGCGTTCCAGCCCACGGTTCCCAAAACCGTGGGTATAGGCCGTTTTTCCAGTAGTGTAACATGCAGTACTTACAAGTTCATCCAAAAAATTCATAGAAATTGAGTATTAACTCAACATGGTTCTTATCATTTCTTGAAGAATATGATTTTTTCCTTTAACAACATTATTTTTAGGTGGGGTTCTTAAAGAAAAATATTTTTGAGTAATACCTATCATACTATATTTTTTTCAAAATACAAATTTTGAAATTCTCCACCCTGATCACTTCGAATAATTATCAGTGGAATGTTTTTCCCATTTTTAACTTGTGCTCATAAAGTTTTGAAATAGAAAAAGGCTTCAAATTGCTTTGCTAAAAAAATATACCCTGTAAATCTGTTGTAGTATTCAACTAAAAACGTACTTATTATTTTCCACCTATAATTTTAGTTTGTGTAGGATCAAAAAGATCCATGTGAACTAACTGTAATGCATTAGTATTTGAATGATCACTAATTGATTTAAAGATAGTTTTATATTGCTTTCTTATTGACAATGATCCGAGAATTTTGATGAATCAAACATGAGATCTAGTTGATCCATAAAAAGTATTTTATTTGAGATTTTATAATGGTTCATAAGGTTATAGTGTCCTATCCATCTATTCCACAAACAAGATAGTTCTTCCATTACACTTAAGCAAGGTAAGTCTTGGATCTTTAGGTCTTCTTTGTTAAGTGTGTATACATTGTCATGCCTATGGAAATAGATAGTTAATTCATATATAGATTTGTGAAATAAACATTAATCATTCCTAATATTCATAAGGTAACCTTTATCACATAATTGACTTATTATTATATGGTTTTTCTTAAACCCTTTAACAAACAAAACATTTGAAATTAAAACTTTTCTTAAAAGAACAATATTACCTGTACCAGTGATATTTCCATGAGACATATCTCGGAAGGTCACTCTTCCGACGTTAATTTCAATGATATTTTCAAATAAATCTTTATTTCTTGTCATATGTCGAGAACATCCACTATCCATGTTCCAAATATTCTTGTTGTTGGTACACTTGTTTTCTAGAAAGGCGAAACAATTAGATTTTTGGAATCCAAACATGTTTGGATCTGGAAATGATAGATAAAATAACTTTAGGAATCCATATTTTATTTACAATGTGAGCTTTAGGAAATCATAAATATTGGGTTTTATTAAGTGAACAATTTATTTCCCAATTTCCACCACTCTCACACTGAGTGAAAAATTGGGCACTTTTAGGAACGAAATTGTTATGTATAAAAATAGGTTTTGAGTAAGAATAACCTTTTCAA
This sequence comes from Viscum album, assembly GCA_963277665.1. Lineage (NCBI taxonomy): Eukaryota > Viridiplantae > Streptophyta > Magnoliopsida > Santalales > Viscaceae > Viscum > Viscum album. The sequence continues at coordinate 1,133,323,903 of OY728120.1, forward strand.
TAATTATTTCATTTAGGAAGAATTTGAGAATACATATTTTCAATGTTTTATTTACTAGAGGTTAATTTTTTATACAATTTTCTTACGAGAAAAAATTTAAAATTTTAGTCTAATGAATAAATTTTCATTATCACAGGAAATTATTTTGGAATTTTTTTTTGTTTCAAATACTTTTTTCTCTAAAACAAGTTTTTCAATATCCTTAGAATGTTTATCCTTCTTATAATTTACTTCCATAAGGTTTTTTGAAATAATTTCGTAATCTATAGTTCTCTGATCAATATCTTTTGGAGGATATGATAATTATTTTGTAAGGATGTATATTCTTGAATTTTTCTTAACATGCTTTCTCATGAGATTGAATTTTTCATTCTCTAATAGCTTGTAAAATCTAGATACTTATTCAAAATAAGGTAAATTATCCTATGCTGTGGAATATTCTTCATCCAATGAGTAATAATATTTCTCATTAGGGTAATTATAATTTAAAGATAAATTTGTGAGAGATTCAAAATTGTGTATATTAGCCATGATACAATGATTTTCAATAGGTATTCTGGATGTAAGCCCAATATTATTCAGACCAGAAAATTCATATTCCAAATATTCGTCTGAAGAGTCACCACCACTGTCACTCCATGTATCATTTTCTTTCAAGATATTTATAGTCATAAATTTGTAATACATATTCTTATTTATTTCATAATGTTTATCCTATCTATCTTTCCTTTTTTTTTGCAATAGAAAATATGGTCTGATATGAACTACTCATTATCATTCACAACAAGTTACTTCTGAGTATTTCTTGTCCATTTTATCCCTCATTTTCAATCTATAATGATAATCTTTCTTTCCAATAATATTTTTCATTTTTTACCAAGGATGGCTAATTCATTCTCTGAATTATTACTTTCACTAGATTCTGATTTAACAAAATATTTCATAGCTTTGGATATTCTTATCCTTTATGGTGTCTTAGATTTAGATATAGTAGTAAAATCTACAATTCCATTAGCATTATTCTTCTTATTAAAATCTTCATCTCTTTTCATTCTTGTTTCGTGTTGTTATAGAGTACCGAATAATTCATCAAGAGTGATTTACATAAGTTTCATGTTCTCATCAATGCCATCCTTTTTGATTCCCACTCATTAGGAATTATATCAATTATATTTTCCATGAGAACATCATCATCAATAGATTTTTCTCCAATATATTAAAGACTATTGATAATTGTCCTAAATATTTGTTGAATCTTTCATACCCGTTCTCTATAGGGGAAGATAATGATATTCATCTCAGATCATGGCTCTTCTTGTATCTATAACTTTAGATGTACCAAAAAGGGTGACTTCTAGTTTATTAAATATACATTTGGCTACTGTGCATGATGATATCTGACTATATATATTCCTAATCATATAACATAACATAGTATTGTGTATCTTGTAATTTAGATGATATTCTAGTTTCATTAGTTGGTAAAGGATCTGACTTCCTTATCTAGAATTTTGTAATCTCCAGTGATCATTACAAAATTTTATACTCCAGTATTAATAAAAAATTTCACAATTCAATCTCTCAAATACTTGTAATCATTCCCATAAAAAATATGTGGTCTATTTGGGTTGATATTACTAATTAATCAATAATTCACTCCGTATATCTTATAAAACAACACTTTTCCACTCCACATGTTAGTGTAGTAAGTAAATATAAAAAACTATTTATAAAAAGATATAACTATAATACAAAATGAAATAAAGAATGTAAAAAAAATCATTGCAACCCACCTTTGATACCAATTGTAGGATCAAAATATAGTTGAAAATGTATATGAGATGGCACAATTCAAGAGGGGGTGAATTGTAGGTTTAAAAGTTTTGTACATAATATCTTAAGAAGAAACCTAGTACATGAAATCTTTATCTAATACAATTCAAAAACAAAACTGGTCTGGGATGTAATGTATATGATATGATATGATACCATAAGTAATAAAAAACAATTGTATTTGAATTGTATAAGATGATTAGAGTACAACAAATGTAAATTATTCTACCATAAAATGTATAAAATATCTTAACAAAATTTGTAATGAGTGCATAGTAATTAAAACAATTACAATAGAAAAGAATATGTTTAGAAATGGGAAATAAAATTAATTCCTTTATTTTAAAAATAATAGCAAAAAAATATAATGTATTTCAATTCTTTTATCCCAAAGTGTAGGGTATCCATTCACATAGGATAGAAGGTATGTCTTACCACCAACTGGGTAAGCCCTCGATAGAATGATTGGTATGTCAATATTCATATCCACAGAAGACCTCAATTAAGTAGGTAATTGGTACCTCTACCTTTCAAATAATTGAAATACCTCTATAAAATGATTGGAAACACCATCTTTCTATCCACAAAAGCCCTTTATTGTTATCACAATAATCAGTTTCACAAAGAAAACCAAAGAACATATTGAAATAAATGAACTACAAATAACCCATTCACATCTTGTATCTTTAAGGATTTCAACATGAAGCAAGACATATGTCACATAGTCTCTGTCTAGAACACGGACGATAAAAAGGTTGATTTTTATGGTTCAAATTACCTCTTATTTATAGGCCTCAATTTACAACGGTCAAATTTTTTCCAATTACCATATTTCTCGAGAAAACACAGAGGTACTTGGAAACCTAGAATTATAACGATCAAAACAAAATAGAATACATGAAATTGTTTTGATTGGTATATAACTAAGTCAATGAAATATTTTTTTTAGACGACAATAAGTACAGATGTATGAAAGAATGAGTAAGATGAGTTATAATAAAAATGTTTATGCAGTATTGGAGTAACACCCGAGTGAATTGCATTTCATGAGTATGATACATAACTTGGTTATGATGCATATCGTGTATATGATACAAGATTATGATGCATAACTTGATATGATTCATATCATGATCATTATTCATAACATGGTTACGATGCATGGTTACGATGAAAAATATGAATACGATGCATATTAGGATTATGATGAAAAACGCGGTTAAGATGCATGGTTACAATGCATAATATGGATATGATGTGGAACGTGATTACGATTCATATTGTGATTATGAAAACAACATATCTAGTTACGATGAAAAACAACATATACGATCATGATGGAACACAAAATGTAATTTGTAATTTCCAAAACAATAAGAGTAATGGGAAAGTTGACACACATTTTGACTCAACATTGAGGATTAAATAACACTTTGGGTTTTAATTTGCTTTGATTCTAAGATATGTATGGCATACTAAATAGTGGGATATAAATAATTTTTATTGATGAAAATTTATTTATTGAGAAAGAAATACTTTTAGAGATATTTATGGTCAAGATAAGTATTATCTTTCATGTTAGTTTCAAAATTTGATTGATGAAATTTTTGTGAAGTTTACTACATTATATGCTCTATCAGTCTGATTAATTTTATTTTTGTTGATGTTTCATTAGGTTGAGGTATATGTAGCTATTAGATTTAAAATGTTATTTAACATGGAAGATTAATTGGAAAGAAGGAATTTAGATTTTTGGGATTTAAGAAGAATGGTATGTGATAACCTTTGAGGATAAAACATCATTAATTTTTAAGTTATTTGGGAAATGAATTAAATGGAAGCATTGTTTTTGTTACAAAAATCATGGACTGAAATATATTATTTTAGGGTTTTTGGTTCCGAAAAATGCATTATGCTTAGTCTATCGACTCAATGATGCGATCAAGGGAATTAACATAGTGGAAGAGGATAAATTTCTCTAATCCATCCAAAAATATCCCATTCACAAAAAGCTCAGTGTGGAGGGTACGTTTGAGTGCAGACGACTCAACAAGAGGTTCTATGGTGTCCTGACCTAGCAAGCGTCTAAAGCCGGCCTGAAGTCCATCCATGGAATCTTCCCACAATGTGGCCTGCTCTATGAGTGTCATGTTATTAGACAACTTCACAGTGTTAATCACACTCTACGAGGATGATGTGTGTGAGAGAGGGCCTCCTCTCTATGGAATCACCCATCTCTGTGGATGTTTCAGGTACCTCGCCGATTGTGGTTTCCTATAAATAGAACACTCACCAACTCTTCCAAACCACTATAACTCTTCCCTTTCAACTTCTAAGCTCCTGTTTCACAGAAACCTTCGCAAAACCCTCAAATGGATCACTAAAGGTACTTGGCCTCTACGAGATGTATCCCTTTTTATTCATTCCAGCCTCCACTTATGGTGGAGATTCCCTTTGTGAAGGCATATTCCCTTCTTCGAGGAATGGGTCCCTTCAGGGTGCTTGAGTTTTTGCGAAGCGTAGAGACTTTGTCAAACTCTATCCAAAGAAATATGGATTCACTAAGGTGAATCTCTGCTCCATCAATGGTTCCCCTTCATGAAGCATTTTCCCTTCGCAAAGGCCCCCTTTATGAGAAGCCCATTACCTTCATGAAGCCCCTCTTCAAGAATTCCTTTCCCTTAACAAGGTCCATACTCTTTATGAAGCACCCATCCTTCGCGAAACCTATCCTCTTCATAGAGATCCTTTTTTCAAGATCGAATGATTTACATTCCTCTTTCTTGTATGACCCTCTCGGTTCGTGCAAGGTGATTTTTATGTCCCTTGGGTGGTGTTTCATACTATGTTTCTTAGCCTCATGATTCTTCTCATAGGCATGAAAAAGACTATTGCTTCTTCGCATAGCCACACTAATATGAACCCCTCAATGGATAACTCCACAACCCCATCTCTACATATAATTTCTGATAGCTTCCCTTCCCCAAGGTTGTGTAGGTATCAATTTTCTAAATCCTAGGTGTGCAGAGTGAACCACCTTCATCTGAGCTATAGGATGTTGAACTATAAACCATCATCATCCTCATCACATGAAGTTAAACTGTGGCCTCTCCCCATGAATTATACATAGGGTTCCCCATCACAGACATTCAACACACCCATTGGTCTCTACGGGAGTGAGATCTTCCCCACATGGAATGAGATCCTCTTTGCTGGAGTGGCATATTTTTGAGGGGAAGGGAAACCATCATTTGGTAAGCCCCTAGCCTTTCTTATGGGAGGTATCATCCCTAAACCTCTCTTCTATTGTGCCCAAATTCTAGAGGAGAGATGGGAACAATGAACTTCATTACCCCAAACCTCTCCCTTTAGGATTTGTCTTCATTGGGCCTCCATCCTACAGTATGTCCCAATATCCATCTCCCTAGGCCGCTAACCAAGAGTAAGACCCTATTTCTTATTTGGGACACTAGATAATCATAAACCTCCTGTTTCTTCTTTGGTCTTCTAGCCACATGTAAGACCAGTTATATTCATCGTGGACAGACCTTTCATGATGTGATCTTCAGGTCTTTACAACCATTTATTTCTCACACAGATCATGAATTGTGTGGGCTTAAAGTAAGTATCAAGCGTGGCCCCCCTCATGGGCTGCCTTAGCACATAATCTCTAAACACCCATTCTGAATTACATAGACTTTTATCCTTTCCCTTTCTAAGAAAGGTACATAGGAAGCCTCCCTATGGTTCAATACCATCACCCATCGGTCCCGACCACTTCACATCAGTTCACCCTCATCCTGCATGATGTTAAGCTGTATTCCCCCCTTTCATCCCGCACGACATTAAACTACATGAAGTAGAACTTCATGGGATTTGATCACTATCTCCTAGACATGGTTTGTAGAAATCCTTCCTGAGGTTCAACCCTAAGCACTGTTAAAATAAGGTGTCCCATATGGTGGGACCCACATATCTAGTTTTCCCCTTTGACATCTGACCAATTCTAGGGCTATTAACCATGCATAGATCATAGCATGTCTTTAGGCCTCTTTCCTCCATGTACACACCAATTTCATGTCTCCCCCGAACTACATGGGTTTTGATCCCTTTCTATGGAATAGGGTATGTAGGCAGCCTCCCTGAGGTTCAACCCCAACCATTGGTAAGCTATTGTAGTCTCCAACCAATGGTAAGACATTATAGTATTAATTTTTGGGATCCCCCTCTATAGTTCGTCCTACTGGTTCCAAACCCACTCCTAGGATGATAACCATGCGTAAGCCTCAATATGTCATTGGGTATCTATCCTTTGCATACACCCCGATTCTATTACCCATCCTAAACTACAGAGACATTGATTCCCTAGCACGGGGATATGTTCAAAGCCTCCCTGAGGTTCAATCCCATCACCCATTTCTCATCTCGTTCGTTCCCTAGAGCTTCTATGTTTCTATAATTTCATTTCCTAACCTGAATATTACACTTCCTTTGAGTCCCATCCATGCATCCATTTTCATTGGTTACCTCATATGGTGTCCAATCCCCCCACCGAACAACATGGACTTTGATTTCACGCCATGGGAATACGTAAGAAGACTATTTGAGGTTAAATATCAACACTAACATCATCTTTATTAAGGTTACATCTCATTATTTATCCACAACACTAAATCATCCATGTACATCATAATTCCTTCCCAGGCCACCACATCCCGGTGAGATCATGTCACCCATATTATCACTGCTCCTAGCAGCAATTGAGTAGCTAGCCATGTATAATCCCCACACAATCCAAAACCATCCAACCAAGAGCACTTCTCTTTTGATGTGACGCTATCCAAACATAAGCTTGAACAAGTCTTCAGGTATCTGTCCTCTAAGCACACCCTTATTCATCACCCCTTAGAACTACGCGGGTTTGATCCCTATCCCTTGAGACATGGTATGTAAGAATCCTGTCATAGTTTCCATCCTAGCAAATGGTAAACCCTATTTTCCCCCTTGTTGGGACCCAAGCGTCCTCAAATCCTTCTTCACTGGGCATCTTGATCCACCCATTTAGTAAATCCCCTTAGGTGATAACTCTTTGGGATGTTCCCATCTGATCCACTCTTATCAGTGTTCCAATCAGTCTGATTTTCCGCTACTAGATGTTAAACTTGTGGAATAACCTGTGTTAAACTTGTGAAGCTGACGAAAACCAAAAAGACATGCCTATGTAATATAATTCCCTAAACATGAAGAGGGTTTCCTCATGATTATACGGCCATGAGAGGGACTATAATAAGGGAAATAAACCAATACACATCAGTGTTTCAGCATCCAGACATGCTAGCAATGTCCAAGGTGAATACTCCCCCCACTAAAGGTTCCTGCCCTAACATGACCCCTTGGAATGTCTAGACAGAAGAAGTGTAATTAACCGGTGTCCACAAAGACATGGAACTGAGAATAGTTTCATGAAAAATGTCTTAATCTTTAGGGGAGACCCGGACTAGGAAACAACTTCTGAGGAGGAATCCATGGAAGGAGGAACCGACATCCCATCATCCCATTTTGATAAAGGAGTAGACATCCCTGAATAAGCAACGGATGTCACCCACCTTTGGAAAGTGGTAATGCAAGGCTAAAAATAGTACATCCTCAAAATACAGATGCACACCCCGACGAAATCATCAAAAACAATGGTTTTTAAATTTTAGGAATTATCATACCTAATGCTAATTTTTTTGGGTTAATGTATAGAGATGGGATGAGTGAATTGTAATTATTTTATTGTTCTTATAATCTATTAAAAGTTAATTTTATTTGTTCAAGCCTAAAATAATCATCTCAAATATTTAATTTTATGGACTAAGTGATGAATTGGAAATTGAAAAAAGAACAAGGAAATGATTAAATTGATCTTATGATATGGAAAGAAATCAAGTAAATATATTTTCTCATGTTATTTATGTTGATAATAAAATAATACTTCCACTATATAGGAAAGACAATTAAATAAAATGTTACACTTTTACCTTCTTTTAAATGGAATTAATGCTCTTTTCACACATCAAGGTTTTATGGTTTTTTGGTTGTTAATATTCTCTTGAAAAAGTTATGTGTCACTCTTTATTAGTCCTTGGAAATTAGTTTCCTCTTCCATATCCATATTTTAACTTTACACTATAGTTTCTCTTCGGAAACCTAGTTTTGGGTTATTTTATAAGACTATAATATTTCTTTATCCCACTTTTCTAAATAAGGATTCATTAACCCTGTTTGTGATGAGGGTTTTCAACAAAATGAATATTAAAATATAAATCCATTGATTTTTTAACACAGGTTCAAATTTGGAGGATGAAAGTTTTTAAAAGTGGTGATTTTTGTATACACGATTATTTTTAATAAGGGACATTATAATCAATAGCATATGTGACATGCAACACTGAACTTCAATGAACCCTAAAATGTTATTATTTAAATAAGACTTATACAACCTAGCCATTGAATTGGATGTTATAAATAGAATAAATCACCTTATGAAATATATAAAAATGTCTTAATCAATAGATATATATTTATTAATTCTTACAATTTATGTACTCATATTTTATAAAAAAAAATTTATTATACAAAAATAATTTTTCTTCAAAAATAGCATTTCTTTATTTTAATGAGGAAATGATATAATTAATTAGTAAAAAAAATATATTTTCTTGATTAAAATGATATCATTTATGAAATTATGAAATCAATGTTATCTGATAGTAAAAAAAAATTATTTTTTTTGAAAATTTGATTTTTCAATGAATAGTGGAAAATGTTTATTTCTATTGCAAAATATAATTTATTTTAATTTATTTATAAATAAAAAATCAATTTTGGAATAGTTTTAAAATTTTAATTAGTTAATTTTGATAAAATATAATTCATTTATAGTATCTATAATGAATTTTATAATTTAATTTATTATAAAACATTTTTGTACATCAAAGTAATTTTTTCTAAAAAAACTTTTTTCGTAGTATACATAGTTACTTTTTAAATTAATTTATTCCACTTACATAAATTGAATTTTATAAAATGTATTCCATAATTTTTATCAAGAGGAACAAATCTGTTAAATAGTCTCCTTTTATTTTTTGTCAACATGAAAAGAAACTTTGGTAAAATTTATTACCTATGTAAAGGGTAAATTGGGTTTATCTATGTTTATACTATGTGAAAAGGCCATAATGTTACATAATAAATCCTATTGCATGAAGGTAATTCTAAAATTATCACCTTATTCATGAAATTTATTTTTCTAATAAATACATTTTTAAAAAATGACCTATATAATTTATAAAACAAATAAATTTACAAAATATCACTCTCGTAGTTTTAAATATATCTTTTGAGTCTACATAAGGAAAAAAATAAAATTATGATTTAATATAAATTTATATATTTGTATTAATAAAATTTTATAAATGATATTAATTTATATTTAATTTATATAAATAATATAATTTCCTTAATTGCCTTTCTAATGCCGACAATATATTTATTCAATAAAAAGAAAAATAAAATAAAAAATTCTAAAAAAATAAAAAGTAAAATTGTTTCAGTGACTCATAGTGTTACATGAATTTCATAAATTAATATGTAATATTTTTTTAAAGTGTTACATTTTAATTCCAACTTTGTATTTTTGACTTTTTTGTGAGATTAGAGGAATAGTTTCAAAATTGGAACTATTGATATTTTACCAAAATAATATTTTATTAAATTATATAAATATCCTAAAAATATAGATATAGGACTAGGTGGATAATATATAGTCTAAACTATCTTCCATTTTCCATTTATATTAAAATTTTCACATTATACATGAAATTATAAACCTTTATGTTTAAAAAGGTGTTACTATAGATAATGTTAAAATGGGTTAACTATATGGTTAAACCAAAATATAAGTTTTAAAACACCCAGTAAACAAATTTTTATTTATTTTTTTGTTTTATTTAAACCCCATAATATATTTTCATCTTATCCCAACAATTTTGATGGAATTTGGTCTGGATAATGACATTATTATATTTTAATCTTTTATGAAATTTTAGATGTTCCCCTCACCTAAATTATAAAAAGGTGCCCCTCCTTTCTAGTATTCACACCAATTTGAGCCTTATATCCTAACAACACACTAAAAATACCTTATAAACATAATTATACAAATTATATAGTATCTTCTCTTTCAAAAATACAAATCCTAGCATCCTTATGATGATATCTAAAAGAGTTTTTTAAAAAAATAGTTAATTGCATTAACCAATCACATTATTTTTAGTTATATTTTACCTCTTGAAAATCAAATATATTATTCATTAAATATTAACATAATTATCATTAATTAAATTAAATGTTATTATTATTATAAAAGTACATTTATTCACCCTCTTTCCATCATGTGGGAAGTAAAAGCATCACTTATGCATACATATGGTTTATGGTCTCCAGGTTGAGATACAATTCATTTTCCATCACCATATTTAATGTATGGTTATTATGATGGTTTTAAAGTTTATATATGATACATAATACATAATTATACTTCTTGAATTATAATATCACATATAAATTATTACCATCTAATTTGTTGGAAACAATAACATCGTTAATACATACATGTGAATAACCACCTACATAATGAAATGTGATTCATTTTTCATTTTAATTTTACAAGGTGAAGGACCCCAAAACTCCTGGAGAGGGGAGGCCTGAATCAAGGTGTCAAATTTTTTCTTTTAAAATGATTGTTCCTCTTACCATATTGGTAGGAACTAGTTAAACCTTTCTGATTAGAAATTTAAGAAAACAATCACATGTAAAGAAAAGACATAATAAATTTACATGGTTCTCCACTAAGGGATATGTATAAGAAGAATACGTCAATAAGTTATCTTTTATATCAAATTCCACTAATATTCAATAGTTGTGGAGTAAAAAAATTAGCATTGTCACTTTGTGTAAGGTGCACTGCTTTTACAAGGTTTCAGGGATATCACATTGCATCCCTTGAATCACTTCTGTTGACCCTCCCTTTCTCACTATGTTGGAAAAAATATGAACTCAATTTATTGACATGATGTTCGCTTCAATGGGATGGAATTAAAACATGCATCCTTAATTGTAGATAAATTCTCCATTGAAGTCATGTTTTCCCTAATAGATGTAGTCTACTTTTCTATGTACTGTTCATTCCTGAACATTTCTTTCATGTAATATGATTTTTCTTCTATGTACTAGAGTGATCCTCGTACCACCTCGATGTTCTGCCTCCGCATAACATCTCTACAACCTGTGACAGTGTACTAACTTTGTGAACTGCCTTTTCTTCTTCACTCACGTATATATTTTTGAGCATACATAAACATCTCCTCCAAAAATCTTCATTCGCATACATCTTGCCTTTGTGTAATGTAATGTTCCTCATACTACCATCATTAGTGCACTACATTTTCTCACACATAATTCTCCTACATGAACCACTTCTTCCATACAGGTTTATCTTTCTATGAACCATTCTAGAATTCACCAAATTCATTTTATATTTTTAATTATTGTTATTACAGAGTTCTAATCTTATAAAACACTTATAAATTTAACCAAATTCCTCTCAAATATTTAATCATAGAGCAATGTTATAATGAAGGGATTATTTTTCCTTATATAGACCCAATAGATGTGAAAAAAATGCTAAATAAATATTTTACAAATATTTGATATGATACTTACTTCACCGTATACTGGGAATCTACCACAAACAATATCCCCCATGCAATCCATGCACTACCATTCTCCCTTCACAGCAGCACAAATCACCATCTCATTTTGGCCAACAACACCCTTCACAGCTTCTCAAAAATCCCCTGCCTTTTTTTTGCGAATGACACACCATCCCACACATTGTTTTCCTTCCTTGTGTTTTGAGACTTATTTAGAACCAAATGTATTCTCGAAAACTTCCTTCTCTCCATGAATTGTTCCTCCTATACGGTCTGTATATTATTCTCACTTCATGATTCATGGTTCCCTATTTGGCGTGCCAAAATTCATGATCCACAAACTATTCTCCGAACATGGTACATGGGACATGTACCGTCCTTGGTGGATTACTTCTTTTTACAAATTCATTCTCTATTATGCATCTCATTCACTTATATGCAGAAAAATAAAACACACTTTGACAAAAAAAAATCCCGATTTTGAGCCTCCAAAATTTGGAAAACACTAGGAAACTATTCCACCTTCAATACTGCATTCAACCACAATCATAGTACCAAATTCCTTGAAAACTCCTTCATTAACCGAATGAGGATTGAAAAAAACAAAAACCACAATCCATTTCCAACTAAAAGAACATTGGTTCCATGTATATCCTCATTTGGGTTTCTTTCCAGTCAACAGATAAATTCAATGATGCACCTGCAATAATCAAAACATGATATGTGAGAAAAAAATCATCCAACATTCTAATTCATCTTCAGAAAATCTTAGTGTAGAAAACAAGAGGAGCATGAATTGGGTTTTAATATCTTTTAGATCGTAATTCTACCCCATTGTAACATTTTTGAATTCCCCTATTCTCTATCTTTCTACATGAAACCATAAAACAAATTTCACTATTATTGAATTTCTCTATTCTCCCCCATTTCCAATAAACACCAAAAATAAAATTTTGACATATAGAGATCAAAGAACACTCTGCATGGATTATATCTCCCCCATACACCTACAAAAATGAAAAAATAAATTAAAATAGTTAATAAAATTGTGGAGAGGGGATTTGAAAAATCTCCTCATGCATGAGAATGTGGTTGAACACTGAGGTTCAACTGGTGCTTCTAGAACACATGTGTTGACAATGTCTTAGTTATTATGCCAACCACTTGATCATCAGATCCAACATGATCCATTTTAACCATTCCTTGTTCCGCTTTTTTCTTTGATGAAGTGATATATAATTTCAATGTTTTTTGTATGAGAGTTCTGAACATGATTCTTTATAGTTTCTATTTCACTATTGATATCATAATGAATCACCAGTGGTTGTTTTATCTCAACAACAATGTTAATAAATTGTTTATTCATCCACAATAGTTGAGTGTAGTACTTTTTAGAAGAAATGTAATCAACTTTAATAGTACTAAGCGAATTAATTTCCTGTTTCTCACTCAACTAACCTACACAATTCATGCCAATAAATATTGATCCCCCAATTTTGGACTTTATATTTACAAAACCTCCAGACCAATCAGCATTAGATAATGCTTAAATTTCACTATATATTTCTATAGAAAAGTATAATCCATAATTATGATTTCCTTGAAAGTACCTCATGATTATTTCCACAACTAACATATGCTCTTATTTGGGATTAATTTGAAAGTGGTCTACTAAGCATGGTGTAAATACAATATCTGGTCATGGTGCAGTTAAATAAAGCTGGCTTCTAATGATTTTCTTTTACATGGTGGGACCCACAGAAGTCCCATACTCATGATTTCCTAGTTTACATCCAACCACAATCAGAGTCATCATTGGTTAGAGTCATTCATATTGAATTTATTCAGTAAATATCTTGTAAAATTTTCCTAAGAAATAAAATTGAAGTATTTTCTCTCAATAACATGAAGCCCCAAGAAGAATGTGAGTTCACGAATCATAGATATTTAAAATTATTAATTCATGTGATTGAAAAATGTATCCACTAATCACTTCACGTTTCCTCTAAATATAAGAACTTCTACGTACACCAAAACCTTGAACTGAACTTTTTTATAATCTTTCACATAAATACTATGATCCACTCACCCTCTTTTAAATTCGAGCTTCTTCAGATAAAAATATAGTTGAGAGTACCAAGCACGTGGTTCATGTTTCAGACCATATAGATAATTCTTTAATCTATAAACCTTCAGTTCATCATTACCAAGAAGAAATCCCACTGGTTGTTCAATATAGACTTCTTCTTCAAGAACAACATTTAATAAATTTGTCTTAACATCCATTTAACACACTTTGTATTAATTGTGAATTGGAATGGAAAGAAATATTCTGATTGACTCTAGTCTAGCCACTGAGGAAAATGTTTGTTTAACATCAACACCATTAATCTATGAATATAATTTCCACACCATTCAAGACTTATTAATGATAAAATTTACATTCTCATAAAATTTCTTTTTAAAAATAAACTTCGTACCAATCACATTGTGGGCTTCAGGTATCTTAACGAGATCCTTTGTTTGGTTCTATTCAATATGATATAATTATTTATTCAAGGCACTAACCTATGATTCATCCTTTTTATCTTATTTACATGATTATGGATCCAAAATTTATAGGAATGTAGATTCTGCACTATTTTTCATCATTCTTGTCTAAATGGGAGTTATCCAATCACCAATGTTGCTGGATCGATCAATACCTCCCCATCGATTTTTTCTATGAGGTTTAGAATACTTTTCATCAGCCATGTTTTTTTCATCTGATTATTCCTTTCAATCAACATAATTATGTTACTCCTAGATGTTTCCATGCCTTATTATACTTCTATATTTTGATGTATTCCATATCCACAGTTATCCTCATCTTCTGTCACGTCATCATGTGAATTTCTTGAGCCATTTGTGATTTTATCTTCCATGATATTCAAATCAATACATACAAAAATCTTTTAAATATTTTAGTTAAGACATTTATATGATTTTATATTCATTTAATATCCAAGGAATATTCCTTCATCTGTTGCATGACTATATTTTCCTTGATTTTATCCATTGTTTGTGATAAAACATTTACTTCCGAAAACAGGAAAATATTTCTAGGAGGGATTCCTTCCATGCGATAACTCATAGGGTGTCTTAGTTTCCCTCATATAAAGACCTATTTATTGTTGCATATAAAATATATCTTTAAGATACTCTTTCTAGAAATGGTGAGAGATATTACTCTCAATTAATAGAGTTCTGGACATATTATTCACTTGTCGATTATGGAGCCCAAAAATCCATTTTTCTGCTATGTTATCACAATAGCCAACTCATGTTATATCCCATGTTTTTCAACATAGTTTTCAAACTCAATTGATGTATAATCTCCACAATTGTTAGACTTAGGAATTTTGATTGTTCGTCAAGTATCATTCTCGACTATTTGGTGATAAGTTTTCATGAAATCAATCAACTGTTTTTTCCTACATATAACCATCACACAATCCATTATACTACAATCATCAATGAAAAGTGAAAGTACCTTTCTCCATGAGTTCCTACTACATTTATTAAACCACATTTAAATGTATAAATTAGATCAAGAATATTTGATTCCCTTTTCATCTTTGGCCGATATGAACTGCAGGCCAACATCCCTCAAATGCAATAATCACATATCTTTTCCCTCTCACTATTTTTTATTGGGTATATCCACAACTATATTCATCATGGTA
Organism: Viscum album; assembly: GCA_963277665.1. Taxonomy (NCBI): domain Eukaryota; kingdom Viridiplantae; phylum Streptophyta; class Magnoliopsida; order Santalales; family Viscaceae; genus Viscum; species Viscum album. The sequence continues at coordinate 1,133,339,219 of OY728120.1, forward strand.
TTCTTTTACTTGTCTTGATTATTGATATGACAAAACCTATGGTGCCACAAGTTGTTCACTTTGTGAACAGTCATGTAACAAATGTTATCTTTACTATCAACTTGATATATTTTTCAATATTTTCTGAAACCATTCGATAGATAATCCGTTTTTCTTACTTTTATAGTGAACCCTTTTTGATTGAATTTCACTATAATTACTAAGTCATAGAGTTGAATCACACTTAGGAGATTTTGATGCTACCCATCCCCATAAAGAACTTTGGCCTTCTTCAGCTCAACATTGGCCAGTTCAGTACTTCAATTGCCTTTGAATTTAAAGCACCTTCACTTCTGAATATCACTATTCCATTAAAATTATTTATAATATTGGTTAATAGTTCTTCATTTACCATCACATAGGATGAGAATCCACTATCAAGAATCCCAGTGCCATTGTTCTTGGTAGCTTTGAGAGATACTTCTATAAGGATGGAATTTTCAATTTTCTTCTTTTCCTACCACGAAACATTAGTTTCAGTGAAGGATAAATATTTCCCTTAAATAATATTTTCCCATTCCATAGGTTCATAATACTCACACTATTCTTCCAGTGGGGAGATCAAGTTTGAAAGAACAACATCGTCTATTTAGCAAGTATTGACTTATCTGTGAGTTCATTATGAACTTTTCCTTCCATTTCTCTTCCTAAAATCAACAAATTTATGTCCAAAGATAGAAAAATGAAAATAGTATCCATAGAATCCATTTCAAAAATTAGTATTTGGATATGAATAATTTATCCTTTTTTGACATCCTAGATCTTCCACATTCAAATAGCTCCATTCTCGTTCACAGTATGACATGGTTTGGCCCAAATATCCACATAATTTACATTTCATAAGTCAAAATGTCATTTCAATTCACTTCCTACATTTTTAACTTTCATAGAAGGATAATATGACTTTATATCATCTTGGGAAACTTAGGTATAGTTTTAGTCCACCTTTCACTCTGGTTTGAGACATTGATTGTTTGGACATCCAGTTTCTTTGCGATATGTCTGAATTTAATCATTCCATTATTTTGGCCCATTTTACTTCCATCATTAATGGTTCAACATTAAAATTAGTTCATATGTTTCCCATGCATGAGGGTATTTAATCATTAAGAACCTTTTACACTCAATCAGAACTATGCTCAGTTCTCTATAATAGCTTAGTATCTGATAATTTTCCAAACTAGAGTGTCTTAATTTTTTTTGGACTTGATTAACCTTCAATTTTACTCCTAATAGTAACAAATTATTATTCAAGTCCCTCAATAGTTTTGTACTTTTACTCCAATCTTGAGGTAATTTCATTAATGACCTTTTCCTATTTTTCAATTCTAATATTTATTTCCACTACATTTTCTATTCTTTCAAGGATTGATGATTATACTTTATAAAATTTTTCTAGTCATTCAATTTTAGCATCATGATGATCAACATATTTTGATTATTATTCCTCAATTTCTCTCCAATTATTTCATATTATACATTGATTTTAATTGTTAACAAATGTGTCCTTGAGTTGAAACATGGGATCGACATCAGTAGTCAACAGATTATCTCTTGTTTCATTTCCTGATAGTTCTTATTTCTGAATGGTAGCCATCATTGATGCACAGGTTCCAGATGTAAATTTGGGTTCTTCATTCCCAAATAATTCACTACCATATTCTTCTTATTGGTATACAAATACCTTTATCTATAGTTTCTTACCATACTTGAAATCTCATTTTTGGAAAAAACCTTTTCTGAGGCTTTTGCTTGTATCTAGAATTTCTTTCTTCATCATCAAAAACTCTTGTGCACTGAGAGACTATGTATCCAACTCTGCAACAAAAAACAATCCATAGGTAACATGCATTAATATTTACCTTTCACTTTATTGAATTTCTTAGTAATTAATGATAGAATGTCGTTTCCCTCATTATCTATATAAAAACTATCTCTTGAAATTTAAATTTTATTCATGCCATTGAATTCAATTTCCTTGCATACTCAATATATTGCATCATCATGTTTGACTCTCATCTCATATTCTACCAGGCTACTTAGTAGATTATCCAGAGAGAGTTAATAAATATCCTTATCTTTAAGGGATTACACCTTATTATTTAAAGAGGTGGAAGTCTTATCAAGAATTTATATATAAAGTCAATGTATTTTATTTCTTCACCAAGTCATAGTATTTCTCCAAAAACATCAGTAATTTAATTAAAAAAGGTATATGCATTTTCATCAGGATTCATCATTAGATCTTCCGATATAATTTGAAAAACATGTACTTTTTCATACTTCACATTATCGTCAACATCATAAATATTATACAGTGTTTTCCACATAAACCTTTCTAAAGAACAACTCATCACCTTTAAATATATCCGATAAGAAAGAGCTATAGTGAGGTAATTATGTGATTTGGAATATGCATCAATAATTTTCATATCTATATTATTCAAAGACATCATAGTTGAGTTGGTGACGTGTATTCCTTATGTAATGGAAAATTGGACTTCCATTACAGGAGAAATTAGATGAGATCTCATTATATTCTTCCATATCTGAATGTACCTTCCATTAAAGAGAGGTAATCCCATGACATTTATTAGGTTGTACATTGTAGAAATGAATTATAGATTTAACACTAGTAACCATTACCCTATAATACCACTTAATGGACCCTAAAACACCCTAATTTTGGATGGTAAATCTGGGTGTCAACATTTTCCTTTAAAATGATGGATCTTTTTCCCATGTTGATAGGAACCTTTTAAACCTATCTGTTAAGAATATGTAGAAAAAACAATCACAAGAAAAGAAAAGACACAACAATTTTACATGGTGAACCAGTAAGGGCTACGTCTAAGGATAGTATAGTAACAAGTTTTTTATCATACCAAATTCCACTATTCATAAATAGTTGTGGAGTATAGAAGTTATTATAGTCACTCTGTGTAAGACACACTGTATTTACAAGGTTTCATGGATAGAACACTACATCTCCTGGATCACTTATATTGAATCACCCTTTCTCAATGTTTTGGGAAGAATGTAAACTCATTTTATTGAATTGAAGGTCACTTAAACGGGATGACATTAAATCACGAATACTTAAATATAGATAGATGCCCTGTTGAAGTCGGTTTTCTCCTATAGATGCAGTCTACTTTTTTATATATTGTTTTTTCCCAAAAATATCCTTCACATGCTTAGATTGTTCCTCTATTCACTAGATTGATCTGTGTATGACCTCCATATACCACCTCTGCGTACCATCTTTATAAACAAAGACTACTCACCACCTTTGTGAGCCACATTTGCGAACTACCTTTGCTTCTTATCTTGCGTACAATTTCTTCATCACAGATAGAATTCTTCTCCACAAACTGTCTTTTTCATACTAACTTCCTTTTTGTACTTTTTTCTCCATGTACTACACTTTTTAGTGGATTGATTTTTCTCTCATGAAATCCTTATTGGTGAACCTCTTCTTACTTGTGGGATTAAATTTTTGCAAACCTTTATAGACATCAACAAATTCCTTTCATATTTTTAATTAAAGTTATTATGGGGTTGTCATCCTAAAAACAGATTGTGGATTTCACCAAATTACTCCGGAATTATTAAAATAAAAGTAGTTTTCTAATAAAGGGATTAGATCTCCATATATAGGAACAATTTATTCAAAAAATCTGCTAAACCAGGATTTACCAAATCATTGATTCGAAATCTCATTCACTGTGTACCATGAATCTACCACATACTATATCCTCTATGTTGTCCATGTATCACCATTCTCCCTACGTGGTGGCACAAATCACCATCCCATTTCCTCAAATGACACCCTTCGCAACTTCTAACAAAAACCCCCACCTCATTTTCGTGAATGAAACTCCATCCTATGAACCCGTTCCCTTCCTCATACTGTGATCCATTCCTTGAATTTATGTATTCTCGTGATCCTTCTTCACTCCATGAATCATTCCTCCTATGAATTCCACATACCATTCTTACTTTTTGGTTCTCGATATTCTATTATGTATACCAAAACTCATGATCTGTGAACTATTCAGGGCACATGGTACGCAGTTCATGTACCGTCCTACGTGGTTTCCTTCCTTTTCCTATTTTAGTTTCCATTCCTCATATCATTCACTTATATGTAGAAAAAACATGCATTACCAAAACAAAATCACAATTTTAAGGCCCAAACATTTGGAAAATACTGGGGAATAGATCCACCTTCAATATTGCATTCATCCTCAATTGTAAGACCACATTCCTTTCAAACTCCTTGATCAACCCAATGAGGATTAAAAAAAACACAAACCACAGTCAATTTACAGAAAAAATAGCCTTGGTTCCAACACATTAATGGTAACATTTATTGATTTAAATAATATAATACGATATATACTATATATTTTTTGGAAATATTAATTATTATTTCCCTTTTTTTCATTCCATTCATTGAAATGTGAATACAATTTACATGTGTATGTATGTCATTTCATCTCTTTGAAAAGTGTGCTATATTTTAATATATATACTTTTATTTATAAAAATAAATTTTAATATAACAGATATATCTTATATTTATATCATTTTTTAAATTCCTTAGATGATGGAACAATTATCAAATTACATGGACCAAAACTACTGATCCAAAAAAAACATGAAAAATTAATCAGATATCACCTAAAATAGTGATTTTAATAAAGAATTTATCATAAAAAATGATAAAAAGTAATAAATAAATTACATATTGTATGATATATATTATTATGGGTTTATAACATATTAATAATAAACATATATTTATTATATATGGTATTCAAACCTGTACAAATGAAATTGGGCACGATATAAGGGATTTTAATCTCAATATTATTTCTGTGAGACACATTCCATATTCACCAATTATTTTTTTATGTGGTGTATATACTTCCCAGAAATTAATTTTTTTATGATTATTATAAATTAATTTGGAATTTATTATCCATAAAAGATTTTTTCATTCATGGGTCTAACAATTCAAATGTTACCAAAGAGAAAAGGTATTAATGTTTCAATCATATTTTAATCAGGACTGTTTCTGCTTGAATATACCTCAACGGTATTATGTTATCCTTATCGAAAAAATCAATTAAATTTTTTTTTCTTATATATTTATTTTTTTAAATAAAATTTTTCATTCATTTGAACAACTTATGTTCCCATGATATTGAAAATATTCTTTAAGGAAAATAGAGGGTATTTCTCTCATCAGTCAAGAAATATTTTTTCATCTATATCGTTACAATCTAAAAATGTTTTGAATAAATATTTTAATATTATTATATTATTTTTTAAATTCATTGATACCCTTTTTAAATTTTTACAAAATGGTTTAAATGTAATATTTATGACATTTTACAAATGAGGTACATTTTTACTTTTAAAAAAAACGTGAAATGAATATTTTATTTTAACTTCTTTGGAATGAACTAAATTTCCCACTGTCATGAACGCATAATGATTTGAAGATTTCATTTTAATTTTAAAATGTTATTTTCAAAGAAAATATTTTCCATCATATTTTGGAATTTTTTATATTTTGGAACTTGACTTTAAAAGTGAAAGGGGTATTTTCCACATCAATTTTTTAATTATCTTATAATGTTATTTCTATTCGTTAAAGAAAACTAACCCTGATCTCACATATGATTTAGTCGGGATGTGATCCAATTAAAACATCCACATTCTTTCTCTATATTGTTTATGTAAATTATGACAAGATATTAATGAAACCTTTTTTTCATTGGTTATTATGTTATTAAATGTTTATAAAGCCCATATCATTTCATGGATTTTTATATGATGAATATATTATAATATAATGGAACACACATGTATTTTTTTCATTATGTGATGGGTGGTACTAGAATTTTATATCCCTCTAATTCATTGGGTAAAAATTCGTATCTGATGAGATAAATAGCACTAGAATGGCGAGTGAACCCAGTTCAATATGGGACTCAATCCACTATGATATTATTGAAAGTGAACCTTGGGTACAAAGATAGTTTGGGGAGTGAACCTAATCCACTATGATTGTCTTGGGTGTGAACCTTGACTACTATGAGGGTTTGTGGAGTGATCTTAATCAATTATTATTGTCTTTCCAATGAGCCTTAAATATTATTTAAATGAGTTCATATGCTTATATGTATTCAAAAAACTCATTTATTATTCCCAAGTTATGATCTCATGGATCATGTTATTTACTTTCTTTATGATTAATTTTTTATAAACTATCAGGATTTATTCTATGAATTAATTTTTTGATTTATGATATGTAGGTTATTGTTTTTCAAATGTTGTTCTCAAGTTCTTACATCCTTATGTTCGTATTAAATTGTTATCTCCATTTACTACCCTTACTGAGAATCTAATATCACCTTTTCTTACAATTCCTTTACCCTAGTAATAAAGTAAGGTAATAATTATAATATGTCTGAGAAGGTTTATAGTAATGAATAACTTAGTGGGAGACTATTGTGATATTTTATGGATCCATTCATTATATATCCAAGTCTCCAAAAGAACTAGACCTATATGATTCTTACTTGGAAAATTATTTTATGTAATGGATATTAGTATAATAATATTTGATATCATTATATGAAAATTATGGGTCTCTATAGTTGGCTGCATCACAGGCATATTTGATAGAAAAAAAACCACACTTCTGTATAAGTGGATACATTACAATTTGTTTAGGGAGAAATATGAGTTATGAAGGGAATGTGTAGATCATGGTAAAATTAAAGGGAAAATTATTTTTGTGGATATGGTTAATGATAGGATCCCATGACATGGTATGTTATACAACACTGTATAAAATGCCGAGAAGTAATTTTTTACTGTAGTGTAGGTGAGCACACTGTAGTATATATAAAAAGGAGAATTCTATGTTTTTTACCACTTGACCATGACACAGACGAATAATATCAGTCAGTTGGATGTTTTTTCCAGAATCTAAAAAAAGGATTATTGTTTGGATCTCCAAGTGTGTAATTTAGATTTAATCGTACATTTGGATTCTATTTATGATAGTAAACACATCAAAATATCATAGGAATATATGGTTCAATCATAACGGTTTCATTCGAAATATAATAGAGGAGATATACAGAGGAAATTATTTTTTTAAGATGAAATAAGAAATGTAAGAAAGAGGGATTTCCAGGAGCTTAATCTCACTTGAATAACATCAGAGGGTGTAAATTTACACACTATTTAACGTGAATTATTTGAAAATTAATTTTTTTAGGAATTTCAATTTGTTCATAGAGAGAGTGGTGAGTATCATTTTGTGATGAGAAGTAGTGAGTTTTTAAATCTTTTTTGAATAGTTAGTTTAGTGGGTCATTGATACTTCTCCATTGTGTGACCCAAACAAAGCAGTGAGATCAATTTTATTGGTGTATTAATACATCATTGATTAAATTCCCCATGGACTATACCTCTAAGGTTAAACCATGTAAAATTATTAATGTTTATTTTTAAGACATTAATTACATAGTAATGCACTGTAATGGTGAGAAAAGGGGTGTTATAAACATTGAGAGAACGTGATCCTGATCAAGGGACTTGAGGGTTAAAATATAGGCTATATGATTCACTAAACTCCATCTTAGTGTAATTATCATGATAAAAGTTCAATTTGTTTTATCAAATGGAAGGATTTTGGGGTGAAATGTTTTCTCACATAATCATGCAAACTATAATACTAGTGAATCAAAAAGGCATTAAAATTTTCAAAGGTAACATTTTCCAATTATCGAAAAATAGGATGCAGCAGTACTTCAAGTCATTGGGAATTGATGTTTGAATCTATTCATGGAATTAAAATGAACTTTTAAAGTAAATAATTATAAGAAAGAGAAAATAATTAAATGAATGTGGATAAAATGATGATCAATACATTATGTTTATAATTATCCAACCCTAACTTCACTAAAGTAATTTCCTACAAAACATGTCAATACATGTGGGAAAATATCTTGAATATTTATGTAGGTGATTCCAATGTATGAGAAGAAAATTGGAATGTTCTATAGAATAAATATGAATACATAATTATTATTCATACCAAAACCATTTATGTATTATTCTTTTGTTTAAATGATCCTATTGAGGAAATATGAGGTCTTGGATAAGATACAAAATATACCCAGATCATCAAATGAATCTTGTAGATAATTGACAGACAGTTTAATTCCAATGTTCTTGTACATAAAGGTAAGTATCCATAGTATTTATCTTTGGATATCCTTCAAATCAGGCATTCCACATATGGAATAATAGATGTCAAAAATGAGTCCATAGAAAATGAAAACTCATAGAAATTTTCTATTAGGGAAATGATGAATCTCTATGTTAATGTAGATCTAAAAGAATATGATGTTGATAGTGTGATGTATTTTATTTACTCTAACCCTAATATGGGAAAATTAATATTCAATAGAAATATTCTACTTTCTTATTTCTAATGTGGAAAGGTATATCATCTCACTTAAATGTATTATGAAAACCATCAAGATGATGTTGATGAAGGATATGTCAATAAATCATTTAAAGGTGAAAAAGTATGAGAGAACAATAGTGAAACTTTTTTAGGAGGAGTGATTTTTTATTTCATGGGGATGGAATTATGGATGTGTATGATGTGAAATAAGATGAATAATTTTGGGATCACAATGTACATAAATTATTCGTTATTTTTGACAGACTAGGAATCAATAATAGTGATACTGAAGATGGTGATGTCTTGGGTGGAGTTTATATGATGGTTAAATATGAGGCATCCCCTAAAGAACATGAATAATGGATGTCTATAACCATGAATAAATGTTGTAATTCATGGCTCAAAGTTTAATATATATGAATATGAGGAAGATAATTCAGAACTAAAAGAATATATTGAAAGACTAAAATAGTTTTTTTAATAGAAACATTATAATGGAAATGGAGAGTGAGCTCAAAGTAGAAGAACAAGAATGAATCATTTATGGATTGACCAATATAGTGAAAGAAAATGTCAATAAGACTAATTAACTTGAATAATAAATCATACATTGATGTAATAAGTGTAAGGAACAAAAAATAGTCTTTTCACCCAGCATAATATCCAGTTTCTATAAGAAACATATCCCAGTTGAGGTAACAGATGTTGTTGGTGAAACCAATGGAGAGTTTATTATCATAACAAAGGTTAAACACTTTAAATAAAGTGATATCTATTATATATATTTATAAAATAGAGAATTATATCATGCATAATTCTAGGTTATAAGCATTAAGTCCCTAGAATAAATTGAATTTTGAAGAATATCAAAATCCAACATATAAGTAAGAAATTGTAAAATTAAAATTAGAAATAGATGTTATTTCGTTGGAGTACTGGGACACATTAAACATGTCTTCTCTATTAAAAAAATATTTTTGAGAGAGAAAAAAAACTAAAAATAGGAAAACAATTTTCCATTATATTCTTGTGATTTTAATGGTTATTGTTTTCTTTGTAAATTATACAGACATAAGGAAGAATATTTTTTAAAGAGGGTACAAAGATAAGTGATAAATGAGACCCAAAAATAAATAAATTAGTAGTATAGAACCTTGAAAAATATATTGAAAAGTGATAACAAATTTTACGTTTTTCAAGTGGAAAATGAATCTACTAAACCATAAGAGTCATAGGAGTATAAATCTTCTCAAAAATACCCTTAATGGTTATAGAATAAAAATAATTGCATTGAGAGGTAAAATATTTATGAAATTAAATTTATATCAATATAAAGTTCTAGTTTTTGGGTCCTAGATAGTATATGTAATTTAAATAAGATGAAAAAACATATTATCAACATTAAATATGAAAAAGGTATAGTGGTTCTGTTTGGTAATGTTGAAGGAATCAAAATAATTGTCTCTTGGAAGGAAAAATTTAGCTAAAAAGTTCTCTAGAATAAAAATGGGCTCTTGGTAGAAGAATTTAGCAGCAATTTTTGGGAGGTTAGTCGGTTTCAAGACTCAATACATTCTGTGGAATTTAGAAAGAAGGTTTCACCATTTTATAAAAGGATGGATCACTCTTCCTTCATGAATAGAAACCAAATAGAAACTATATTTGATTGGTGTAGAAAATTGGTGCATGTTTTCCAAAGAAGATGAAAATAATATATATCATAAGAAACATAGGAACTTAATCCAAATATATTTAGAAAAAATGGTAAAAAATTAGGGAATACCATCCTTTTCAAAGCTCAGATGTGGAAACACACATACCTGTCACTCTTGTAAAAATGATAATATAGTATGGAAGATGTAAAAAATATATAGGAAAGTAATTAATAGTTCAAAAACATGTTCATATATTTTTTTTAGAAACTTACTCTGAAATGATATTATAGAAGAAGGCATCAATTTTTTTCTCTTTATGATTTTATCTCGGTAGATTGGTTAATGGGGATTAACTCTTAATAATGAAGTGTCTAAGTGCATTACTCAATACCATAGAAAATCTAAACGAATTCATGATGTGAAATTTAAATATATTCCATCCAACAATAGTATGGAATTAAAAAAAAAACCAAAGTAAATATTTAAATAGGAAAACATAGGATTCAACATCAATTTTTAATTGTGAGAACTCTTAAATAAAATAGATTTTTTAAATAATAATCTTCATTATTAATAACATGAATCAAACTGTACTCATTGAAAAATCCCTTCCTGAGAAACATTATAAAGAAGTGGTCATAAAACTTGTGTATATATCCAATCATGTGTTTATATTTCAAAATGATGAAAAGACTCTCTATGAAATATGTTATGGAAATAATCCCACACAGAAGTAATTATATGTATTTGGGAGTAATTGATTCATAATGAATAAGGGAAAGAATGGAAATTTTAATGTATGTGGAGATAAAGGGATCTTTCTTGGATATTCATCCAAGATTAAGTTATATTGATGCTACTCCAATTGGATTGTAAAAATAATTAACTTGTTAATACTAGTGTGAATGAAAATGTGAAGATTATGGATCCTAGTGTGTAGATTGAAACATTGAATCAGAATAATTTTCATTGAATCGGTGTATAATGTGAGATGGGAAGTGATGAAGATGTTTTTAGATTATGGGAATTTCTAAGGGATTAAGAGAACTCAAATGAGAGTTTCGATGATGAGAAAAAAATAGTAGGAAAGGCTTGTGAATGTAAGCAGTCCAATATAGTGGAAATCACCGATAAAAACATTAAGGGTAACATGATAGCCTCGATTCAAGCCCCTAGGATGAAGTTTTATCAACAAAGTTGGTTTATATTAATAAGAACCAACATATTCTAATTTTGTTTCTCTAGATACAATTTGGTCCAAACCCATGAATGTATAACTTTATCCAATTGATAAAAAATTCATTCGATGTTTTTATAATAAAAATTGGAAAAAATACGTTATAATAACCATGTTTTCATTTTTAAAGAAGGTTCATAAATATATAAAGGTTATTAGGAATATATCATAGCATTTGTAAAATGTTTATTCCTAAATTTAAGGAATTTATTTTTATAAGATATTTGTGTTGGTCTCACATATTGAAACCATTAGATTATTACTCATGATGACCATTACAAATGGTCTTAAATTATATCAAAAGGACATAAAATACTCATTATTGAATGGTGTCCTTTAATAGGATATAATCATCGGGAAATCATATGGGTTTTTCATTGATAATGATAGTGTGATCAAGGTGTTTCTATTTTTTAAAACTCCATATGTTTTGAAATAAGAACTATCGTACTAGTAATCAATGATGTATTAGAACCTAAGGAACCATGTTTATCATTAAAGACAGTTTGATCACACCCTCAAAATAAAAAATAATAATGGTAGATTTATGACGGTACTTATATATATTGACGATGTCATTTTTGGAGACACAGATGAAATCAAATTCAAGGAGTTTTCAGAATTAATTTTGTGTGAATTTAAAATTTCTCTAATTAGAGGATTTTAATACTTCCTTGGGTTGTTGGTGATTCAAATAAGGGTGGGACATTTATCTCATAAATAAAATATTTATGGATGGATTAAAATTATTTAAAATTGAATAATAAAAACTAATAGAAGCTCTGATGGATTCCTATATGAAATTTTACAGAGATGATGAAGGTGAGAAAGTGTGTGTGACACAATATATGAATATTATCAATAGCCTACATTACTTGATGGAAATTAATCTAGGATTTTTTTAACATGTCAGGATAAAATCAATCATATTTTTTCAAATTAAAGTCACCTAAAATATATGAGGTGGACACATCAATACATTAACAAAACAATGTATTATGTGGTGTGTTATTATTGAAATTCATATTATCAATTAGTGCACTATAAATAAGCTTATTGGGTAGGCTTAGTGGATAATAAAGAATCTATCCTATGAATTGTGTTCAATATCATAAAATTTTGAATTTATTAGGAAGGTAAGATGAATGAATACATATACATAAATATTTTAGGGGTAGAATTTGTGAAAAACCATAAGAATTTACTCAGTAGATATGATCCAAACAAAAACATGGGAACATTTTCATTGATGTGGTATTTCAAATTCCAATTATGTATGATAACTCTTATTCCATAATTTTTTTATAAATATCATCAAACACTCTAGGATGAACTATATTTAAATAATGTATCTCTTTTTGAAGGATAGTGTGCAATAATTAGTCATAAATATATATTATCCTATGATACGAGATCATGTTTTGTATATCATGATAAAGGATTTAACCAAATATGATTTTTAATTACACTAGTTGCCTCTTGGATTCCACCCAAATCCATCTCATTTTTTGGATTCAAAGACTGGGTACCAACTCAACTGTAAGAATTATGTCAAGAGTAACATATTTATTATTCACTCTTCCCAGATTAAGTGTTTCTAACTCTCCTTTGTGGATCTTCAATGTAGTTCTATTTAGGTTTTTTGAAAAAGGGGGTGAAGATATGTTTGAAAAGGAAAAAAGATCACCAGCCAAGGGGGATTTATTTGTCTATAAATTTAGGGGTTGAAGGCATGTGGTGGATGTTTTCAAATTGAAATGAAATTATGTGTCATTATATGATAATTCATTCATTTAACTCTTATTTTTCATATAAATCATATTCTCTAATGATTTTTTAATTTATGATCGATTATTAATTTGAGAAATATTTTATAGAAAAGGATTAATATGTTGTTCTGGTGTGTTTTTTTCATTAAAAAATGTAAATATAATATTTTGTATTATAATTGTTACTAAACCCAAATGGGGAGATTGTTGGGAACACCCCTTTAGAGGTCAACATATGTTATGTTTTTTGACATGCTAAAGAAGCGTGTCCAAGTTATTCTTAGTTTATTACTATGGATTTGTGTTAATATATCCTTGATTTTTAGTTCATCAAAATTGTTGAAAAATATATCTATCTAGATAATAGAACCCAAATAGCCAACTATACTTGACATATTAGGATATGTTATCTTTGTAAATTATGCACCATATTATGCATAGATAAATTGTAGTGGATATTATAGAAGGCATCAAACTGTCAGTTCAATTGTTTTTTATGCCATAATATACCTCTTTATTCTGAAATGAAGGCTTGATGTCACAACATTTATGGCCATCCATACACAAGTCTTGCACCTAAGAAGCCTCGAGACAAGATGGAGGCTGATATCATGAACCATATACCTAGGTGACCAGTTAAGGAAGTTGTTCATGTGAACACCCATTTCTATAGGCACATGTGCATGTAAATATTTGACACATTGCAGTTCAGCCCTATGGTGAAGATCTCTTGTCACTATTCGGTACCATGGTAGTATTTTGATACACTTTTTTTGGAAGGATAACTTATATATCAATAGAATTATGGAGTAATGTTCGATGTGGGATTCAGATTTTTAGTATATTTTGTAGTCAGATAAATCATGGTATATAGTATTTTCAAAGGAACTTTTGATAATTTTCACAACAACAAGAAAATTATAGGATTCAAATTCTTGGATAGATGTTTATTTCCCAATGATATTAGAAAGAACAGTAAGACACACTATAGTAAAGTGGTTATTCCAAAACTTGTTCAATAATTCAATAGGAGTTAAGGAGTATGTGCTAAGATCATGTGTGAAAAAAAATCAACTGTTTTTTTATTTGGTCAACAAAGGTACCCTTATTGTAGTTTATTGGACCATGGTATAGAAAATGATGATGAAATAAAGGTTAAGCCATATTAGAGGTTACCACATCATAGTATATGTATAAAGGATAGTTTGATTTTTTAAAATACCAGACCAAGCCACATCAAAGAAGTTTTGGTAAGTTGTGGGTTTCATAAAAAAACTAAAATAGTGGAATATTTATTGGATCTCCATGTGTCTTATTGAGGTTTAATATTAATTTATGACCACATTAATTAGAGGGAAAACATGGAAAAATAAAAGTAAAATAATTTTTTATCAAAACCATTTGATTGAAAATAAATAATACATGGAAAATTAGTGGAAACTAAAATTTTTTTCTATAGAGGAAACTGAGCATGGAAAAAGGAGGTATTTTCAATATATTCACCATGATGGAACATCATCATAGGGTATAAAGAGATGCACCATGTTAGGTGAGTCTGTAAATCCTGATCACCTGAATATGATCAAAGTGTTCATAGAGTGAGTGGTGAGTTCCTCTATGTGATGATAAGTAGTGATTTTTTTATACTGTTTTCATAATGTGTTCATAGGTTCAGTGAGACTTCTCCATTGTGTAATGAAAATAAATGAATTCACTCTATTTTCAATATATTCACCTTGGGCCACCGGTTTGGGATTGGAGTCCTTAAGGCTTCCAAGCCACCCAGGACTTCAGGTCAGTAGGGATTTTGGGACACCATTAACGCTCTAAGTCCACCTCAAGACCTTCGAGCAACATGCAGTTTCCCCAGACACACTACAAAAAAAGGAGCTGCCCTAGAAGAGGATTCAGAGCAGGTGAACTACCCAGAGCCTAACCAAATGGATTTTCAAAATTAGAGGGTATGTCTATGCCATCGGTACTAGCATGTGCTTGCACGAGAAGCCAAGGCAGATGGCCAGACAAAGTTTGAGAGCTACTATCATGATGTAGTTGCTGGGGAGGGGCAGTTCCTTGTAGACATTCTGGTTGAATTTCCTAAGACCGTCGGGTCATGTAATATTATAAGCCTATATGCCTTGTAATCTCTAATCCTACGAGCCTTGTAGGGGTTCCCCCTCATCCCTTGAAAGGGGGGTTATAAAAAATCAATAAAATTGAAGGCCTTAGGGCCATTCGAGCGATTTTGGGGGTACCATTTAAAAATATATTTATTCATTTTTTAAATATTTTTGTTTCTTATCAATATAAAGTTAGGGAGAAAAAAGAGGGTTCCTCATATAGAGATAACATGTTCATGATCAAGGATTTAAATGGTTAAAGTTCTTAATAATCTAATTCACCCTCCATCGGGGTAATTAACATAATATTAGATAGGTAATAACTCTAAAATGGATGGTTGAGTATTAACCTGATCTTCACCAAGTGAATGAATAATAGGTCTAAATGTACACCCTATTTGAGAATTGAGTGGGATATACTTTGATGATTCACACACTATATATACATATTTATGATTGATTTAAATGGATTTTTAGGATGTAACACATGACTTGTTGTGTTAGAATCCATAAAAAAATGATTAGGGACAACCTTGGCAAAATTGAGGTAGTGATAGGTTGATCTAATTATGTCACACATGAATCACAATTATCACTGGTTAAAATGAATGTTTCATTGGACAAGGCATCATAGTATTGGGTTATCATATTCATATGATTGTTTAAGGTAATTATATTTCATATAATTGAAATCATTTCGGTTTTAATATTTCATTGAAAATATGTCCATGAAAAAGAATTTCTGAATGAAATGTCCCTAGAAACTCCAATAACATAATATGGAAGAATTTTTGGTAAAAATTATTGAGATAATGGAAATTATCAATACACATCTATTATGTGGGATATGATGAGCCTCCTAGTGTCAGGTTATTTTTTGTAGATATATTTATATAAAATATATTTTGATTTTCTTACAGACCTATTGGATTCTATCCTTAGTGAATGATAATTAAAATTGTGAGTGTGAAATTTATTTAAGGGGGAAATTAATACCTTGATATTTGAGAATAGATTTTACTCT
Source organism: Viscum album (assembly GCA_963277665.1). NCBI lineage: Eukaryota > Viridiplantae > Streptophyta > Magnoliopsida > Santalales > Viscaceae > Viscum > Viscum album. The sequence continues at coordinate 1,133,355,563 of OY728120.1, forward strand.
AATTAATTACTATGTTAAACTGCCTTCTTCACACACAACACTGATGTAAAACGAACTATGACTCATCTTAAACTGTTTTATGTAGTCACTAAAATTTCATGTATAAATTTAAGTAATATCATTATAAAATATATGGAAAAAATAATGACAAATTTTAATACTAATTCATTGAAAAATTTTAAATAGTATAGCTAAATAACGAATAAGATCACTTTATGTTTAAGAAATAATTTTTTTTAAAATGGACGTTATTCATTGTAAATTTTCTTTTAAAAAATTATGTATATTATTGGTAATTGATTAAAAATTATATTATTGATATTAGAAATATATTAAAAATATTATAATAAAAAAATAACTAATAAAAGTAAAAATAGTTAATATTTTATAAATTCATTTTCTTTTAAAAATGGTTTTCATTAGATTTTATATTTTTATTTAATATATAAATTCCTAAATTTTAAAATTTTGAATTGAAAATTTTAACTTAATTTTTTATTCAAAATAAATACTTTAACATATGGTATATTTTTTTATGTTTTTTAAAGATATTTATTTGTAGGTGAGTATTATAAAATACCATTATACAAATACCATAACTTTTATGTCATTTGTTTGATTTTAATATGACATAAAATTTCATATAATGATTTCTAGAAAAAATATGTATTATCATTAAAATATATAATTTTAATGATATAATTTTAATTTCAGAAAACACATGTTTATTATTTTGAATCATAGGTAATCATTTATTCTATTAAGAAAAGTTGTTTTTCATTTTCTTATTATTTTTTCACAAGGGGGAATTATTTTTTGATTAATATTAAATACATATAAATATTATTTTGTTAAATATAAATCAATTATGTAACACCCCATGATACCACGATACGATTCTCTTTCAACAATGCAATAGCTTTCATTGTACGCAAGTTCGAGTTCTAACACACCGCGACCAATGAAAGTAGCTGTTATGAATAGTAATACCCACTTTTTGAAATTATATATATTTTATATTTCAAAATGGACCTCATTTATGTATTCGGAATGTCGAAATTATCCTAAGTTGAATTTTTTTTAATTTTCTGAGAACTTCACATTTTCTAAGAATAGAAAAATACTTAAAAACAAATTTTTTAATAAAAATATTTATAGTGATAAATTATAATATTGAGTGGTTTTAAGGTATAATTAGAATATATTTTTACCATTTTATCCAACGGTGGTCATTATAATTAATTTCACTTTGAAATTGGACATAAACAATTGTCAATCTCTTGATATATATTGTTTCATAAAACACGCTATTTATTGTGAAAGCGGGAATTAATTATTAAATTAATTAATTAAAATTATATGTTTTGATTTTTTAAAATAGACATCATTTTTGAATTTGGAATATCATATATATGTTAGAGTAAATTTTTGGTATTTTTCTGAAAAACTTCAATTTTTGATGAATAGTGAAACCACTAAGTGGTAGTTTAAAAACTAATTTTTCATTTAATTAAACATTAACACTTCTATGTATTTAATTTAAGAAATCCAACTTAAATGGTTTTCATTAGGAAGGAAAATGTGGTTGAATGAGATGAAAATAATTTCTACTGAATAGTAACTTTTATGTTTTATTAATCGTGATTGAAGGTAATTAGTGAAATTTAAGGTAAAAATGATATTATAAAAATATGAAAATATCTTGAAACTTGTCCTAAACATATTGGGTTAGTCATGTCCGACCAATAAAATCCATGGGTCAACTTGGGGACCCCATGGAGCCACTTGGGTAAGAAAATCACATTAATAACTTTTTATTTAAAGAAAAAATAAAATCGACACAAACTTGTGTTGTTTTACTAAAACAATTATTACATGGGGTTATATAAGTTAAATTTTAGACTATAAATATTCATTGGAAATATAAAAATATTTCCTAAAAAATGATATTTTTTATATATTTTTTAGACATTAAATAAATTAAATGTTTTATGACACCATGATGATGCAGCGATTACCTCATAAATTAACGATTTAAATAAAATGAAAAGATAATGTAAAATCTAAGACATAATGTTTTCAAAAACCTATTGGAAGGGTATATTTCGAACCCTTATAACCTTATCCTAAAAATATATAATTTTGACACCTTCGAAATCCGTAATGTACTTCATAATAATGTAACATTTCATTACTTTCCAAGAGTGCCCCTCTTCTCCTCTTATAAAAGGACCCCACCACTACCACCTTATTCACACCATAAAGCCATTTTTCTCGGAAAAAATCTACCCAAATACTCTCTAAACATCCCTTTCTTACTCCTAGAATCCTCACTTTTGGAATAATTTTTCCCAAGGAAGCCTTTGGCTCAAATCAAAAAAATAGTTACCCGATTTTAAGGTAATGTCTTATCTTATGTTATTTAGTTTTATTTTTCTTCTCCAACCCCTTAAACACTTTTTATTCATTTATTTTGTAACAACACCAGTATCTTAAATATACTAGTATTTTTTTATGAGAATTATTTGATTTACGCTTACAAACACCTTCGTCTAATGGTTGAAGAACATACAGTTTCTGTGGTTGGTGAATTTCTACCTCACGAAACGATTATTGTTCCATATTCTTTTAACACCACTCATGGTGGTAATTAAGATGTAACTATATTTATACATGATATATATTATGTTTATGTTTTCCTTATGCTTCTTTATTTCTGCATACCATTATGATTTTCATTATGGGTAAACGCGATAATTTCATTTTAGGAAGTGTGGACTACCGCCCCCTCAAAGTGATTTAAATTGTTAATGTCATATGTAGGATGTATAAAGGATGGAGTAAATGATATTATACATGATATTATACTGGAATTATAATATACCTTTATATCATTATGATTTCATTCCATTAAATATGAAAAAGAAATGAATGTAGCGTTCATGCGTACGTACGGCTTACCGTTTCCATGAACGGTGCATTTGATTTCATACCTCTAAATGTTGTGTAATATTATGAATGAATGTATATAATAGATATTTATGATATATATTATATCTAAATCATGAATATATTTCTTGAGATAATGTCTATTCTACCACATAAACAAATTGTAATTATACGAAGTTTATTTTTGACTCTAGTACCAAAGATCGACAAAACGACCGTTATTGACTTTAATAATTAAATAATGTTCATAACATGGTAATAAGTGATATAAAAGGAATAATGAACATTAAAAAGGTTCTTAATCAATTAGAAATTAACTGTAGTTTATTATTCATGAGGTTAAAGAACGATCGAGTCATGTCGGACACGAGGTAAGGGAACTTCTTAACACAATTTCTATTCTTTGGGTTAATCTCAAACATTAAAATTATGTCATGATATTATTATGTACTATCTTGTATTTGTACTTTCGTTATGTTTACTCATAGTGAATACACATAATAGATATATTTTATTTAAAAAATGATCTTTGTAAGTGACTTCGTCTCAATCTCCCATCACTGAGTCATATTTTTTTTTATACACAAATTTCTTTTATATGGTGTATAATCCTCTTTGACTTTTACTTTTATTAAAAATGAATCTTTTTATATGAAGGGTTTTTACTAAAAGACAAAAGTAATGTTTTTTCTTACATATGCGGCGACAACGACTTCTCCACCGCCATGACCATTATTTGTGTTTCGACATCCTCTACAAGCCACAACTTTTTTAAATGAAAAATGATTAAAATGTTTTAATTTTCTTTTATTTTTGAATTGAAAATGTTTTTGAAAGTGTTTTTTTTATATCAATGTTTTGTATTGATATCTTGTGATTGAAATGTGGAAATGTTATGTTTCCTTTATGCATGTTTTATGTGATACGATTATGTTATGGATTATGATATGTTTAAACCTGTTCATATGAGGAATGCATTGTACATAATAGCTGATGGGTGGAGCCCACAATAGCTCCTCGATGCATCGGCAGGTCTCATGATACAAATTAGTGTCTTGGCACGAGGCCTTGACAAAATCATATTTTTAGTCTTGGTACGAGGACTTGGCTATGTGGTTATGATAGTCTAGCATTATGCATTCCATCATTATGAAAGTGGTTATTGATATAGCATGTGATTATTCGACCAGTAGAATATTAATCTGAATAAGTAAATGGTATTATTTCATTTTACTTTTTCCATATTATGCTGATGTTCAAGTTTAAAAGGCTTTTGTTTTAGTTATACATTACCTTAAATGTTCATGTTTATTTATTAATGCTTCCGCTATATTGTTATCCTTACTGAGCATCTGAGCTCACCCCTTCCAATGTTTTAATTTTCTAGGATGTGAAGAAGTATATTATGAATGACCTGCAGGGATAGTCTGAAGGGGATATGGGTGTGGAATATGGAAAATATGTTATTGTAGTTTTTCACATTATGATGTAATGTAACATTTATGAATATATCTAGCGTTACCAAAGATACTAAACTAATCGGTCATTCAATACTTGAGCTTTTGTGATCGTTCCAATGTTACGCAATAATGCATCGACTCTGGGTAACTGGGGTCGGGGCGTTACAGTTGGTATCATAGGCTGTTTAGTACTAAACTTGGAATCTAGATTTAGATAAACTCTTATTAGAGCACATAGACCTAAGATAAAATTTGAGAATTAGTATAGAAGAACTTCCTAGAATTTTGGTATTATAGAGATTTTGTGAGATTTCTGAGAAATACAGCCCTATCTGGATACGAGCAGGTAGAGGCGGCCCTGGCACCGATGTACCTAGGGTTAAAACCTAAAAACACTTCTTTGAGCTAGAATTGAATGGGGACTGTTGCATGACAGCGGGCCTTGTTGCGCTCTTGGTTATGACACTCCTAGGGGATATGCTTAGGATAATTCTCATTTTCTTTAAAAACCACTATGAAGGGTTTATGAGCATATACCTCCTCAAAGAAAACATTTTTATGATTATAGTTCAATTTATGATAAGTGTTTTACAAGTATGGAATTATGTATTTTGATTCATAAATTAAACAAATTTATGCCATTGTTTAGAAATGGTGCCTAGTGGGAGGAATGGAAACCGTATCAATGCACGCACTCCATGTATGGATTTCCCTCCTGATCAAGATAATTATAGTGGAGCTGGAGATACAACTGATGTTGATCAACTTATCACCATACTGGGACAACTCACTCAGGATACGAATAATAACTTTACTCGTATGGATCACCCTGATCCGTAACTTGGAGGATCAATGTTAGACAGCTTCATGAGGCAACAACCACCAACATTTAATGGTGGTACAAATCCATTTGTATCTGAGAAATGGAAAAACTCTGTTGATAAAATATTCCATGCCTTGGGGAGTAGTGAAAGGGAGAAGGTTGTCATGGAAGTTTACTGCCTCACTAGAGATGTCGATCAATGGTGGTCTCTGATTCAAATCACAAAGGAAGATGAGGAAGTATCAAAAATATTATGGAGGGAGTTTAAGGAAATTTTATTAGAAAAATACTTTACACATAACCATCGAGTAGATATGGAAAGGAAATTTTTGATTCTGAGGTAGAAGGAGGATGAGAATGTCGCAAAGAATGAGTCTAACATTACAAGGTTAGCAAGACATGCATCAGATTATATACGTAACCCAGGAATTAAGATTGATCATTTCATTGATGGGTTAAAACCATTTCTCCGTCGAGAATTAGTGTCACAATATTTCTCAACATACGAAGATATAGTCTCTTGTGCTATCCGGACAGAAAATTAATTCTCTAAGTCTTATGACAACAAAGTAAAGTAAGGGAAAAAGAGAACGGTGGAACAAGAGACAGATAAAGAGAAAAAGGGAATGAAGGATTTTACAATATGTGATAATTGTGGGAGTAATAACCTCGGTACTTGCCTAAACGGAATGGGAGTTTGTTATAAATATGGAGAAAAAGGTCACCAGGCTCGTGATTGCAAGGGAAAGAAAGATTCTATCAATGTTGAATGCTACAATTTTAGGGAAATGGGGAATTATGCAAATGAATGTCCTAATCATCTTGGAAACATACCTCATAAAAGTCCAAGGGATCAAGTACAATCTTAAGTTGTTACTACAATTGAAGTGAAATAATTAATGTATTGGTTATTTTGGACTCAAGGATTATATTCTGGTTATAAGAATAATGTGATATATATATAAGTATTGTACTGCAGTACTTGTTGTTTTCATTAAGGATTTAATATGATGAAGGTTATCATGTATTTAGTAACTGACAATAAGAGAAACTTTACTTTGTTTGGGGAATTTGATGTTACAATTGATTTTGGAATTTAGAGACCTTTTAGAGAATGTCTGGACAGAGGTATTTTTGATAACAATAAAGGTTAGAATGGATTAAGTTTAACATTGGATAGTATTGTTTAAGGTTAAAACATTTATGAAGATTATTTTTGGAATATTATAATACTATAGTTTTAGGAAAAAGGACAAACTGCAGGTCTGGAGATAACCCGTCGTGTCGTACAAAGCCGTAGGAATCGAACCCACAACCTTAGTGCGACAGGCCTTTATTACCTACCACTAGCCTACAGGAAGTCCCTGGCTTTTACACAATAGTTTTCATAATCTAAATGGTATGTGTTAATATTTTAAACCATATACTATTATGATAAATATAATATTTTTGAGTTCTATTATCTTTTAGTATGAAAGATGGGTTTATAGTAAAATTTTATTAAGGAATGAATGTCTACATGAAAAGTAAGTATATTTCCTTACTTTCTTAGAAAATCTCATGAATAAATTCTTGATCATTATGAAAGTTAACTTAAAACAAAAACATTTTCGGTTAACTTTTCCTACTGGGGAATCAATGATTGTTTAACTAATCACAAGTTTGTAATATTATTGTAGTTAATGTTTCTCCTAATCCTGTTATCTACAACTCTCCATCAGACCTTGTTGGTTTGTTTCTCCTCCATAACCACATTTTCATAGAATCCCAGTATGGGCTATCTCGGGTGACCTTAGTACTTCTCTTGCTTTCATTTAAAGTTATATTTTTATTAACCCTATTTCCGATGTGGGTTTTCCACATTGGTTTTTTCTATTTTCAGCATTTTATTTTCAAAGAAAAAAATTTAAATCGCGAGGATGCAATTTATTGAAGGAAGAGAGAATGTAACACCCCATGATTCCACGATACGCATCTCTTTCAATAATGTAATAGATTTCATAGTATGCAAGTTCAAGTTCAAACACACCGTGACCAATCAATACTGCCGTTATGAATAGTAATACCCACTTTTTGAAATTATATAAATTTCTTATTTAAAAATGGACCTCATTTTTGTATTCATAATATCGAAATTATCCTTAGAAGAATTTTTTGTAATTTTTTGAGAACTTCCAATTTTCTAAGAATAGAAAAATAATTAGAAACAACTTTTTTAATCAAAATAATTTATAGTGATAAATTTTAATATTGAGTGGTTTTAAAGTATAATTATAATATATTTTTACCATTTTATCCAATGGTTGTAATTAGAATTAATTTCACTTTGAAATTGGACATAAACAATTGTCAATCTTTTGAAATATATTGTTTCTTAAAACATGCTATTTGTTGTGACAACGGGAGTTAATTATTAAATTAATTAATTAAACATATATGTTTTTAATTTAGTAAAATAGACATAATTTTTGAATTTGGAATATCAAATATATCTTAGAGTTAATTTTTGGTATTTTTCTGAAAAACATCAATTTTTGATGAATAGTGAAACCACTAAGTGGTAGTTTAAAAACTAATTTTTCATGTAAATGAAACATTACCACGTCTGTGTATTGAATTTCAAAAATCCGACATACATGGTTTTCATTAGGAAGAAAAATGTGGTTTAATTATATGAAAATAATTTTTGGTCCATAGTAACTTTTAGGTTTTATTAATCGTGATTAAAGGTAATTAGTGAAATTTAAGGTAAAAATGATATTATAAAAATATGAAAATATCTTGACACTTGTCCTAAAATTATTGGGTGATTCATGGCCGACCAAGAAAATCCATGGGTCAACTTGGTGACCCCATGGAGCCACTTGGGTAAGAAAATTACATTAATAACTTTTTACTTAATGTAAAAATAAAATTGACACAAACATGTGTTGTTTTACTAAGACAATTATTACATGGGGTTATATAAGTTAAATAATCGACTATAAGTATTCATTGGAAAGCTAAAAAGATTTCCAACATCATGATTGTTTTATATAATTTTTATACATTAAATAAATTAAATTTTTTATGAAACCATGATGATGCAGCAATTACCCCAATAATTAACAATTTAAATAAAATGAAAAGATAATGTAAAATATAAGACTTAAACTTGTCAAAAACCTATTGGATGGGTATATTTGAAACCCTTATCACCTTATCCTAGATATATATGATTTTTGGACCTTTTAAATCAGAAAATTACTTCATAATAATGTAACATTTCATTACATTCCAAGAGTGCCCCTCTTCTCCTCTTTTAAAAGGCCCCCACCACTACCACCTTATTCACACCTTCAAGACATTTGGAATGGAAAAAATCTGACCAAATACTCTCTAAAAATCCCTCTATTACTCCTATAAGCCTCAATTTGGGAATAATTCTTCCCAAGGAAGCCTTTGGCTCAAATCAAAAAAAGAGTTACCTGATTTTAAGGTAATGTCTTGTCTTATGTTATTTAGTTTTATTTTTCTTCACAAACCCCATAAACTCTTTTTATTCATTTATTTTGTAACAACACCAGTATATTCATTATAATAGTATGTTTTTATGATATGTATTTTATTTACACTTACACACACCTTCGTCTAATTGTTAAATAACATACTGTTTCTATGGTTGGTGAATTTCTGCCTCACGAAACGATGATTGTTCAATCTTCTTTTAGCACCTCTCATGGTGGCCATTAAGATGTCAATATATTAATATATGATATATATTATGTTTATGTTTTCCATATTCTACTGTATTTATCATTTATGGAATACCTTTATGATTTCCATTATGGGTAAACACGATAATTTCATTTTAGAAAGTGCAGACTACCGCCCCCTCAAAGTGATTTGAATCCTTAATGCCATATGTGGGATGTATAAAGGATGTATTAATGATATTATATATGATATTATACTAGAATTATAATATACCTTTATATTATTTGGATTTCATTACATTAAATAAGAAATAGAAATGAAAGTAGCGTTCATTCGTACCTACGGCTTACCGTCTCCATGAACGGTGCATTTCATTTCTTACATCTATATGTTACGTAATATTATGAATGAATGTATATACTAGATATAATATATATATATGATGTATACATCATGAACATAAATCTGGAGACAATGGATTTTCTACCACATAAACAACTTGTAATTATAAGTAGTTTAGTTTTTACTCAAGTACCAAAGATCGAAAAAATGACTGTTATTAACATAAATAATTACATAATGTTCATAACATGGTAATAAGTGATATAAAAGGAATAATGAACTTCAAAAATGTTCATAATCAATTAGAAATTAACTTTAGTTTATTATTCAATAAGTTAATGAATGATTGAGTCAATTTGGACACAAGGTAAGGGAACATCATAACCCAATTTCTGTTCTTTGGGTTAATCTCCAACTTTCAAATTATGTCATGATATTATTATGATCTATCTTTTATTTGTACTTTATTTATGTTTACTCATAGTGAATGCACATAATAGATATATTTTATTTAAAAAGATGATCTTTGTAAGGGACTTCGTCTCAATCTCCATTCATTGAGGCATATTTTGTTTTATACACAAATTTCTTTTATACGGTGTATAAACCCTTTTGACTTTTAATTTTATTCAAAAGGAATCTTTTTATACGAAGAACTTTTACTAAACGACAAAAGAAATTGTTTGTCTTACGTATGCGGCGACAACGACATCTCCACTGCCGTGACCATTATTTGAGTTTCGGCTTCCTCTACAAGTCACAACTTTTTTTAATGAAAAATAATTTTTAAAGTTTTAATTTTCTTTTACTTTTGTATTCAAAATGGTTTTGAAAGTTTTTTTATATTAATGTGTTGTATTAATATATTGTGATTGAAATGTGGAAATGTTAGGTATACTTTTTTCATGTTTTATGTGATATGATTATGTTATGGATGATGATATGTTTAAACCTGTTCATATGAGGAATGCATTGGACTTAATATGTGGCGGGTGGAGCCCGCTATAGCTCCTCGATGCATCGGCAGGTCTCATGAGACAAACTAGTGTCTTGGCACGAGGCCTTGACAAAATCATATTTGTAGTCTTGTCAAGAGGCCTTGTCTACGTGGTTATGATAGTCTGGAATTATGCATTCCATTATTATTAATGTGGTTATTGATATTGCATGTTATTATTTGACCAGAAGAATTTCCATGTGAATAAGTAAATGGAATTATTTCATTTTAATTTTTCAATATTATGTTGATTTTCATGTTTTAAAGGCTTTGGTTTTAGTTATACATTGCCTTAAATGTTCATGTTTATTTATGAAAGATTCTGCTATATTCTTATCCTTACTGAGCATCTGAGCTCGCCCCTTCCAATGTTTTAATTTTTCCAGGATGTGAAGAAGTATATTATGAATGACCTATAGGGATAGTCTGAAGGGTATATTGGTGTGGACTATGGAGACTATGTTATTTTAGTTTTTCACTTTATGATGTAATGTAATATTTATGAATATATCAAGTATTTCCAAGGCTACTAAACTAATCGGCCTTTTAAGACTAGATCTTTTGTGATCATTCCAATGTTACACAATAATGCACCGACTCTAGGTAACTGGGGTCGGGGCGTTCAAATTAATATTAGGAAAATAAACTGAAATGGTGAGTTATTCCTAATCATATTTTTTATTCTTAAAAATATAATTTCAATCAAAATGGGTTCTTAGGATTTATGTGAATGAGAATTGAAACTAAATATTCTCATCCAAAAAAATTATTTGGAAAATTTCAATTTATATTTCAAATAATTAGGTTTCAAATTATGAAATAAAGTTAAATTTACATTTAGACACACAAAATAAATTATGTAGGTAAAAATTAGTTAACAATTTAAAATCTAAATTTTTTAGATGTGTAAAATAATAGGAAAAAGTACATTAATAATTTATAAAAACTTCTTTAAAATGAATATATGAAATATTTATTAACTTAACTCATCCCCATATCATTTTTTCGACTTTTTATCCACATTACATGTGCAACATGTGCCCTATTCTTATAATGAAATTGTATTTAAAATATTGTCATTCCCTCTGTTTAAAATAAGGGCCTTCCACCCCCACTACATGGCCAATATAAAAATTAAAATTAATCTTTTTAACAAGCTCATCTTTCTTCCCCTAGAATCCTATTCCATTATTATAACCCTTAGTTCACAATAAATCATCCTAAGTCTCCCATTTCCAAGAATTCCTCCAGTAGAAAACTCAAGCTCTCAATATAAGTTCTAATCACTCCCAACCCATTATTATTTTCAATATTCACATTAAAATATAATTTTAATAGTATTATAAAATTATGAAATTATTATTTTCATAAATGATTTTATTATTTTTGGGGAATAAGTATTATCCACATTTTAACTTTCTTCCTTATAAAAATTAAAACATCATTGAGGTATACGTTCATAATACCGCCTTCATGATAGGATGTTTCTTGTTTTCCTTCACTGATATAAATGGAATTTTATGAAATGGAAATAAAAGAATAAATATTTTATTTATACAATTATTAATATTATTAATATATAAATAAATTCATAAATTCTTTATATTTAACTAAAAATGAAAACATCATTTCTTTGTGTGTACGGATTACAATCTTCAAGGAGAGATATTTCTATTTATCATCACTGCTCTTCATAGATGGATCTAAAATATATTGATGAATATATATGATATAAATAAATAAATTATTTTATTAATATGGTTATGATATTAAAACAAAAAATTAATGATCATTATATTGTAATCTATTGATAATGGTACATTACCTAAACCAAGATAGTCATAGATTTCATTCTCACAAACTATACCTGTAGTTTGCATCCAATGGAAATGGATATTCATAAATAATTGAAAAAACGATTTAAATATATTTGAAATTATATGAATATTGATTTTTTTATAAAATAAATGGTTTTGATGCTGACATTATAATGTATATATGAAAAAATATGAATTTCTATCACATGATAATAAAAATATACATTAACTAGATATTGATCATATAATGAATTTTTATAATTAATGAGTAAAAATTGTAATAGATAATAACAGGGTTCTTAAATATGTGATTAATATGGTTATTATTATGAAACATTATATCAATGGTCCTTCATGAAATTCGATAATATATATTACGGTTCCATCTAAAATTTCATTCTTTGAGACATGTATGTTATTATGAGCCTATTTTTGTTTTTATGGGTCTTATGATACATATTTAAAATATTATATTATTATTATCTGTTTAGTCATGGTATTTTAGGTTTCATTTTAATTTTTCCAATAATATATATTTGGAATTAAATATTTTAAAATTTAAAATGGGATTCCCATCTCAATCTTTATTCTTTGAGATATATTCCATATTAAGACTTTTTTAATTTTTTTGGGTGTATATACAACCCTATGGATTCCATTTTAATAAATTTCATGAATTTCAATGTATATACACATCCATTTCTTATTATATTTTCAACGGAATTCAATTTAAAATATATTTTAAATTGGAAAGTGGTTTGACTAACATAATATATTTTCATAAGTCACAATGATTCCTCTTTGACTATGGTTTTTTAAAACAAATTCCTTCATTCCAATGATTATATTGTATCTCATTTACTTTTTATTTTAAGGATAATTAAATTTTCAAATCAAATACACCTCATTGGATAGATTTCTTTCTTCCTAAAATTCCATGATGTTATGAATAATTCTCATACTCTTCAAATGATATCTTTACAACGATGCTCATATTCAATATTACCTGAAATGTTTTCCATTACTATTTTTAAATAAAAGTATTTTTTATTTTTTTAGATATTAAAATGTTTACTTTATCAATTGATAAATGAAATAAGTTGAACTATTTATTTATGTGGGTTCCAATAAAGGTGTTTTAAATATTGATAATGTTTTTCTTTTCACAATGATATGTTTTATCTTCCTCTAAAAATATCCACTAGTAAAACATTATGTATTTTTAAAATATATGTTATTAAGATTTATTTCCTAATAGTTTTTAAAAAAAATCATGCCAACTTCTTGAATTTTTTTAAAGGACCCATAACTTGATCCTTATAGGATTATGTTAAAAAGGTATTTTGAATCCCCTTTTCATGATTTATATTATATTTACCTCTTTATATCCAATATATCCATATATTTTAGAGAAATGTTTCATGAATCATTCTATATATGACTATGAAATAGTTATTTTAGGTGCTTTATTTTTTTATCAGATTATATACTTTTGATATGAAATTATGTGATGTAATTTGGAAATAATAGGTAATTTGTTTTCCTACCATGGGTTTTCATGATACAATTAATGATTAATATCTTATGGTGAACATATGTGTGAATATTAGTGGGTGGAGTCTTATATATCCCTCCAATGAATTAGTTCCCATTTTATATCTCCTCAAATAAAAATGGGCCACAATCTATGATACTCGGGTCAATAATGTGCAGTGATTTATGATGATCGAGTCACAAATGGGTTGCAATAAGTAATATTTGAGCCACCATGTAATTGGTCACATGGTTTTTATACTTAAAAACCATATAATGTTTTCATAAGTTTTTTTATCCATAGTTCACTGTGACTCAATTTTTAATTTAATGACACATTTTTATTTAACATGTATAAGATTGTGATCCAGGGATCACATTTATTATATCATACTCTTATTACATGGGGAATGTTTATTCTTTAGTGATCACATTTCCCCCTATCGTTAAATATGTAGAACTCTTAATAATTCGTTTTCTTTTTAACAATATATTTCTCCTCCGATAATGATTTCTCATATGATTATGATCTATTCCTTGAAAAAAATTTAAATTTTTATAATCACTTAGTGTATGAGCTCTCCCCTTTATTGTGTTTCAATTACACTCATTATAAAGATTAGTATAACTTTTGAAGTTCATATAAGTGATTCTAGTGTATTTTGATAATGGAGAGATTTTAAAAAGAATCAAAATATATGATTCTTATATAACAACATTAAATGACAGTAAATACTTTTCTCTAGTGATTGTGTTATTATTATTTAGAATTAATGTTTAACTTATAGAAATGATGTAAAATAAATATATGTTCATCTTGGTTTATGTAACTTGGATTTGAAGACTATAAGTAAAGTATGAGTATTTATCATGAGGCATCAGTGTTTAGATCTATGTTTCCTCCCTATTTATCATTATAACACCTCAAAAATTTTTATTTAAAGAATAATATGCTCAATATCAATCTGAACACACAACATAAAGCTTTAAGAGAATTGAGATATATTCTAAATATATTATTATTTAAATGTAACCACTATAACATATTCATTGAATTGGAGGGTATGAATATGAATAAAAAAATATGAGATATATATAATATTCATCATAAGTAAAAAATTACTTACTAATTCTTAGTAAATAAGATCTCATATTGAGTGAAGTTGTTTAATGCTTCAAAAATTCATTTTATTCAAAAGTGATTTTTAATGTATTTGTTTCAAAGAAATTATATTTAATTTAAACTAATTTTATAAAAAGTTCCTTCGAAAACTGAAAAACATGGAATTATAATATCAAAATTAAAATAGGGTTAAATTTTTGGATTTTTATAAAATGATTCATTTTTAGTAAACTATGAAAAATAATAATTTTTAAATACTATTATTTATTTTCCTTGAATAAAGGGATTTAATAGTCCAAATATATTTTTTACTTGGTTTTAAAGTTAAAAATGATATATTTATTTATAATTATTTTCTTATTTTCATTTTAATTAAAAATATTCATGATTTTGATATAAGTATGTGTTTATACTTAAAAATTGATTTTTCTAAAAAGTATTTTTCATTGTGTTTTATGCATTTATATTAAATTAATTTATCAATCTTATAGATATTGAATATTAAAAAATTGATATAATATTTTTAATTAGGATGTTCTAATTTTTTAAGTAGTTCCATTTTATTTTTTATCTTTATGAAGTGATATTGTGGAAAATATTTGTCATCTCGGTAACTGTAAAATGGATAAAATTGAGTTAAACCCATGAGACAAGGCCTCAAAATGAAAAACAATCATGCATTAAAAGTATGTAATAATTTTGAACATATATAACCCAAATTATAAAATATTTAATTTTGCTTCCATTTTCCCTTGTTAATGAAATTTTAATAATTTTAAATAAGAAAAATACCAGAATGTCAATCTTTTAAAATTAATATCTCAATTTTCTTTCATAAGGGACATACAAGGAAAAATTATGTTATAAATTTTAATATGAAATAATAAATAATTTAATTTACCATGGTAATTTATTTTTTATTTTTGGTGATTGAATTATTACCATAAATTCTCACACATCACAGACAAAGTATTTATTCAATTAATAAAAAAAATACCAAAATGGTTTTAGAAATATTAAACTTAATACAAGTTGGGATAAATATTTATTTTCATGACTTTACTATAAATGAATAAAATGTTAGGTCCATTTTAATGTTATGTACTTCAATTCCATAACTTCCTTTATGACTTTATTATCAAAGTAAGTGAATAGTGCAAAAAATCACATTAATGATATTGAGAAAAATAATATTATGTCAAATGATTTAAAAGTCATAAAATTTTAAAGAGGTATAGTATGATGGGAATTTTTCAAAATTGGAATCCATTGGAAATTTAGGATCCTATTTTTTTGTTATACGTAATATTATAACTGTAATTATTTAATTTTATTGCCAAAGTTAATGTTAAAATTGATTAGTGAAGGGGTTAAACCAAAATTTATGATTTAAAATAACACCAAATAATTTATAAAGATCATTTTATGATGTAATTTGGACATTGTACTTTTTTTATTTTAATATATGTCCATTTAGAATCATTTTTCTTAGGAATGACTTAATTATATTTTAATACTTTTTGTAATTCCAAGTGTATCCATTTCCTCCCATAAAAAAGGAAACCCTTACCTCTCCTATTTAAACCACATTGATCCATCAATATTTATAAAACCACGCAAAATTCTATTATAAACATACATATACTTGAATAAGATGATATTGTATTCATTAAATACCATTCTAGCAGTCTTTAATAATGGATCTAATAGAGGCCTACCAAAGAAAAGGTAATATTCTTGAACTACCTATTACAATTTATTTATTCTTCGTCCACCAATAAATATGTGGTATTCATTAAAAAATAATAAATTATTTATAATCAGTAATCTGAAATTTTATTTTTATTACGAAACTACCATTATCCATCGTATTTTCAGTCAACTGGGAAGCTAAAGTATTGTATGTGTGTATGTGTGGACTACCCCAACCTTGTTGAAAATATATTCATTTTACATCACCATATTTAGTGGATGTTTATTGTGATGGGATTTATGTTTTGAAATTTTATTAATGAAATAATTATTCTTATGTAATTATAATAACATATATACCTTCTAAGATTAATATCCATTAGAAAATGAAAATGTTGCTTGTGTGTAAGTATGGACTACAGACCCCCTAAGTAATGTGAATCAATTTTCATTTATGATTTAAATGGATGTTAATAAGGATAAATTTAATGAATATATACGATATATACGATATAATAATTATTATATAATGATTAATTATTATTTATCTTTCTTTCATTCCATTTTTTCAAAAGTTAAAACAACATTCATGCATACTAGTAGTCTACCATCTCCGTGAACGGTGTGATTAATTTTTATATATCAATCTATTTTGGATGAATCCAAATATATATATATATATGCATATAAGAATTAAAATTATGGATCATATAGAACAATTATCAATGTACAAGGACAAAAACTACATAATCAAAATTCTCAGGAAATGATGAAATAGTTAATACCCAAAAACAATTATTTAAATAATTAATTATTAATAAATGGTTGTTGAAATGTTATAAGTGGATAATATATAATATTATAATTTTTAAAAATATTATATTATAGAATTAATAATAATTCAAATTTACTATAATATTGGTTATACTTCAATAAAAGTCAAACTTGAGGTATTGTATATTCGTCTCACTTTTATTTCAGTGAGAGACAGGTCATATTCACCACTTGATTATTTTATGCGGTTTATATAATAAAAATGAATTTCTTTTATTCAGATTATAAATTAAATTATATTTATATAAATATATGTCCAAGGTTATTTCTTTCATTGGAATTATTATGAAAAATTTATTAAAGTGGTAAAAATTTACATCTCTATCCCATTTTATTTAGGATTATTTTTTCTTGAACTTACATTGAGGAAATTATATAATCCCTGTCTAATAAATAAAATTAATTTTTCATTTAATATGGGTATCTATATAGAATAAATTTTTTCATTTCATTTTCCCCTCTTTATGTACTCAGGAGACCGAAATAATGTTTTAGGAAAAACCCACTACATTTTAATATATGATCGGAAAATATATTTATTCCATATACATGTTTTCTAATATGTTTTCTTGAATATTTGTTAATATCATACTATTATATATTGAATACATTTGTACCCAGGTATTATATTTTAAAAAATTGTTTAACTATAATCCTCTTATCATTTTCAGAATGAGGTACTTCTTCCTTTTTACTAAAAAACGAGAATGGAATATTTTTTTTCATAGATGTAATAAATAGAATTTAAAATCATCATGATTTTTAAATTACATGAATATTTATTTACATTTTAGAAAATATATTTTCTAATAAAATATTTTCATTAATATTTAAGAAATTGTTTTATTTTAATTACGGGATTTCAAAAAGAAAATATTTTTCCTCCAAAATATTTCAAGTGGTATTTTGTAAGAATTTTCATTCATTATAATATCCTTTGATCATAATTATTATTTTAAGGGGATAAAATCCAAGGATACCATCTATATTATTTTGAGTAATGGATTATATTTATGATTATGATACATTTATGAAACTTATTAATTTTTCCTTTGTTATTTTATGATCAATTTTAGAAATGTTTGTGAGACACATTTCCTTTACATGAGTTATGATATATGATTAATGATTTATAATAGTATTGAAAACATATTATTGGATCATGATTGGGTTTGGGTGGGTCCATATTTATATATCCCTCTAATTCATTTTCTTGAAAAGGAAATCTCATGAGAAATAAGGACTCTAAAGGGGAGTGTGCCCATTTCAATTTTGAGAATTGTTTCTTCATGATAGTCTTTGGATTCAACATTGACTACAAATATGATGGAATGAGAAAGAACACAATCCAATATGATAGTTTGGATATTGAAAATTAAATAAGGATTTTATGGAGTGAGTACTGAACCCAATCCACTAGGCTAAATGTATATTCCCTTTTATAAAAAAAAGATTGTGTATCTAGTTTCCAAATACACTAAACCATTGGGGTCCTCAAGTGTGTATTTATAAAATATATTCAATAATAATCTATTAATGTGTAACATCTATGTATGAAATGTTTGGGTCTCTATAGTTGGTATTAGAGGTAGTATTAGTTAATATATCAATATTACGACTAGATAACTTTGGTGAAAATGATGCAGATAAGTCTAAGTATTGTATAATATCCTAATGTTTTGGTGAATAAGAGATTATGTGATTTTTCTATAAATACAAACATATATGGATTATATAATCGGATGTGGTTTTATAATGTATGCATCTAGTTTTAATATCCAGAGAAGTGTTTTTTATGTTTATCTGAACAATAATTTGGTTGCAGGGTTAGTGATCCCTTACTGTGCACTATGTTTGAATCTCATAGGTGATATGCTTGGGTTAATTATAATTCTATTTATGAAACATTACTAAGTAATTAAATATATTATAACACTGGATAAACTAGATTAAACATTTTATATGATATATTTAAAATAAGGTTTCAGGATTTATACATCCAATGTATAAAATTTAATTATTAAAAGATTACTGGATGTTAATAATGTTACACACACTATGTTTCTTAGATTTTAATCAATATATGTAATTAAGGGAACATTTTATTATTGTGTATAATAAAAAATATAATAATTATACTTATGAGTGAATAAATGAAATAGAAGATAGAATGAGAAACATTGGGATTATTCCTAGTCATTTATATCATTATATAATTAATATCCTCAAATTTGGTGAGATTATTTACACACCTAATAAGATTAAAATGGAGTTTCATTAAGATCACATAAGAAATGGTATTTGGATTCCTATATATTTAGAATGTGGGAACAATCACTCCGGGGAATTCCTATATGGAATGGGAAGATGTTTTTAGTGTAGAAAATAAAGGAATAAAGAAAGTAATTTCTAAGAAATAAAATAATATTTTGGTTAATGAAATGAATTAGAATAATATTTTCCCTAAGTTATAGTCAATGGTTGAGTGTTTTAAATGTTGTATAAATAAGAATTATTCAAATTAATTTCCTAGGGGGAAGCACTATGAGAATATCAAAACATTTTTATTAGCAGTGGTTTTACTATTGATGATGAAGAGCCTACAAATGATATATGATAGAAATTGCATATTAATGATTGAGGTGAATAAGGCTAGGTAATGGTTTATGAAGGAAGTGGAATGATTAAATATTATCTATATTGGTATTTGAGAATTTTGTTATAGAAGTGTTTTTTCAATGGTATTATTGTTATAAGAATCATAAATCATATAAGTGTTTTTCTTAATTGTTTTTTACCAATTTTCAAGAATATATTGAGTTTTTCTTATGACCATTAAAAATGATCAATTGGTAGGTTTATATTTTCAAAAAACAAATTATTAAGTGAAATAAAACCCTTAATATGTAACTAATGTTGAGGTACTAATTTTAATTTGAGATAATGTAATGATATAAATTTATATAGTATATACGATATAATTAGTGACATTAAATATGGTAGTAATTTGATGATAAGTTGATTTATGACATCATTGATAAACTTTATTGCAATTTTGTATTAATTGGATATTTTGGATAGAGTTAAGTCCATAATGAATGTTCATTTTCATTGAGGATTTAAGGTGTTTCAAATTAATTTTTGAATTTTTTATCATGGTTTAGAATAATATATGGTAATGGTATTCACATGTTTGGTATGTGACATTATCATCTACATCATGTTTCTTGGTGAAATATGTTAAACTTGATCCTGTTAAAAAATATGTGATAAAATCATTTAGATTTTCTATTTAAATTTTGGTCAGAAATGATTTGGAGGATTATTAATGTGGAAAACTTATTTACTAGAATATGTAACACCCCGTAATTTCATAGTATGGTATCTCTTTAATGTAATTCAATAGCTTTCACTACACACAACACTGAGTTCGAACGTACCATGACATTCCAAACTAGCCGTTCAAAAAGTTGTTATGAATAGTATAAACTGAATTTTGAATTTTATATACTCCATATAATTTTACCATATATATTATGTGTTGCTTAAACATAATATAAGAACAAATTCAATTTTTCTGATAAAATAAGTATTTTCCAAAAAAAATTTATAACCTTTTAATGGAAAATCAATATTAAATCCAATATTTGACACTATAATATATTAAATTTGACAAAATAAATTTATTCATTATATTTGAGACAAAAAAATTTATTTTGGATGATTTTTTGTGTTCATCACATATCTTTCATTTTTTGATGAACAGTGGAATATACTAAATATTAATTGAAAAAAATTTCTAATAAAAATAATTTATTGTTTAAAATTATACATTTGAATGGTTTTGAAGTATAATTATATTATATTTTTATCATTAAATCCAATATTTGTCATTGAAATTAGTTTCACATTTAAATTGGAAATAAACACATATAATTCTTTTGATAGTTTTTACTTCTCAAAAACCTGCTTTCTGGTTTTTTGACATTAGGAATTAATTTTAAAATAAATAATGAAACTAGAATGTTGTTAATTTGATAAAAAAGACATCATTTTTGAATTTGGAATATCAAAATTAGCTTTGGGTGATTTTTTTTATATTTTTCTGAAAACATTCAATTTTTTGAAGAATATTGAAAAATATTGTGTTGGAGATAAAAACGAATTTTTCATTTAAATAATTATTTAAAAATACAATTATTTTAAATTCAAAATAGAAAAATAATACATATATTAGTACAATTTAATTAATTGGAGTCATTTTATAATAGGATTTGATATATAGAATTTTATTGAATTTTTTAACGTCTTTTACCCACCTTCTTAGCACTTTGCAAATTTGCATAAATCATAATTTTACTGCTTTTGTGAATTGAATTTAAAATATATAAGAGAAAAATTTTACATCATTAATTAAAATTTGTTTAAATAGGATTAAAATATTTTTTGGTGAATAGTAACTTTCGAATTTTATTACCACGATTAAAAGTTAATATGGTAATTAAAGGTAAAAAATGATATTATAATTACCTTAACACATGTCCTAATTATAATGGATAATTTATTTTTGACCAAAATTAAACTAATAAATAAAAAATTATCCTTTATGATCCACATGGATTAGATTAGGACGTTTGTTATTATTTTATTTAAAGAAGAGTTAAAAGTATTAAATTAATATTTTCATAACTAAAACATTTTTTATAATGAGTTATACATAAGATAAATTGTCCTATAAATATTAATTAAAAAGATAAAATTATTTACTACATAATTTTATTTTATTTATAATTTTTATAAATTAAATAATTAAATTTATTTATGACACAATGATGATGCAGTAATTAACTTATTAATGAAAGATTAAAATAATTGATATTATAAATATACAAATAAATATAAATTGTGTATTTTGATGCATTACAATAATTCTCTAGGTTAATATTTCATGTTATTACTGATTTAATATATTTGTTTCTAAGTAATCATGTTTTTTTGACTTTCACAAAATCCAAATACTAAATAGTGTCAAAATTGACATAAATGAGTATTTTTAAGACAATTACAACATTATTTATTGATATAATATTCCTAAAAAACTATAGTTCTTCAAAAGGACATAGATAAGTTTATATATTTCAATAATGATCCACATGGGTTTTTTTCCTTTTAATGTTATTTTTTATTAACCATTTATTATAATAATACAATAAGACATTGTAAAAGTTAAACTATTTAACTAAGAGTTAAATCTAAAAAATAAGTTTAATATGGTGACGTAAACATATCTAAAACATATTTTTTGAAATATTTTAGACCCATCCCCACAATAGCCTCGAATTAAATCGTTTTTAATCCATTATAAACCGAATAGTATTGTATAATAAATTAATATATCATGCTCTTCCTAAATTGACCCCCACCTCTCTTATAAAAGGGTACTTCTCCGTCTCTCAAAATAACACCTCCAATGCCATTTGGATCGGCCAAAACCTTCTAAAATATCCTCCCAAATACCCTAAATTAAACCTATATTCCTTACTTTTATCTTAAATCCATCCTAAGGATCCCTTTTAAACAAATTAAAAAGAAGAACCCGAAGAAGAGGTAATAATTTCACCACCTCTTTCAAAGTTCTTTTCTTCTTCCACTTCCTATTTCTATGTTTTTTGCATAAACAAGTAATAACACCAGTACCTTATACATATAGTGATGTTTTTATAATTATGTTACAACCATATTAATTATTCTATCCATCCTATAAATGACAAAGTCACCATACGTGCAGACGTACAACTTACCATCTCCACGTTGTGGTGTAGTGTGTTATTGAACACATCATTATTTGGTTGGGTATAATAATGAGTATAATTAATGTAAATAATAAATATATCCTTTTAGAGATTCTGTACATATGATATTCCATCCAATTAAATACTATTTAACCATCAATAGAATGATATTTTCGCTCGTGCATATGTATAGATTACCATCTCCACGAATGTGATAATATTAACCCCACATCAAAACCATTAAAAAATAATTTTAATTTTATGATTGAAAATAATTTTTAAGAACTTAATATCATTATATATATATGAATCTAATACATCCTATCCATAACAAACTTGGCCTATGTAATAAATAATATAAAGGAAAATGAATCAGATAACACCTGAAACAATGATAGTACTGAAATATTGTAAACAAAGCAATATTAGAAGATCATATATAATATCATATTTATGTATATGGTTCTGGTATAATTTAATAACAATGATTTATCTATTATACAGGAGGTTAATGTACCCTCTACTAATGAGATGTACAATTTAAGGGTTAACTTGACTTTTTATAAAATGTTTTGAATGAAATCTTTTTATTATTTTCCAAAAATGGTACTATATGACCATTTTGAAAAATTAATGTAAGAATGTTTTTTTACCTTATACATCATGTTCATCTATTTACCCCCATTATGAAACCTTCAAATATTTCCTAAAAAGATTACAAGAGAATTTTTGAAATAAATATTTTATATTATAATTATGTGACTATTAAATGATTTCAAAATAGAAAGAGATATTTTTCTCAAATAGTTTTGATTTCATCTATGTCAACACCCTTTAATAGATTTTACACTTGTTTGAAGTTTTTTTATTATGATACAATCTTCCATATTGTATTGTAGGTTTGGTGATTTTTTTTGACTATGGATGAGTTATTTTTGTACCATTTATGGTTTATGGTTAAATTTTTAACATTTTATATACTAGTTTTAATATGAAAGTTTTTTTTTGTTTCAACATTTTCATATGAGGAATTCATTGGACTTAGTAAGTGATGGGTTGACCCCTCCATATATCATCGATTCATATGTTTATTTCATGAGTCAAACTAGTGTCTTAAAACAATGCCTTGACAAAATCATTATTTGTATTATTGGATTGAGGCTTTGACTATGTGTTTACGATGTCCGACATTATACATTCCATCATTATGAAATTAGCAATTGATTTTACACGGGATTATTTTACTTGTAGAATATGCATGTAAATAAGTAAATGGAATTATTTGATTTATCTTTTCCATATTATGCTTACGATTAATTTTAAAAGGCTTTTTTTATTATCATACATTTTTAGAAATGTTTATATTTATTTATGATAGTTTCTGCTATATTGTTATCCTAACTGGGCATCTAACCTCACCCATTTTCTTGTGTTCTCTTTTTCCCAAGATGTGAAGCAGTATATTATGATTAAACTAAAGAGATAGGTCAAAGGATGTGAGTCTGTTCAAAGGGGACAAAATGTTGTTTTTTTATTTCATTATGTAATGTAAAACTTATGTATGTATCTAGTAATTCCAAGGCTACTGAACTAATTGGTATTTCGAGGCATGATCTCTTGTGATCATGCCAATGTAACAAAATAATGCACCGACTCTGGAAAACTACTGTCAGGGCATTACAATTGTTATCAATGAATGTTTAGTACAAACCTTGGAAGCTAGATCAAAAAAAAATGATTACTAAAAATTACCCTAGGATATACTTTGAGAAATAGTATAGAAGAATTTCCTAGATATTTGGTAATTTAGAGATATTTTTTCTTTTCCTAGAAATACATCTATGTCCAGATACGAGTATGTAGAGGCGACATTGGCACAATTGTACCTAGGAGTGTAAACTCTGACAAGGAGTTTCTGGCTTGACCCGAGGTATCCTAATAAAGGACAATATGCCTTATTTTAATCTTGGTTAGAACACACCAGGGGGATATGTTTATGATAATTCACATTTTATCAATAAACCATTATGAATGATTTATGAGTAAATACAATCTCAAAGATAATATTTTTATGATTATAGATTATATTCATAAACTTTTGAAATTATGTTAGGTATTTTAAAAGATTGTAAGTATGCATTGTGATCATAAACTAACCTATTGTATTCCATTGTTTAGAAATGGTATGTAGTATAAGGAACAAGAACTCCAAAAATATGCATGATCCAAATAGTAAGAAGAATCACATCTTTCCTATTCTTAAGCCAACGATTTGAAAGGAAATAGTCTACCATGTATTCTTATAATATGATGGAAGATTATAATCTATTAATAAGATAAGTAATGAATTATCTCAATCCTATGGATTTGAAGGGATGAAAGAGAAGAAGAGGATGGAAGAGAAAAAGATGGATAATGGGGAGAATGGAAAGAAGGATTTTCCCTCATGTGATAACTATGGAAAGGATCACCTTGGTAAATGCTTCAAGGGAATGAGAGTTTGTTATTAATGTTAAAAAAGGACACCATTTTCGTGATTGAAAGGGTAAGAAAAAGGTTTAAAATATACAATGCATCATATTTAAGGAATTGGAACACTATGAGAATCAATGTACCAATAATCAAAGTGTACCCAAAATGATGCTATTAGATAATAATCAAGTTTTGATACTACCATAGATAAAGAAGAAATATTACTGTTCTTTTTTTGTTATTAAATAATTGTGTCATTTGAGTGTTTTATCAATGATGTACTGGTTATATGAATTATGGAAATAAATAAGGATTGAACTACAGGACTATTTCATTGTGGATTTGAGATTATATGGTACTAAGAAAAGTGACTCAACAGCAAGTTAATTTTTTTAGAAAATACATGGTTGATGGAAAGTTAAATCTTATTATGGCCCAGATACTAAGGTAGATATTTTAGAATAAGAGATGGATGATTTGGATAAATTATTTTGGATATTCTTGACTACCATGGAACTCATTAATGGTTTTTTTATTCCATCATTGTCAGAGTATTAAAAAAATTTGGATAAGGAATATATCTAGTATTCTATAAGTAATAAGGGAGCATGATTGTAATCAATAAGGTTTTATGGTAATTGAGGGTGTTACCATATTTTATGAGAATAAATGATAATGGTAGTCACATGTTATTATGGGTAAAAAGAGATCTTCATTATGTTATATTGACCTTCCTTGTAAATTTTTGTACTTTGACATTGGACACAAGTAAAATGGATAAGTCTAAAGATTGTAATGTATTATGTTGGACATTGGATACTATAGTTTAAGGGTAAAACAATTACTAAGATTATTTTTTATATATTTAATAAAAAGGACAACCCGAAAGGACGAGAGACAACCCATCACGTCCGGCAGGGCTGCGAGACTTGATCCCGCAATCAAAGGGCGACAGGGGTGTATCACCTACCACTGGCCCACATTACATCCTAGTATATGTAATATAGTTTATTTAAATGATATTATAGATGAATTTCATATTAATTTTTCTTGAAACTCTATAAAATTTGTATAAATAGAATATTTTTGAGTTCTATTATCTTTTGGAGTAAAAGATGATTTTGTGGTGGAAATTAGTTAAAGGATGGAACTCTACTTCTTATGTATTTTTTTCATATTCTATGATGAAATTAAATCTTAAAATTTAGGGAATGGATCTTAAAACAAGATTGTGTTATCCTAATACCTTACGTTTTGATGAACCAATAATATTTTAATTCATCATAGATTTATGGCTTTGAGGCCCTCAATTTTCTCTTTATTGTTCACTTGTTTGTGATTGATGACCTCAATAACTCCCAATAATTATTTATGTTTTACCCCAAATTATGTGTATAAAATTTCTACAAATGTTATCCTATTTTTACCCTTTTAATTTCGAAGAACAATTTGAAATTGCGAGGACACAATTTCTAGAAGTTGGGGTGAATGTAACACCCTAGTATTTCATAGTACTATATCTCTTTAATGTAATTCAATAGATTGAACTACACGTAACACCATGTTCGAACGCACCAAGACTAACTAAAATAGCCTTTAAAAAATCATTTATAAATATTATTAACTAAATTTTGAATTTTATATACTCCATATAATTTTAATAACCATATTAGGTGTTTTTAATACATAATATAAGAACAAATTAAATTTTTCAGATAAAAAACTATTTAAAAAAATGAAAATTTACCTCCTTTTACTGGAGTACCCTTTTTAAATCCAATATTTGACCATTTTATATATTAAATTTGACAAAATAAACTTATTCTTTAAATTTGGGACATAAAAATTTATTTTTGATGAATTTTTTGTGTTTTTATAATAACTATCGTATTTTGAGGAATACTGAAAGATACTAAATTTTAATTGAAAAAAACATTTTTCATTAAAATAATATATAGTGTTAAATTATACATTTGAATGATTTTTAAGTATAATTAGATTATAATTTTATCATTTAATCTAATATTGGCCATTGGAAGTAATTTCACATTTAAATTGGACACAAACACATATCAAACTTTTTATATTTTTTACTTCTTAAAAACATGTTTTCTCCTTTTGTAAACGGAAAATAATTTTAAATTAATCAATAAAACTCCTATGTTTTTAATTTGGTAAAATAGATTTTTTTTTGAATTTGGAATATCAAAATTATCATCGGGTTAATTTTTTTTTATTTTTCTGAAAACATTTATTTATTTATGAATAGTGAAAAACACTGCGTTGTAGATAAAAACCGACTTTTTCATTTAAATAATTATTTTTAAATAAATATTTATTTAATTTAAAAAATAGATACATAATACTTATATTAGTCCAATTTAATTCAATGGAGTCATTTTATAATAATATTATATATATATATATATTGAAAATTTTAAAGTCTTTTACCCACCTTCTTGGCACATTTTCAAATTTGCAAAGAAACATAATTTTATCACATTTATTAATTTCAAATAAAAAATATGAGAGACCCAGATGACATTAGTATGTAAAATTTTGTCAAATAGGTTAAAATAATCATTGGTGAATTGTAACTTTTGAATTTTATTTACCACAGTTTAATGTAAATTAGGTAACTAAAGGAAAAAATGCTTTTATAATTACCCTAACAAATGTCCTAATTAAATTGGATAAGTTATTTTCAACCAAAATAGACATTAGTAATAAAAAATTATCCTCTTTGATCCACTTGGATTATATTAAGACATTTATTATTATTTTATTTAAAGAATAGTTAAAAGTGTTAAATTCAAATTTTCATAACTAAAACATTTTTAATATAGGGATATACATAAGATAAATTAGAATCAAATTTTTCATTAGAATGATAAAATTATTTCATAAATAATGGTATTTTATTTATAATTTTATACATTAAATAATTAAATTTATTTATGCCATAATGATGATGGAGTAACTACTTTATTAATTAAAAATAAAATTAACTGATAGTATAAATATACAAATAAATGTAAATTGAGAATTATGATGAATTGCACTAATTTTATAGTTTAATATGACATGTTATGATTGATTTAATTTATTTTTTTCTAAGAAATAATTTTTTACCTTCACAAAAACCAAATATAAATATTATCAAAATTGGAATAAATGAGTTTTTAAAAAAAATTCTATATTATTAATTAATATAATATTCCTAAAAATAAAATGTTTGAAAACAATTACCTATATAATGTTATATATGTCAATAATGGACCACTTGGGGTTCTCTTGGATTTTTATAGTTAGTTTATTAACCATTTATTATAATAATACCAGAATACATGGTAAATGTTAAACTATTTAACTAAGAGTTAAATCTACAAGATAAGGTTAATATGGGGACCTAAACCTGTCAAAAACCTATTGGATGAGAGGTTTTTGACCCGAACCCACCATACCCTCGAATTAAATCCTTTTTGTCCAATTATAAACTGAATATGATTATATAATAAATTAATATTTAAATCTTTTCCTAAAGTAAACATCACCTCTCTTATTAAAGGGTACTGGACCTTCTCTCATAATCACACCTCCAAAGAAATTTGGATCATCC
Source organism: Viscum album (assembly GCA_963277665.1). NCBI lineage: Eukaryota > Viridiplantae > Streptophyta > Magnoliopsida > Santalales > Viscaceae > Viscum > Viscum album. The sequence continues at coordinate 1,133,384,712 of OY728120.1, forward strand.
CACCCCTACTCAAATATCATCAAAAATACCCTCAGATGAATCTATATTCATTACTTTGATCAAAAGTCTATCATAAGAATCCCTTTTGAAAAAATCAATAGGAAGCACCCGAAGATGAGGTAATAATTTCACCACCTCTTTCAATGTTATTTTCTTCTTCCACATCATCTTTATTTTTTGTTTCCATACCAAATTAATAAATCCAGCACGTTCTACATGTTGTGATGTTATTATAAATATTTTAAAACCATATTCATTATTCTATCCATCATATGAATGACAAAGTCACCATACATGTGTACATAAGGCTTACCATCTCCCCATCGTGGTGTAGCATGTTATTCAAAAATTCATTATATAGATGAGTATAATAATGAGTATAAATGATGTAAATAATAAAAATATACTTATAATTAATCTATATATATTATATTCCATCCAATTATATACTATTTCACCATCAAAAGAATGATATTTTCTCTCATGCGTACATACGGATTACCGTCTCCACGGACGCGATGAGATTAGTCCTCCATCATAACCACTCAAGAATAATTTTCATTCTATGATTAAAAATAATGTTTAAGAAATAATATAATTCTGTATATGAATCAAATAAATCCTATCCATAACAATCATGTCTTACTTAACAAATAATATAATGGAAAATGAATCAGTTAACACCCAAAACTATGATACTCGTAAAATGTGATTAACAAATAAATATTAGAAGATCATATATAATATAATATATATGTATATTGTTCTTTTATAATTTAAAAAAAATGTTTTAACTATTATAATGGAGTTTTACATACCCTCTCCTAATGATAAGTACATGGTAATGGTTAATTTTACAATCTATTTGTTTATATGTGGTTGTTTATACGTAAGTTTCTACTGGGAGTTCTTTATCATCCACATCCAAGTTTCTTAAAAATATATTTCAAATTTTTTTTAATATTTCCTAGAATATGGGTTAAATTAATGTATACACTTTCTTACTTTTTAAAAAATGTTTCGAAAGGAATCTTTTCGTAGTATTTCGAAAACGATACTTTATGACCATTTCGAAAAATAAAGATAAGAATGTTTGTTAACTAATATGGGGGGTGAGGCTATTTTATGCCATTATAACACCTTATAAGAATACCTTACAAGATTATAATAATATCTTCAAAATAAATGTTTTCTTTTATAATTATGTGATTTTTAAATTATATCAAAATATAAAGAGATATATCTCTCACATAGTATTGATTTCATCTATGTCAACAAACATTGAGGGATTTTACACTTGTTTGTAATTAATTTATTATGATACAATCTTCTGTATTGTATTGTCGGTTTTGTGAAATGTTTGAATATGAATGTTTTATTTTTTTACCATTCATGGTTTATTGTTAAAGTATTAACATTTTGTATGGTATTTTTAATACAAATTTTTATGTTATGTTTCAAAATTTTCATATGAGGAATGCATTGGAATGAGTAAGTGACAAATGTAGCATATTATATCTCCTCGATGAATCGGTAGGTATCATGAGACAAACTAGTGTCTTGGGACAAATTCTTGACAAAATTATTATTTTTAGTCTTGGCACAAGGCCTTGACTACGTGGTTATGATGTCCAACATTATGCATTCCATCATTATCAAATTATTTATTGATTTAAATGTGATTATTCGACAAGTAGAATATCCATGTAAATAAGTAAATGGAATTATTTGATTTATCATTTCCATATTATGTGTAATTTTATATTTAAAATGCTTGTGTTTTATTCTTATACATTTCCTTAAATGTTTATTCTTATTTATGATATTTTTTTCTATATTTTTATCCTTACCGAGAATATGAGATCACCCATTTCTTATGTTTTATTTTTCCCTGGATGTGAAGAAGTACATTATGATTAACATGAAGAGATAGATCAAAGGATATGAGTGTGTTACAAGGGGACACAATGTTGTTTTTTTATTTCATGATGTAATGTAAAACTTATGTATGTATCTAGTACTTCCAAGGCTACTAAAATAATTGGTATTTCAAGACTTGATATCTTGTGATCATGACAATGTTATGTAATAATGCACCGAATCTGGGTAACTAGTGTTGGGGCGTTACAGAATATATTGAAATTTGGTTTTTATTATTGTTTTTTTAGATTAATATTTTATTTGGTTTCTCTATGGATCCCATCATTCGGAAGAACTCCCCTCACGCACTGTCGGGATTTCATTTTCCAATGATCGTTTCACCTCCTTAGTTTAGCTCCCCTTGGTGACACTACCCATTTTACCAGATTATAATATTCCTCCACCCATTTTCTTAGTTACTAATGATTCCCTTGTTCCTTTACTTGATGAGAATATTTGACCTCCTTTTTAGGCTCCCTGGTCAGCTTCGTCCTATAACGAAATTCTTCATCACTCATTATTTTCCTCAAATGTGCTAATTCTATTCTTTCAATAAATCTCCATAGAAGTGTCACCTAAGGAATCAGAGGGTTCATGCCTCGTAATCATGGTTCCATCATTATCCTATGAGTAAGCATCAGATCCTCTCAACTATACTTTTGTGACATGGTATGGGGTATTCATACCTTAGTTTTCTTTTTCCCAAAATTTTGTAGAATTGTGGTGTTTGGATTCTCTGATCAAAGTATCGTTCCTCAATCGGAAATATTTCTTCAAATCCATGGCCACTAGAAAGTATTTAATTTAGGTAGGGATTAAAATCTCATCTTCAATCAACTAGTGACATTTTTTTCTTTTTTCTGGTTGTGGAATGTTCACCACGGTAGGGAATCACCTCATGTGGAAAATTTTATTTCTCTTCTAGATTTGCCTCTCCCTTTTTAGAATTTGTATTCCTACATAGCATTGGTGAATCGCTTTCATGTTTCTTATGCACTAATGATCATTCACTTCACCTCAAATAAGCCTTGGTATCTGGTATCTATATTGACATATATGTTTTTCAACCCTTCCCAACTCAACTTCTACTCCGAGTCAAGATTATTTCAAATTGGTGCCAAGATTTATTTTATTACTCAGTGTTTCGGTTCTTCTCGGCATGTCACATCCATGGTCACATCACAATAGTATGTAGAAAACACCATTAGGCTCAGTCAGATCGTCCCCATCTGGATCCTTTTCTACATCATGATCCCCCCTTTTCCTGGGGTGGCTTCTCATTTTCTATTCCCAGGTTAGGTTCATAGGATGAGGAGGAGGTACTTCCTCTAGCAAACAAAAATTAACCTCACATGTAGGATCTTTATCATGAGATGTTTTTGAAATAAGGGGTATCTCCATGCATGTCTCTAGTAACATTCAAGGTGATGGTCCCAATCATTGTATTAAATTGTATATGAGTGTTCCTAAGAAAATCATTAAAGCAATCCATTATACATTCTAGGATATTGATAAAATTATTTTTGAGTTGGCACTAGTAGTGGAGGTGGTTCGAGGGGTAGTGTGATCTCTCAACATGGAAAGTTCTCCAGGCCAAGATGGTTTTACTGGATCTCTTTACAGGGCCTCATGGAACCTGATCTGGAATATCTTGGTGCTAGAATTGTCATATTTTTCCATGGTTGTTGTATACCTCTTATGTCCAATTCCACTTCTCCTTTTCCCTATCCCAAGATTATGAATGTGTCGTCCCTGCAACACTATAGAAAAATCAGTCTATGAAATTTATCTTATAAGGTTTTGGGATGAATTATTAACTAAAGACTCTCATCCTCATTATGTCGATGGATATCGAACGAACAATATAATTTCATCATAGGGAGGACTATCCATGATGTTTTTGGTTTGAATTAATATGTTATTTGTGAAATCAACCACAAGGTCCGTAGGATGAACAAGACTATCAAGATCAACATGAATAAGGGATATGATAGACTATAATAGAGTTTCATACTCAATGTTCTCACATGTATGAGTTTTTTATGGGCCATTAATTATGTGTTCCACTATTTCAATTCATTATGTGTTTCTATTTATTTTTTATGAAAACCATTGTGTATTCTTTTATATAGTCTACAAAATTAGACAAGGGGACCCCAATTCATAAATTTTATTCATCCTGACTCAAGACACTCTAAGTAGTATAAGAATTAAAAGTATTTTGAAGTGAAAAATTTTTCTTTATCAAGATATATCTCACATTGGCTGTATCTATCACCTCATGTTCTAAGATGATACAATTATTTTTTTTAACAATAGTAAAGGATCCATGAATGGAATAAGTAGTTTCTTAAATGAAAATTTCAAATGGAGTGATCGATATATTAAATTTGAGAAGACTGGTTTATTCAATTCGAACCATTTCATAGAAATGAGGGTGAATTCTTTATAGAGAAATATGAACACACAAAGATGAAACATTCCTATGGACTATATAGGTGCCCTGATCTGTCGCAGAAGACTCTATATTCTCAATTATAAAAAATTTCATACTATCACAGGTATCATTTTAAATTGGAATTTTTTTAATTCTCTTTTGGAGAAAAAATCAAACTAGTTAAATCAGTACCTTTCTCTAACCCCATGAATGTGCTTTCTTAAATCAAGGTGATGAAAGTAGTTTTAACCAGTATTGAAATTTTTCAGGATTTTTTCATTTCCGATTCACATTGAAATGATAAGAATAAGTGGGAATCATTGAATTAAATTTATAGGCCTTTGAATGAGGGAGGTATTCATGTTAGGAGTATCTCTATGTCTTTTCATTATCTAGATAGGAAGCTTTCTTAAGAGATTATGGAAGGCCATAATCTATAGGATAATGTTATATAGATGTATAGGAATAATTTAATGACATTAAGAGGTATTACGTCCTATTTGTGGTGATTATTCCATCCTTTTATACCTATACTTCTCAATCATAGATTCTGGATTTTGGGAAGAAGGTATATCAATCTCTGGTATAATAACTAGGTTGGTTCTAATTTAGGATTCTTGATATGTCTAGTACCAAACCACTCTCTTAGGTCTGCTAGTAAGTTTCAATATATCATTCTATAATCTTTTAACAAGGACTAGTGTGCTATTTTTCATCTTATAGAGTTCAATACTGAGCCGAAAAGATTCATTTTCATTAGTTCATTTTCTAGGACATTCTCAATGAAGGGATTATATAGAATTAGGATAGATTAGAATTCTCATGGAAAATGGGGAGAGGTCCTCTATGGAAATGAGAACTTTTCCAATATTTCCATTCGAATATGGAATGTCATAAAAAAGACCTTACATAGTGATGATAACATTAAGTTGATGGGAATCAATGTCTCCCTCATATGATTTCCATGAACTTCAAGAGGAATCTTAGTAACATTAATTTTTTAATGAGATTAGACTCATTTGTTATGGATTTATTTTGGTGACTTCACAATTTTCTCCTTTAAAGATATCTTGGGTGCTTTGATTCTAAACTTATGGCTCTAAGAAGTTGATCATTCTGGTCCAAATAATAAATCCCGTGTTGTGATTTTTTTTCTACAGTTTGTTGGTGTATCTGGAAGGCACACAATAGAGCTAACTATGAAGGCACCTATTTTCCTAGGAACACTATTTATTCTCATACCAGGTATCTTTTAATTGATATTACAAGGGTTATAAAGAATGGGAATATTCAACATATCTCTGTTTCCTTATAACCATAAGATCCCCACATAATTATTCACATACGTTCTCACTAGTATAATTAGATTAATGGAAACCTGATCATCTAAGTATGAATATTAACATAGGTGGTTCATGTATATCAGGTGTCTTGCAGGGTGGTCTGGTGGTTCATGACAATAGAAGCTATTTTATCCTAGCTTTCATTGATTATTTTGGAAATTGTAATTCCATTCAAGAGGAATCTAATTCCATGCTAACATGTCTCTTCATATATATATATATATATATATATACATAGAACTTGTAGTGGCGGAGATAGATTCAATTGTCAACATTGACACACATCTCAGTCGAGCTACCACCCTTGGATTATTTCCTACATAATACACAAGTGAAAGAGTCTCATTAAAAAAATTGGAGGTCCTTTACACCATATGTGAATGGAACAAGGTGGTAGATTTTCTAGATTTAATAGCTACTCAAGGGGTATGGATTATTTTCTTCTCAATCATAGGTTCTCCCCCTTCGATGTTGTCAATATTGTTAAATGGGATACCCTTGTTATTCCGTAATTTAGGCCCCCAAAATAATTTTTTTTATTTATAATTGTTTCCTTTTATTTTCCCTTCCTTTTTCCTTGAACCGAATCTCTTTTGAAAATAAAATTATTGAATAGATGGTGGTGATGATGATGATCATTGGAAAATTTGTCCATATCATATAACTTATGATAACAATTTTTGTTTTTTTATTACTCTACATAAACGGAATTAATTATCATTATTTTAAGGTCGTTATAGTCTATTTAAAGTTAATTTTATTGCATCAATCATGAAAAAATCATCATTCATATTCATTTGTTAGAGTAAAAGGTGTAGTATAAATCAATTGAAGCATGACCAAAATTTAACATTGTTCTTATGAAATGGAAATAAATTAAGTATATTTTATTATGTTATATTTCTTGAATTTAAAATAATCTTTGGATTTAGAAAAATAATCTTGAAATGAAAATTCTATATCTTTACTCTTGATTTTGATGAATAAGTTGTTTCTTCACATGCCACAGATTTTCAGTTTAGTGGTCGTTAACATTCCCATAGCTATGTTTTATATCACTCTCTACTCTTCCTTATATTCTATTTTTCTCCTCTATGTATAAATTTTAACATCCCACAAAATCTATCCTTATCTAGGAACATGGTTATCATTTTTTCCATAAAAACTTTAATTCCCTATTTTAAGACAAGTTTAATTATCCCTATGTAATATGTGGGTTTGAAATAAAGGTATTTCAAAAAATTGAACTATTGATGCCTAGTATAAAAATGTGGTGGAATAATTTACTTTAGGGGGAGGATGTAACAACCAAAATGTTTAGTTTAAAATAATAATAATCTTGATATAATTATTAACATGCAACATATTGGTTTTAGAAAATTCATATATATTATAAAAATATTATTATTTTAAATTTTACCATTACAACATAATTATTGAATTAAGGGGTATGGATATAAATAACCACACTAAGAAATATATAATAATGGTCCTACTTGATAAAAATTCATTGATTAATTCTTAGGATATAAACACTCATTTTTAGTTAATTCCTTTTTTTGTTAAAAATGAATTTTTCTTCAAAAGTGATTTTTATTGCATTTTGTGTGTGATAATTTAAATTAATTTATATAAAATGTAGAATTTTTTTAGTAAATTAGAATCTTTTTTTAAATATGAATATAAAAACTAAATTAGGATGAAATTTTTGTATTTTTCTATAATGATTTATTTTTCAATGAGTAATGTAGAATTATGACATTTTAAATACTATCATTACATTTAATTAAATAAAACAATTTTTAATTAAAATTTTATTTTGGATTGGGTATTAAAGGGTAATATTATTTAAATTATTATAATTATGACAATTAATTCCATTTCAATTATTAATATTCATGACTATCATATAAATGAAATTTTATGCTTAACAAAACATTTTTCGAAACACTATTTTTCGTTTATTTTTTCAAATTAATGTAAAATTGATTTTTTACCTTTAAAGATGTTGAATCTTGAAAATGGATACCATCTTTGGAATAATGATATTATATTTTTAAAAATATTTCACTTTTAATTATATTATCACTATGAATAGAGACCATATTAAATTTTTTTCACCTTCGTAAAGGTAAACTAGGTAAAACAGGTTTAAAACCCTGAGATAATGTCTCAAAATGAACCCAAAACTTGCCTTTATTTTATTAGATGAAATAAATTATACAAAATAAATTTTAAATTTTAATATATGGAATCTTGGTGACATTTTACTTTGATAATAAACTTTATATTATTTTATGAAAAGAAAATTCAGGAATGTCACATTTTAGAATTTTAAATCTCAAATAATAATATAGGGATAAAGAAAGTTTAATTTTAGTTATAAATTATTATATAAAAAATAATTACTTCTTAATCATATTAATTTATATATAATTTTTTGATATTGAATAATTTACATAAATTCTTACACAACACCAACAATGTATTTTTTCAATTAAAAAAATGAAAAAAAATGATTTTACAAATATTAAAAGTAATACAATTTCTATGTATTATTGTGTCATATGAAATTTTTAGACAAATTTTACATTTTAGGTATGATTTATAGATTTATTTTATAATTTCACAACTATATTGATGACTATAATGTCAAATTAAATGAAAAGTGGAAAAAAATAACATTAATGGTATTTTCTAAAAATTAATATTTTATTATTTATTTTAAAATCAAAAAAATAGTTAAATAAGATAATTAAGAGAAAAATTGTTCTAAAATTTCATTTCTTATCCATTTATGATCCAATTTTTACCTTATAAGTAAAATTATAACCCATTAATATTAATAAAGTTGTTACTACAATTAAGGTTAAAATTGGTTATTGAATGATTAAACCAAAATAAAAGGTTTAAAATGAAACCAAAACCAAAATAAATTAAATTATATATAGTTATTTTTATATTAGACTATTTTTATTTGAATAAATTGTAATTTTAATGTATTTATTTTTATAATAACTTAATTATATTTCAATCTCTTTTGCAATTTTAGGTGTTGAATTTTCAGCTTATAAAAGGACACATATTCTATATTTTATTACACCAATATAAGCCACTAATCTCTAAAAAACGACCCAATTATCTTAAAAACATCCTTATTAGTCAATTAGAGGTTTGATGCTTCTTTATATACCATTATAATGGTCCTTAAGAAGGGATATGATGGGGGGAAATCGAAGAAGATATAACTTCTTACCAAAACTCTTTTAATTTCATTCATCTTATACATAATTAAAATATCCAGTATTCATCATAAAATAATAAAATAAGTATAAAAAATATGCTAAAATTTTATTATGATTATCTAACTACCATTATCTTGTCTCTTTTTCATTAAATGGGAGGTGAAATTATCGCATATTGAAATGTGTGGACAACTACCCCCAAATAGCGACACAATTTATTTTCCAACACCATAGTTCATGGATAGATATTTTAATGGGTTTAAATATTATATATGATACTTAAGAAAAACTAATTATTTTTTAGTTATAATATCATATCTACATTTTTACCTTGTAATCAGTTTCAAGATGATAACATTACATGTACTTATGTGTGGACTACCACCTCCACGAAGAAATGTAACACGTTTTTCATATCTTCTTTACATGGATGGTGATAAGAATATTTTTAATTAATATATATGATATATTATTAATTATGTAAATTTTAATTATTATTTTACTTTTTCCATTCGATCTGTATTATAGTCAAATTATCGTTCAAAAGTATGTACAGTCCACCATCTTCATAAAAAGTATAATTAATTTTTATATTTTTATCCTTAACAAAAGAATGTATATATATATATATATATAATCAATACATATAAATTTATATAAAAATAAAAATAAAAATTCTTTATATGATGGAACTATGATCAATGTACAAGGACCAGAACTATAGATCCAAAATTATCATGAAAAAATGAAACAAGTAACACCCAAAAATAACAATTTTAATAAGTTATTATTAGTAAATATTGGTTAAAATATTATAAGAGGTTAATATATGATATTATAGATATGAAAATGATTTATTTATATAATTTTTACAAAATTAAATTTGTCTTTCAAGATATTATATCACCTTCAATGAAAGTCGAACATGATGTTATAGATTTTCATATCACTTTTATTTTTGTGAGGCACATGCCATATTCATCACATGTTTCATTTATGTGGTGTATATAGTTCCCATTAATTTATATTATGATATATACCATTAAAATTATGTGGATATAATTATACATATAATGTTATTTATTTCATTGGGATTATGATTCAAAAGTTACAAAAGTGGTAATCGATTTACATCCCAATCCCATTTCATTCGGGATTATTTGTGCTTGAATTTATATTAATTAAATAATATGATCCATATCTAATAAATATATTTCATTTTTCTTATCCTCATGATATGTTTTGAGAATACCAAATTTATTTTAATTTTAATAAATATGAGTATTGATGACACAAAAATAACTTTTTAATGAAAATGGACTATGATTTATTATTCATCTAGAAAAATATTTTTCATCTATATACATGTTTTAGAAAAAAATTTAATGAATTTTCCCAATATTTTTTACTGTTTCTATAAATTAAATTTTACCAATGTTTTAACATTGGAGAAAAAAATTAAAATCTAATATTCATTATATTTTTTAAATGAGTTACATTTCCATTTTTTATCAAAATTGTAAAAGGAATCTTTTTTATGTACATAACATTAAATAAAATCCCACTATCATGAACTCACAATGATTTGAATAATTATTTTTCTGTTTCAATGATTCATTTCAAATAAAATTTCTTCCTTAATATTTGGTAATTTTTTATATTTAAAATCATGGATATCAAAATGTATAGTTTAATTTCCATGAGAAATATTCTGAACAATCTTTTAATGGAATTTTCATTTTTGATAACATCTATTGATATCATTTATGTTTTTTAGGATATGATCCTAGTATACCATCCTTATTCTTTCTATGTATGATTTGTTATTATGATGATGAGATGTTCGAAAAACCCATTTATTTTCCATGGGTTATATTTTGAGGAATTATTGAAATGTTTGTGAAAACCATTTTCTTTCCATTGCTAATGATATATGATGAATGATTTGTGATCTTATAGAACACATTGAATGGATTATTATTATGTAATTAGAGTGCCTATAAATATATATCCCACTCTGGGATTGGGTAATGATGAATATATCATGAGATAATATGGACTATAATGGGGAGTGAACCCAATTCTACAAGGTAATTTCCATACTATCATAATCTTGTGAATGAACCTTGATTAAGGATGGTATGGAATAGGCAGTGAACTATATCCAATATGATTTTATTGGTAGTGAAACTTGACTAATTATATTACTATGTGTGGAGGGAATGATGCATAGATGTTGTAGGGCGTGGAAAAATCATTTTAATTTTCCAAATGCAGCACAATGACTGAATATCTAACGACCCAGAAATATATCAATGAGATTTCCATTCATATTTTTATTTCATATAGTATTGATCAAATAAATATTTAGATAACATAATTAAAATAGCACTAGTAAAGAATGAATGAAAATAGTGGTACTTCCAGAAGTCAAGTAACCTATAATGATGAAATAGTAATATGACCATATGAATAGTAAATTGACCCTTATGAATTTTAAATCAGCTAAATAAATATTATCCTCAACCATGTTTGTATAAATAACATTTAAGAACCTAATAAATTAAATTATGATATAATTATATCATGCTGTAAGTAAATGAATATTTTAAAAATTATTAATTAAGTGCTTGTATTTTTGTAAGTCATAAATATTTAATTACAAATTATTATTTAAAAATATAATTTAAAAGGATATTTATTTCCATAAAATGTATTCATAAATTAACATTTTAAGGTCTTATTATTTCAGGATAATTATAGGACACCTCACTTTATTTCTAAATGTTCTGTAAAATCGGTTATAAATTTCAAATCAATGTTTTTCGAGTAAATGATGGTTTTAATTAAATAAAATAAAATTATCATACTTAGAAAATTATTTTCAGAAAATGTAGTCAATTTTTGAATTTTACACTTCAAGAAATGGTGTTGGTGAATTTTTTAGTTTTTTTTAAAATATATTAATTTTTGGTGAATAGTAAAATACAGTAATTTAGGGTATAAATACATTATAAGATAAATACACTATTGATAAAATAATGAATTATATAATAACTATAATCTAGAAATTCCATCCATTATTTTAATATATTATATTATAATTCTCAAACTATTCACTATAATGATCCAAAATAATAAAAAAATGAATTAAATATTTAAAAATCACCCATGTTCTCCACAATAAATACCACACCTCACCACCACTTCTCATCACACATATAAGACTTGAATCTTTCCAAATTTATTCAAAATAATATTACAAATCTCTCCCCCATGACAATGTTCTTTAGGTCTTTAAAAAATTCCAAAACCAAACCCCTTAATGAGGTTCTCATAGAGTAGTATTCAAGAGGTACAATCCCTTTCCTTTTCTATTTAATTTCATTTCAAGTTTTTTCATTTTATTATTATATCCTCACATCATCTATAAAAACATAATTATAACTCTAGTATCATTAATATTTAATAACTAAATCATTTTAATGTAATATCATTCCTCAAAATATTTTTTCCCCCTCTTTTATTTAAAAAAAATCAACATATGTGTGGTGCTGATTTACAACCTGTATGGACGACAAATTTTTGTTCATCAATTTTTCGTTAAAGGATGGTGATGATTCAGTTTTTTTAAACCAAAACATAATATATTTATTACAAACTATCTTATGTTTTTTGTGTAACATATTTAAATAATACTAAATGATAAAAAAATGAGTTCGTTATGAACAATAACCGCTGTAATAGTCTAAACGATTATCACTAAATGTCTTATCTAATGTTTCATCTTCATACTTTATAACCAAATGATATATATAACCATTAAAAAAATTATTTTCATTAATAAAATATAATTATAATTATAAGTAACTATACCCATTAAATATGAACTTCCATAATCATATAAAAGAATACTGATAATGAAAACCAAGGAAAGGAATACTCCCGAGCAATAAAATTTTATCTTATAAATCATTAAAAAGACCATAAAAACATAAAAATTTATAAAAAATAAAATAATCCTATAAATTTTTTTAAATTTATTTATTTATTTATTTAATAAAATTATCCAATACATTAAGTTGAATTGAAGAACACATTGAGACATAAGGTAAGGGATTCTACCCGAACAACAATTGTTTTCCTTCTGGTTATTATTTCACTATCTTTGTAAAAATTTAATGATTATTTATATTTTTACTTGATATATATTATTTATATATGTTCCAAACTCTTATATTTATGTCTTTTCACCTTTCAATTATGGATAATACTTGTTTTTACAAGGTTCCCTTTTCAATTCTTCCTGACAAGCAAACCCGATTAAAGGGAACATCTTGATTTTTAAAACAATTACTAGTACCATATAATTTTTTTAACAAAGCCTTATTGTTTTTTAAATGGATAATTTTTTCATAAAAAGTTATCATTATTTATTTCTAGTTTTTTACAAAGGTTATTACAAAAGTACTCTTCCATTAAAAGTAAAAAGATTATTTCTCTCAAGAATTCCTCGACGATTTTATAAGAGTATTTCAAATATTTCAACACCCTTGTTGATTCATATTTTTATTTGGGAATATAATTTTTATGAAATCATAAATATTATTTTATTTAATTGCTTATGATTACATTAATGATAGATCTTCTATCATGATATCATTCACCATTTTACTCAGAATGGTCAATGATTATATTTACTGATTGGGGAAAGTTATTTACATTTCATATGTTAGTTTCAATATGAATGTATATGTATAGTATGATTAACCCATAATTATGTGGAATACATTGTACACAGTATGTTTTGGATGGGGCCCTATTTATCCCCTTAGTGAATTGGTTGGTTTCATGATATAAACTAGTTTGGGTATGTGATAACATCTTCCCTGATTATGTCTCGTGTATGGGATGAGGCCTTGTAGGTATTTTTATGATGTCCTACACTATCCATTACATAATTATGAGGTTATTATTTTATATTAAATGCGATTATTTGACGATTATAATATCTATTTTTATGTTTCATTCTCTATGACCATTTATCTTGATTTATTTAATCGTTTTATATTCCTTCCTTATTATGGTCAGGTTTTTGTATAAATAGAATGTTTTTATAGTTATTCACCTTTCCAAATGGTTTATTTTGAACTTGATCTATATTATTACACTTAATTAGTATCATATCCCAACCCATTATTACGTTTTTCCCTATGATTCAAAGATTTATATTTTTAATTACTTATAGGGACAATCTAGGAGTTATGGGGGTTTCTATTGGATTTTACAGATTTTTTTCATTCCAGTTGTAATGAAGACATTATGTATGTATTATGTATTCCAAAACTACTAAACTGATCAGTCCTATTGGAATAAATAAATTTATCAATTCCAATATAATAAATTAATTCACTGGCTCTAGGAAACTAGGTTCATGGTCTTTATAGACCAAGGGAATCTCACATGAGGAGTGTTACAATTAGTTCAATAAATAATTTTTAACTAACTTAATATAATTATTTTTTGGTTTGTTTATTTATTTCAATGATGGTAGTGGGGTTTTATGGTAAATGAAAAAATAATGAAATGAAAAATTGAAATATAAATGCATATGTATACATAACGAAATTAACAATGATATAAATTGGTCCTTGGGCTGGATAATGCATGTTGATTCATTATTTATTTGTTATATTAAATTAAATTTCATGATTCAATTTATGAAACCTATTTAATGAATAAATTTCCTTTAGTTTATTGAGGGTGTGATTTTATAATTCCTTTATAGAGAAAAACCACACATACTCAAATATTAAAATAGGATAACATCTTAATTAACATTGTTATTCCTAGAAGACCGGTCTCCAACGTATGTCATTTAATACCTTCAGGAAACCCCAACTCCACCATATGAATGGTTTCCCTATATAATAGAGGTAAAATTATTTAATGAAATAAAATGAATGGATTTGGAAATAGTTCCATGGTGAAAAAATTCAACAACATAAGAGATTCCCACATCCACTATAAAGTGATTTAGAACATGTTGTACATAAAGTGAAATGATAAATAACATCCTGAATCCTCCTGCATGAACAATACACAGATTAGTTACCTTCCATTTCAATATTAAAAGAGATCTCAAATGAAATATGGAAGAGATATAATTATATTATGCTTAGAAGAGAAATAGGGATGGAAGAATAAAAATGAAACACTTTAATAAAGAAAAATGAATGTGCTATATGGGAAAAGAAATAAAAAATAAAACAAATTAAAATAAAAAACCTAAAGAAAGGGTTTCATAAGATATTTTCTCCACAATTGATATTCTTTTTAATTCAACCCTTTTCAATTATTTATAGACATGGAAGTGTTTTCCGGGTGTCATAAGAGACCATTAGTAACATAGGTGTCGTAATTGGTCTTCAACAGTTGAAATTTCATTTACCGAATATACCTTCAAAATAATATGCATGTTACCGCCATTAACATTCGAAATTTGGGATAGTTTTATTCATTAAAGTAGTTTTAAAATATTTTTTAATTTTCTAAAAATGTTCACATTTATTATAGACTTTTAGAATATGTTAGGGAATAAATAATAAGAATTACATTTTTTTAGAAAAGGATTCCATAAGTATTCTCATACTGTATAACATCCAATGACCCCTTAATTAGTGAAAAAGTATATAAACTTTATTTTATAAATTCATTAAAGTGTTCTCATTAATATTTGTTTTTAATCTCAAAAATATGTGTTCTTATCCAAATTTATGCCTCATTTTTAGTGGAGGTGTCCACCATGTCTTCCAAAATAATATGTCAAGTTGATTGATTTGTTCGGGCCTCAAGTTGTTCAAATCAGCAATTGGTACAGAATATATATCGAAGAAAATACATCAATCAATACTAAAAAATAATAACTAAAATTGGAATAATAATTTTAAAGAATTTTTGAAAATAGAAAATTGATTAAAATCTGCTAAAATTTCAGAATTAACCAATTTTTACATTTTATCTCAAAACACACCATTAAAACAAAATTGTTGTAAACAAGAAAAATTTGATAAATTGGGAAGGATTAAATAATATAAATTAATATATAAAATGTGTAAAATTTTAGATCTACCAATTCACCCAGACATAAAAAATGCTTTCATCAATCACAATATATCTTCATGGAATTCATAAGGTACAAATGATTCCAATATTCAAATTTCAAAGCAATAAAATCAAATAATTTTATTTTTTAAATAAAAAATAAAAAATCCAATTAAGATATGAATTTGTTTTCTCAAATTTCAAAGAAACAATCAATTAATTTACTTGACTTTTCCCCTTTGAAAAATTATAGAAGTTATCCTTTCATTCATTCAAACACCACAATTTATTATTATTATACTTTCAAAATCATGATATGCCTCTATTTTGAATTTTACTATAATAACTCATGATAAAATATAAGTAGAATTATTATCAATTCATGAGAAAATTATCCTTATCCATAGTCTTCTAAAGTAATTACATTCTCCACTTTTTAATGAAAATGTCCCAAAAAATAATGATGTCTTCCATTAAAGGTTTAAATGAATTTCAGGATTAAGGTTGGTAGGAATTACATTTTGAAAATTAAGGAACAGGTGGGTGGTTTTTCTATTAAATAAAATTAATCATATCAAAAATTAACGTGTAATTAAATTATCCCATTCAAATTATACACACCCACTTTCCCAAAATTTAAATTAAAGGTTACAATCAAATAAAGCATAACAAATGATTTTTGCATCCTCTTGATTTTTTTACGTTTAAATATGATTCATTTTCAAAGACCCTATACATTTTTTATATAATCAATTGTTATTATTAGAATAAAACTCATATCCAACACCTAACCACATATGATAAAAATCATTGGTCCACAGATGGTTATTTTTATTCTTCTAACCTACAACCCATTTTTTCATTTCTTTTCAATAAGGGAAAACATTTAAGTGCATTAATTGAATCAAAAACATTTCATTAATCTCAAAATAGAAAACCCAAACTTTTAACTTAAAATTAATTTCATACCTTCCACCAAGAACCCCTCCACCTTCTCACTTCAATATTATAATATCATGGAAATACTATTTGGTTGGTAGGAATAGATAAAAATAGACTAAAACATGGATCATTCATATGAAGTTCCTGCATGGTTTATATGAGCTAAAGAAAAATTAATGAAAATGTAGTATTTTAAGGATAATTGGTCTATAAAAATATAACTCAATCATTCTAAATGTTATTTTTCACAGTCATGTATTTAAGGAGTTCAAATGCATGTTTTGGTTAGTGACATGTGCCAATATCACTCACGAAATATGATCTGGAAAAATAAGAAGTACTTGGTCTAGAAATCCACTCAGAAATAGGAGATACGATTTGGAATGATCAATACAGTCATGAAAAATAATAACTAATCGATTCATATAAATTTAAAAAATTCAATGTATGAAAGATGTTATTGAAATTCCAGTTACATGAATCAATCAATTACCTCAAATCATGAGTCATCATTTCAATACCCTTGATTCCCATTAATAATTTACTTCTCCATTTTTATAATTAAATTTCATTAACATTTAAATATAATACATGGAATCATAGGAGTCATAAGAAACTCATTCCTCCTAGATAGTCCTTGTAATGTATAATTCAAATATGGGCATGATATTTCAACATTAGAGCTCAAAACATGTTTTAAAAAATGTATGGAATTTAAATGATAAGAATAAAAATAAACTCGTTTTTAAATAAATATTTGGTCCCATTACTCTAATATTTGGGTCTTCCTTATACCATAATAATCATACAAAATAAAATTTCTTAATTAATCACAAATATCATGTCATTTAAGCTCAAAAATAAAAGAGTGAGTTGGCCGCATATTATATAAAAATTGAAAATGATAAATAAATTCATAGAAATCATGTAATGATAAATCTTAGTAAGATACCGCAATTGGGCCCTGAATTTTTACTCCCTATAGAAGGGATGTACTGACTATTTTCCATAATATTAAGGTGGGTGGAGTTTCTTTGACTTGAAAACCCACATGTTCTTCTTCCAATGTTTCATTTCATTATTTTTGTTGAGGATAATTCCATGTATATATTACACTAGATCCACCCCATTAACAATGTGGTATATTATTCATCGAGGGGGTATGAGGAAGTATATATCCACCTACTCCTTAATTTATATGTGTTCAAAATGGTATTTTTCTTTTTGTACTCCCACTATTGAAAATTAAATGTATTATGGGAGATCTAGGTGTTCATCAACAAGTGAAATGTCTTTTTCCTCATCAACATCCAAGGCATAATAAGTGTCAACCAATTAAAATAATTTATAACTATTAGGAGAGATAAATAAATTATTTTTAATAAAACTAAATGGTTCTGAGTTCAAAAATGCATCATTTCCCTGAGTTGGTTTTACTTGAATATATTCTTTGGTGAAAAGTGCCTATTTGAGTTGGATGGTTTCCAGTGAAGGTAGGCAGTCGAGCTCTTCCACATTGATTTTGGATTCATCTTCTTGGATGTATTTAGTGAAATCAAGAATGATCTTTAGAACTTCTTTATTGGCCTCAAATATTTGAATGTCTGTTCTTTGTTCTTCAACCATTATCATCAAATCTTGTGGTGAGATCCATGCCTCTTGGTCTATTTGAAATTGTTTAAACATTATCATATGAGAATCAACACTTTATTTGAGTTCCTCCTCAATATAATCTATCTATTTTTCTTTAAACCTTGAGTAATTTTCCCATGTATAATAATTTGAATTGGAATACATCATGTAAAAGTTGTTTTTTATATTTTTTTAAAAACAAATAAAACAATGACTTTTTTTAAGAAATGTGAATTTAGAAAAAGTGGTAAAAATAATTATTTCTCTCCCTAAAAATGCAACCATTTTTTATGAAAACATGTTATAGTGTTTGGAAAAATCAAATTAATTTTTTTAATTTAATAAATTGGTTGATGAAGGTCATCTCACTTGAGGAGTTTTGTAGTCAGTTCAATCACTAATTTAAATTTAACATAATATATTTTTTTATGAAAATGATGGTAATTTGGTTCTTTTTTGGAAACAAGAAAATAATGTAATGCATAATTGAAATATAAATTCAAATTTATACAAAATTAAATTAAAAGAAAATAACATTGTCCAAGTGTTGGATAAAGTGGGTTCATCCACTCTTTATTTGTTGTTTTAAATTTAATTTTATAATTAATTTTATGAAAACTAATTAATGAATTAATTTAATTATATTTATTGAATGTGTGATTTTAGCAGGCCTTCGGCATGAAAAACTGAACCTCATATAATATCCAAATTGGATAAAACCACAATATAGAATTCTAATCCTAAATGAAACAACTCCATCGTATGTTATTTCATCCTTTAGGTAACCCCAAATCCACTATATGAAGGGTTTTACCAAGAGAAGGGATGGAAAAATAATTAATCAATTAAAAAAATGGATTTTGAAATTTTTTTGTGGTTGATGACTCCCACACCCTTTCAATATTCTCATATACACAACAAATAGATTTAAAACATGTTGTATTTAAAGGCAATAACAATGAACATTGTGAAACCACCACCATAGCCAAGACTCAGGTTAGTAACTTTCCATTGGAAAGTCAAAGGAGAATATGAAAGAAATATGTAAGAAAGTGAATTATATTAGGCTATGAAGAGAAATAGGAATGGAAGAAGAAAAAAGAAACACATTAATAATGAAATATGAATACATCACATCGGAAAAGAAAACTAAACTAAAATAAATGAAAAAAAACATAAAATATAGTTTTCATTCAAGATTACCTATCCAATAAATATTCCTTTCATTTAACCATTTCCCACTTATTTAGAGGAATGGAAGTGGTTTTTGGGTGTCATAATGGACCATTAATGACTTATGGTTATAATGGGTCCTAAAAAGTTAAAATTTTAGTTATAGAATATTCATTTTAAACAATCTATGTCTTACCTAAATCAAATGAAAGAATTTGAGATAGATTCATTAATCAATGTTGTTTGAAAATATTTCATAAATGGATCCTAAAAATTTCACAATGATTTGATGTATATTAAAGGTTTTTTTGAATAAATAATCATCATTACATTTTACTGCTGAGAATTTTAGAAATCTACTTCCAATGTATAACATCAAATGTCCCCCTAAGTGAGTGAAAACATCTATAAAAATAATTAGAGAAATGAATTTATGAATCCTAATTCAAATACATTTTTAACCACATATTGTGTTTCCATATTTATTCCTCATTTATGGAGGTGATATCCACCTTGTCTACCCAATCAATATGTAAAATTGATTGTTTTTTTCAAGCCTCATGTTGTTTGAATAAGACCTTGGTCCAAAAAAATGTTGATGAAAATAAATAATGAAATCCTAAAAAAAATATCACTCAAATTGGAATAATATTTTAAATTTCATTTCGAAAATATTTATGTGAGTAAAATATGCTAAAATTCCAAAATTAAATAATTTTTACGTTTTAGCTCAAAAATTAATTAATAAAAAATTATCGTAAACGATCTCATTTTGATAAATTTTGAGGGTTAAAATAATTGAAGTTCTTATATATAATAGGGAAAATATTATCTCTATCAGATCACAATCAACAATGATAGTGTTGACAATGATTCTAGTCTAAGAAAAATATTTTATATACTTATATGTATGAAAAAAACGTATTTATTATTCCATTTTTATGATCTCATATAATAGGTTATTCGATTATCTTATTATTGAAATATTCATAACATCCAATTTTTATTTCGTGATTAATGATTATGAACTATGATATAATTGGTATGGATTTTACAATTTTTTACTCATGTTATCATACTCTTATGCTTTTATTATGCTTAAGTTGACATTGATATCTCATTTTTTTCCCTTACCGAGCATCTAAACTCACATTTTTTTTATCTTTCCTTTACACAGGTTATGGAGAAAGGTTTTAAGTAGGGAATGTCTAAGAAAATTACTATATGGGAAAATCTTTTTAGGAAATGTTAATGTTTTTTCATGAAATAAGTAAATTGTGTTTCTAGTGTCCAAATACACTAAATCATTTTAGACCTTTAGAATTTATTTAAAAAATATATGAAATATTGAACTATTAATATGTATTATCTATGTATGAAAAGTATGGATCTTTGTACTCTTCCTCATCTTTTTCATCTCCAGATCGATCTAATGATGTCAAGAGGGGGGTATAAAACTATAGTATTGGGGCAGTTTACATAAACTCCAAAAAAATATATGAATTTAATCTATTCCATAGTTAAAAGTGGTGTCATGATGATATCAACAAGGATGAATTTGGTGATGATCATGTGGTTAATTTAATATTGAATTTCCTATGGAAACTACATTTGCAACACATATCACTCTCACTAGTGTGGACCAATCATCACTGTATAGTAATTATATTTAGTGTCGATTATACACTAAGTTCCCTTAAATAATGAAGATTAAATGAAGAAATATAGGAATAATATAAAAAAATTGAATAATATGAAAACTAAATAATTTGAATTAAAAACTAAAAAGGATGAAAAATGTGAAAGTGGAAGAATGTAGAATGAAAATATAAACATAAAGAAATATCCAAAAGAAACAAATTAAGAAAAAAATGCATGTTTCCCCTAGAGTTGGATATTTCAAAGAATATTGTGATGAGATAAGGAAAGGTAATAAGAATATGGGGGTGTAGTGTATGAAAAATAGATGAGGGAGAAGGTTCTATTAATGATTGATAATTTTCATGACCTTATTCTAACATCTATAATAGATCACACAGTTGATAATATTGTGTTGTATGGATTCACACACTGAAATTGTTACCTCATCCCCACTAATTTAAAAATAGTGCTACCCTATAGTCATTATTCTCATAAGGGATTATGTTTATTTAATTTTTCTTATATCCTTATATTAATGGATGTTTTTTTATAGAGTGGGTCATTCAAATTTTGGATTTTTATGTTTAAATTTTTAATTTAAACTATAATTGTACTCAAAAAACGATTTTATCAAAAATTATAAATCAAAAAACAATTCATATTTTTAATCTTTTATAATTGTTTTCATTGTTCAATCAATATTTTAAAACATGAAATAATTATTAATATTGATACCCAATCATTGAGAATAATATTTTAGAGTTACTATACTAATTTCACAATTTCCTAGAGTCTTGGGAGTAATGAAATAGAAAATTTCATAAAAGAATAAAATATTTCAATGAATAATAAAATAAATTTCAAGGGTTTGTAAAATGATGAACTTGAATTTAGAAATGAAAAATTGATGAGGAATTTAATTATAGAATTATGTCCTAATATTATAGAAATTATAAAAAAGAATAATAGAAAAGAAAACCTATTTTGAGTTTTCAAGGAAGACACAAATAATGAAATTAAAAATATAATTAAAAATATTTCATTATATCTACTATAAATTATGAGAAATTATATTATCCAACCAAATTATATGGATACACTACCACTAATACTAGTAGGGAAATAGAGATAATAAGAATAAGAATAAATCACTCCTAAAATAATTTTAATCCTATCTTGTATATTATAATATAATGATTTTATGCACTCTATAATTCTCTCCCAATTATCAATTTCAGCTACCATTATATTTTTTCTGCACTGAAAAATAGATTCCCTTACTAAAATCAATCTCTTGATCACTCATCCTTCTTCCCTAATACGCCACATACTCTAAACTCAAGGATTTCTCTCACTTGTCTTCCATAGTATGTATTTTCTATATTCATCTTATGGTTATGGGTAATTGGAATCTACTTATAAATTTTCATAATATAATTGGTTTGATAATTTCAAATTTCCTCAGACATATCTCGAAATGAATATTACATGAAGTATAGTTTACTCCTACATAAGAGAACCTCCTTTAGTAAATGTAACACAGTTTGATCTGTTTAATCTTATATGCCTTGAATGGATTGATTTACTCATATTTGATGAAAATTAATCATATATAGTTTGAAATCATGAATATAAAATAAAAGTTAGAACATAAATGTAAATATTTATTTTGTACATAATATAATATATAAAAGTGAAAAACTTATTTTGGAATATATGAATTTATACTATTCTTGTAAGGTTAATATAAATATAAAATTATTATGTAAAATTAATCTATAAATTACATTACCTTCATATCACTAAAATAACTGCTAACATGAAGAATTATATTTAATAATACATGGTATTAAAAAAATTAATATTGTTAAATACTATTGATCTAAAATTTACATAGGATAATAACATTTAAAATAATTATAAAAAAATATTACTTCTTATGTTAAATTTTGAAAAAAAAATGGGATCATAATTGAATGGAATTAGAATTTTCAGTATTAAAATGTACTAAATACTATATAATTAAGATTCAAAATAAATTAAAATTAGATACTTAATATTAAATTAAATTTTAAATAAAATATATAAGGTGATAATATGTTGAAAAGGATGAAATAAACATAAATAATAAGAATAAATAATTAATTAATATAATTTTTAATAAAATAATGATAAAGTTGTGGAGGAGGGGGTTCAGCTTTGTATTGGGAGACGATAATTGAGATTTTCTAAAGGTGATCCGTCTGAGCTTAGTAGGGGTGTACCTATTGATCATGTCATACCTTTGGATGTGACTTTCTAGATAGTGTTGTCTATCAACTATTGATGGAGGTATGACATAAATTTACCATTTTAGCGGAAAATGTATAGTTCATTTATATAACAAGGTTTTTCTAGATCTCATCGAAGATAACTCCGAGGTGGTTTCAAATAGAATTGGAATGTATAAAAAATATCTTATTCCAATACTTTCTATTTCCAATGGTGAAAACCCATGGAGGGTCGATGATTTTTTACATTGTTTCTAAAATTTGGGGATCTTCATATTGGAAATTTATTTCAATCATTCAAGGATGTTTTCACGATTTATTCCCCTTAAATAAGCTTGAGAAACATTAATGGAGTTTTAGGTACCTTTTTCTAAAACGAGATGCACTCTGATTTCATCAATGGAGTCTAGATTTTATATTTTCAAATGTTAGGAATAATTTATCATAGGTTTGGATTAGGGTACATGGGATCAATTGGATATTATGGGAACTAAATATTTTTCCATATACTTCCACATGAATTGGTGTTTTGGTTATACTAGATAGATAAAATTATCATGTAATATTGGGAAATTGGGTAATAATACAAGTGTAAATGGATATCAGTGCCACCCTCATTAACAAGGTAACATTTTCCATCTCAGTGATGATATTCAATTGCATCTGGAATATGATAAATAACTTAATTAATGCATTTAATGTAATGATGTTAGGCACTCCAAAGATATATTTTGATGAAATATCATTTATGGTGACTGTAATTTGAAACTCCACATGTCCAATGATTATAATATAAAGACTTAGTGAAATGGTGAGATAGAAGGTGAATCTAAAAAGAATTCCAAAAAAATAAACTACAAGGAAATATTAATAAATTAATGAGCAATCTTATGCACCTATAAATCTATTGTTTCTATAATGGTAGGACCATCATAGTTCTCTTCCAAATATGGGCTATACTAGTAACATGTAGTTAGGTCCATGACTCATTAAACTAAATAGGTTCACATTCCACTAGTTTATTTCAATTTGGAAGAGGATGGAGAAGGGTTTAAGAATTATCATTTGGTTAATGAAATAAGTTCATAGGTTTTCCTTTGGTAAAAAAAGTTTTCATACATGGTTTATGGTATTTTAGTTGGATTTAGAGGGGAATATGTCCATACTAACTATGAGTTTGAAGCACAAAAATGTGTTGACCACCAATTTTTGTAGTAATAAAAATTGATTTCGTAAAGGAATCAAAGGCATATAATGAAAATGGAATTAGTTATAACATAAAAGTAGTCCAGGATAGTGTTATTCCTATCTCCCTAATCCTTTATCATGGTAATTTTTTCAACATGAAGTATATAGTGGGAGATAGGAGAGAGACTTGCTCATCCCCCCCCCCTCAAGGTGCAGTAATAGAATAAGAAGTTAGGTTATATGGTGGCATGAATCCTGCTATGACTTATATCATAATGGAAGATGCATTATCTAATTTCACTGCATTTAGTGATCATAATACTAAATTTTATTAATTTAATCCATGTGACCTCAGGGGTAAGAGTGAAGGTTGGTGAAGGAATAAAATTTTGTTTGTGTTTTGTCTCCTAGCAAAGGAGCGACTAAAAATTTTGGTTATGCGGAGATTATTCCCTAACTAATAAATTTCCATGATATAACTAGACATGTAATAGGAAATGGTGTATCTATTTATAAATCTCATATGAGATTGTAGGGATAAGGTGTTAGTCCCCTCCCTAGGTTGTCGAGAAAGAATTCTTATGACCTAACCATGGGTAATGTTGATTCCATACCTACTATTAATATAATGCCATCTATGGTGATTCATAATGAGTAAAATTGTAAGGTTCACACACACACTAGTGAAAAAGTTGGTTTTAATGTTATATATTTCATTTTTTTCATTGGTTTTTACTAACTTTTATTAAGGCGACAAAAAATATAGGCTTTTCGTAATCGGTTGTATAAATTAACTGACAATGAAAACAGATTTTTAGCATCAGTTATTATACGAATCAATTATAAAAATAGAGTGCTTCCATATTTTCCAAATTTATTTCTTATAAAACAACTTCGAAAACCATTTTGGCATATATTTATTATCTAAACTGACACCGAAAACCATTTATGTTTTAATAAAATGCATGTTTATTTTTAAGAAAACTGACGTCAAAAGTAATTTTTTTATAAAATTATGAATATTAAACTACCAAAATAATAAAAATCACTATAATAAAACATATTATAAAAAAATAAAACAAAATTTTTCATTTTATAAAATCATATAAAAACATATATGTTTTTATCTAGTTATTAAATAATCTATATATGCATTTGTATTATAAAGTAGAATTAAAATACACATAACTTAAATTGATGACATGATCATTGTTAGTTATTATTGAAGAATTAAATTGATATAATTATGTTAAAACACATATTATAACAAATTTATTAGTTTTTTTAACACATGTTATTAGGAACTTGTGATATTATTAAAAAAAAGTAGAATATACATACCTCAAATCGTAATTAGACATAAAAAATAGTTCACAAACAAAGATTGAAGACGGGTATGTTCAGTTTTAGTATATTAATTTATATCATTGAATGTAAAAAAATAAAATTTAATTATATGATATTAAAAAAAGAATACTATGATTAAAATTATAAAAAATAATATAACCAACCATATCAAATTCAGTAGTTAACTTAGTAGTGATTATCTCATACATGAATCGTAGAACATATGAACCACATTTAAAATTTCATTATGTATAATGAAACTATGGTTTTAAAACATTAACTTAATTAAAAAAACAATATATATAAATCCAAAAATTAGAAAAATATATGATATAAAATATAATTACCTTTACTTTAACAAAATTGATTCTATTTGGTTTTTTTATCGACATGTGTTCTCTGTTAATTTTTTTCCATGAACTACATTTTCATATATATGAGCTAATAATACATGTATAAACAATGAGAAATAATCATAATGAGATTATGAAATACAAAAAAACTTAATTGTCTAATAATGTGGAAAAACATTTACAAACACTCCATAATATAGAGAAGAACCAATATAAGGTGGATTCACTTTGAAAAAATATTCCTAACATCCAATGACCCCTGCAATAACTATTTTTCACAATTAATGAAATTATAATTATCCTAAGTTCAAAATTATGTTTTTGTTTTTACTTATCTAGTAATAGAAAAAATCAATATCAAATCTTCATATGTGATAACATCTCACATATATACGCAACACTACATGGATTCTTCACATGTTTCACTTCCAGGGAAATGTATTCTTGATCTAGAAAACTATAAATGTTTGTGCTGCATTTTTATAAGAAATTTGTATAAATACCTAATTTTAAATGTAAATAGAGTTTTTCAATTTAAACAACCTTTTAAAAAAATAAAAACTCAAACATCAATTTTCTTATAAGGAAAACAACTACAACACATTCAGGCTAATCTCTTAGTAATTAGCTAGACGCACAATATCTTCTTTGATTAATCGTAATGGATAATATCGTCTGAATATATCAGACGTTATCTAAAACTCATAGATATTATTCAATGAATAATAATCCGGATATAATATTTGTATCCCAAAAGAAATATCTATTGTATCTACAGTAGATTTCTCTTGAATGTGTTGTTTCAATTGTATAATTTATTTTTATTTTAGATAATCCTATAACGATTAAATTTCAAAAAACATTATAATTAATTTTCAATGAGATGTAATTTATATATAAAAAAATTCATACCTCATATGAAATATAGTTAAGAAGAATTGTTGTATAAACTAAATAATGACCTAGATATTCCCCAACCTAGTAATATCCTTAGTAGTAATTGGTTGTTGAGAATTAGGATAAATAATATCAATTAATGATTCTCTAACCTGACCCATATACATAGGTTGGTGATGTAAAAAATTCCCCAAAAAATGTATAAGTCCAAATGCAACAATATGTATACGACAATCTCTAGGAAAAAACTCATAGAATACGGTTTGGTGTGAGAAAATAGGTGGAGGATCAAAGTAAGCAGGTTGGGTAGGGTATTCTAGGTAGGATGGAGGTGGAGGATCAAAGTAAGTTGTTTGGGTAGGCTAGGAAGGCTATAGAGATTGTGATTGTCTTGTCAAGTGTTATAACAAATCATGTTGCATGGATGCATGAATTTGATCACATAAAGACTGTTTCAACTCTTTTAGATCTACTTTTATGGATTCTATTTTTGGGTATTTTTATTGATTACTCTGACCATAAACCTTCCGAATACTAACACCCACCTGATATCCTCTAACATGGTCATGTTGTTCTGTATTTCCAAAAGCAATGTCTATGATGTACATATTAACCTCAGTGAAAAAAGTTCCACGTGTCTATTTCTCTTGTAGTTCATCCTAAAATGAAAATTTTAATAGTTATATTTTTTTATAATTTATTAAATAATAAAATTCACGAAAAATAAATATTATTTACAAAAAAATTTAATAGTTACTTCCTTATCTTCCTCTATAAGATACTTTTCATTTTTCTTTCTTCTCTCTTGTTTCTATTTTTCATGGTAAGTGGGAGGATATGGAGGATAAAACTTGACCTCTTCTGAACTACTACTAGTTCAAGATCTTAATGATTCAAATTTTTCTTCAATCATTTTCTACCCCAATAATGGATACCCTCCACACGATAAAGTATGAGGGTGTACATTTTTCAACTGGATCTCATGATGTGATCACCTGGAGGCCTATTACATAAAAATTTACTAATATGTAATTAGATAAATATATAATAAATTTTACAATATAAAATAATTATCATACCTGAAATTTTTCTTCATGACAGTTTTCAACAAATTTCTTCCAAGGATATGCATCTATATATGGATACATAAGGCATGGGTTTTAAAACATTCTTTTCCAAAAACATAATTTTTTTAGTTTTGTTTTAAAATATCATTCTCAAATCGCTGATAAAGAGATAGGAATTTTCTTAATGTCTTTTGTTTCCACAAAATTTAATTTCATATGAAATTGAATAAATGAAATATGTCATTTAAAATTTTTAATATTCCAAAAATAAGATAAAATAAATTAATTGAGATATTTTACAATTAGGGCCAACCAAATTTTTTGTTTTTTCATCTTGTCCCCATATGTCGAATCATGATATTATATATTAACCCTACAAAAACTTTTCATTGATATATAACTGATAAAATAAACTAAATTTGGGCCAATTTTATTATTATCATCATCAAAACGAATATATAATCTCTCATCTCCCTGAGAAAGTGAATGTTTTGGTAAATTTGTAATACCACATTTACCAACATGAGAACTTTATTCCTCTGTGATATTTGGAGAAGACTCTTCTAATGAGGATGAATTAGTAGTCCTATAAAAAGATTTAAATAAAAATATTTATTTCATTAAATAAGTATATTACTGAATATTTAACAATATGAAAAAAATAGATATACCTCAGAAACTACTCCTCTATCAGTGTATCTGACATTGAAACAAGCACATGTAATGATATGTTGTGTACCCGCATATCATTAGAAAATGTAAAATTTTGAAAAAAGAATGGAAACAATAAGTAAAAAAAGAGGCACACATTATTATGTTTCAAAAAATAAACAAAATATAAATAATTACCAGGAAATTTAGGAGTCTAATTTAGTGTTTTACCATATTCCTTCTATCATGATAATTACGTACTGCATGAAATACTTCTAACGTGTAGTCATTGTATTTATCCAAAAATTGCGTAATAGATTAATGTTACTCATTTAAATCAATAACATAATCAACATTATTATCATCACCCAAATGATATCTTTTTCCTTACAAAATTATGGACCACTGATCGTTCGATGGATCAATGATATAAAATATCTTCTTTGCATGTGTGTCCATGATAAATAGTTTCACATAGTAATTACATATTTCCACATAAACCAGTAAAAATCCAAAATCATCATGTATCACACCACTATTTCTAACAACCCAATTACACATAAACACAATGACTCTAAATTTGGTATAATCAATTTACCATATATCCTAAAAAAACTCCAAAATTTGCTGACAAATAGAAATTTGGTTTTAAAATTTATCACTTGAAAAATGCATTAGTTTAGAGATAACCATAACACCACTATTTTGAACGGTGCTCCTATCATCCATCATTTTGTGTAAAATGTATACCAGTTGATATCAAAACCAGTCCATGTTATCACATTAAGAGATGGCCCCCCTTCCAAAAATTTCAATGCTTCTGATTTAGATATATAGGTTCTTATGTTATCTTTAATCCAGGAAACAAATATATTTTTATACTCAATATAAAATAATTTTCATATCTTTTTGGATATCATCTCATCAATTGATTAACATGTAATGAGATATATGATTGAACATTATGTGTGTTGGTTAAAATATATAAATTTTCATACATCACATCATCCTATGGAATGAACTTTTCCTATAATCCATGATTCTATTTACCTTCACTATCTATGGTCAAATGTCGAGATATTGTGAGACCAATATGCTCCACTTCTTAGAAATAATCTGTAAAGTACTCAATCAATTCTTCTAATACATATTTTTCAAAAATAGAGGACTCCAATCGATAATTGTTTTTTAACATATCCCTTTAAAATATTCATATACCTTTCAAAAGGATAAATATATTGTAAATAAACATGAATTTATATTTTTATCTCATTCCACAAATGAATCACCGAATGAACCATTATATCAATAAATATTACTGGAAAATACATTTCTAGTTGATAAAGAATAAGAGAAGTTTCATTATATAAATCATCTAAAAATCATGGATCATTAAATTTTATATAAATGGATATCAAACAATTACATAAATTCATAGTAATTATGATAGCTGATGGCAATATACCACTCAGTTCGACCTATAGCAGTTGTTACATCAATACATGACAGTCATGTGAAATCATACTTATTAATTTAAAATCCTTCACTGACAAGAAATTCTTCAGATTTGAAGAATATCCACTGGGTAATTTTATAAAATATAGATACTAACAAAAATTCAACTTCTCACTCTTTCTTAATGTGTGAAAATCCGAAGGTAAATATATTATATTTCCCTTCATATTGGGAGCTAACTCGAAATGTATTACCATTACTATCAAATCCAATCTAGAATTGAATACATATTTCATCTTTCCTTTTATGTCTCATAAATTTCCAATAAAACTACCACATATATTTTTCTTGACATGCATAACAACAATTTTATTTTTTATCTCTAAAAATCTCCAATAAGGTAGTTCAAAAAAATAGATTGTTCTTCTAGTTAATTTGTTGAAGACCATAACTACTTTTTTTCAAATGTCAAATCAACATATTTAACTCTTTTGTAATATTCATTAACTAAAAATGGTTTTGGGGGAATATTTTATTCTAATAAACCATTAAATTATTTTTTTAATAAATGATAACAATGATCAATTTGAAAAAAGATTAAATTTCCCATGTGGACTACCAATATTCCATTCTGAAATTGATAACATGACGTCTCTTCTACAAAAATTAGACAACCTTCATGTTCCTCAACATTGTATCCAGATAAATTTTCATATGTAGGAAATTTATTTATACTGAACGTTATCATAACATACAAAATAAAATAATATTTCTTGTATTCATAAAAAACATTAACAGTTGCCTCCCATAGAAGTTTCAAATCATAAATCAATGGTGAAAGATATAAATCAATATCATTTCCTGGATATTTTGATCCAGAAATCTCCTAATCTCATCATAACATAACTGTATTCATACATATCTATGGGGATAAGTTCTAATCTACGAAAAAACATTGCACGAATAGTGTTGTCTAATTAGGCTCTGATATGGATTCATTCCATCTGTAGACACTCCCATTCTTAGATTTATTACTTCACTTCCAAAATTAGGAAATTGTTTATCAAAACTCTCCCATTGTGATGAGTCAGTAGGGTGACATAATTTACCATTAGATATGAATTAATCTGATTTTCTACTTTAATTTTTTCATCAATAGAATTTGGAAATAGACTCTTCAAAAAATGATTTATTAGAAGGTACCAAATTTCTTTAGCAGGAGCTATGATTTAGTTACTAGATAATGAATCAGAATTAATTTATATAAATTATATGATGGGATTATTCGAATAAACTATTTGATTTATCATAAGGTTTTATTTTAGTAACTAAGAATTAATCTGAATTTCCTTTTGTATTCATCTAATAACATGATGTTCCATATGTAGAAAAATTGATAAAAATTGACATTCTTTCCCATATAACACACAATAATTAGGGAATGAATGTATCTTTTTATACTCCAATCCATTTGGGAATAAATTTTTTTTCACCTTAGAATTATTATATGGAAGCATGTTCCCTTCTAGAAGTAACACTTTTAAAATCTCAAGTACGTTAGAGAAAAAAGTACCACTCCAACTGTTACTTTCTTTCAAGATAACCAATATCAAAAATATTGATAACACTATATATTTACTACAACCTAGGAATAATGGGTTTTCGGAATCCCCATACAATCGTTCGACACTTGTTGTTTATTCAATGGTTTTAACACCTAAATCATGAATTAAATATTCAATATGATCCTCTATCACATTATGCATATTTTCATCAACATTATTTATTGAATTTATAGTTGTTTCACCATGCCAGATCCATGGTTTATAATTACGGATAAAACCACAGTAAATGTGATGATCATTTATTTCTCTAGAATTTTACTTTATCATTTTCAAACCCCTCACACGTGGACATAAAATCAAATATTTGTTTTGAAGATTTAGTTTAAAAAATTAGAATAAATCATCAACTCCTTTTTCATATTCATTAGCGTTTCTTCCAAAATTTATCCAATTAAGATCCATTAAGTATATAAAATCATGATATAGTAAGTGATATATTAAAATATATAAACACTTAAATATATATAAATATATATAAACTGAAAAATTATAATCATAAAAATATAATAAACTAACACTACCTTTATGTAATATCTGGTACATTTTTTACAATAATGATATTGTTCCAAACAAAGAAGCAAAAGAGTCCTTGAAGCAAAAATAATTCACTAATAAAACTCAGTTTCAGAATCACACATAACATGCAAATTAATTTCATAATTTAATTCATTTAAATATCAATTCATTAGTAAAACTCAATGTCAGAATCACAGATAACATGTATATTACTCATTATCTCATTCTGGTTTTCGACCACGAAACACCCAATGGATCTGTATCAAATGATTGATGGACCTTCTTTCCAAAGGCAGGTGTTCACCGGATGGTCTGACCAGTGAATCTTAAGAACTCACATTGGTCGAGGGGATGGGAAGTCGGGATCATCACACCATTTTGGGGGGGAAATTATTGCATGTTTCGGGACTCTCTTATATATTTAAGAAGTATTCATATGTTCACGAATCTTTCGTTTATACCCAGACATAGCATCCACAGATTTAACCTTTGTGGGCAATGGTCAACTGGATGTAGGGGTTCAGAATCATTTATGGCCGAGGTTTATCATCCCTCGTTGGATTAATGACCCCGAAGGGTTGGATCTCAATTGAGGCAGCACTAGGAGTTGCTTGGTGAACCGATGTGGAGATAATCAGATCGACCGGCCATTGGGCTTGAACCTGAGGAGGGCTTCTTATGTACCATGCCTAAGAGGCAGGAATCAATGTCCATATAGTTTGCATATACAGTTTAACGTCATGCTGGACGAGGGTGGAACTCAACGTGAAGAAACGACCGAGTGGTGGGCTTGAACCTCATGGAGGCTTCCTACGTACCATGATTTGGCATGGATCAATGTCCTCGTAGTTTGCTTAGGTGTGGGGCTTACACTCTGGGGCAGCCCAGAATAACGGATTGGGGCATACACTCTGAGGAGGCCCAGGATGACGGATTGGGGCTTACACTCTGAGGAGGCCCATAAGAGGATGTCATGGTCGATGCTTACTCTAAGCTCACGTGAGTCATGCTCGATGTGAGAAACAAGAGGCAGTAGGTACCAGAGGATCACGTCGCGAAAGGTGCATCCATGAGAAGCGGAGTGGGGCTTACTCATGATGGCGGGGCAGGGTGATGGATTGGGGTATACACTCTGAGGAGGCCCTGAAGGTCAGGGCTTACTCCGAGATGGACACCTGGGGTGACTTCCTCATGTCTTACCATGAGAGCATCCCACCCCATTGGTGGGTTATAATGGGGGCAAACACCTATGGGCAAGTGCAGAAATGGGATAACACCAGGGGAGTCGGAATCAGTCCAAAAAAAGGGAGATGAAAAGTGTGAATTGCATGCCCGACATTCAGAACACAATGAGGGTGGCATGGTGATGGAGGACAACTATTGACCATGTTTTAAATACAACATTCATATCACCTTAGCCTGAAATGGGGACGTACAAATGAGGGTCGACTACGAACCATATTCAAAACACATGACCTATCTCAAAGTGTTGTCCAAAGTCTTCCGGGGTGTTGCCCTAGGACGGTAGGTGAGCCGATGCGGCATGAGGCCATGCCATTAGGGGGGGCCCTTCAGACATGAAAGAGGATGGAGATCCGAATGCAGGACATGCAAAGCGTGGGGTGGAGTGATGGAATGTTTGAATGGATTCCAACACTCTTGAAATTATTCCACTATTATCATGCCATGAGGTATCTCTTGCATGGAGCAAGAGGAATCCAATTATTTTTTATAGGGAACGCCACAGTTTATAGTCATGTAGAGAGGACTGTTTCCATACAATTTAACGTCATGTGGTCAGGACGACTAGGTAGGAGATACCTAGAAATGGTTGGTGTGGAATTATGCAAGGGCGGCCCTTTCTGGATGAACCTAGAAAAAGGAGCTAGGAAATGGGGTTGTAGGAGAGTCATGAGGAGTAGCTCGTCTCATGGAATGTATAGCAAGGATGATGGAGCGGAATAAGGGTGCAGTGGAAAATAATGTTGACCTTGTCCGAAATGTTCGCGGTGAGACTCTCCATTTTTCATGGGGGTCAATGACGGTAGCGAAGAGACATGCCTGAAGGGCCGGGACAGCATCTCGGCACTGATCCCGAGTGGGGGTGTAGGGGCGCAACCCTCGCGGTATGTACCAATGAGTGAATGAGGTTTTCTACATGGGTCGGGCTATGAAGGAGATGTCCGTGAGGTGCCGGATGCGAGGGACTAGGCACGGAAGAGCTATCCACGGTTGATATGGTTGTCCGCGAAGGGTGTCCGCGGATGAGAAGGTTGCGAAGGAAGCTGTCCGCAAAGGAGGCTCTCTGTGAAGGATGATTTCGGTGGAGGAGGTTGTCCATGAAGGAGGTTGTTCGCGGATTAGATTGCCATCCTCGAAGGGTATCTGCAAAGGGGCTGGCGCCCATCCTACTTTGCGCCCGCAGAGGGGTTCTGCCTCCATTTCGCGAACGACACTAGTTCGCGAAATGGATGGCTGTGGAGGGACTATCTGTGAAGGAAATGGTCGTTAAGGGCTGGATGCGGAGGAGCTGGCTGCATGTGGTTCACAGAATAATTTCTCATCTACGCGGAAGAGTGCATCCGCAGAGGATATGTGGTCCGCAGATGGTCACGGACCGCTGGGTGCGATTTCTCTAGCGTCTCCCCATGGGTTTAAACCATATTTCCTCTATCTCTTTTTTTAGCCCCTCAATAACTATTTATAGAGTCACGAGGAGGATAGGAACACGGCCTTTGCGGAAGCCCATGAAAAAATTCCCACCCGCAGATGACTCGGTCAACTTGGATATTTGATGAGTCGTGGTGGGGTTGCTTCACACAGAACACCAATCTGCAACTATTTCGCAGACGATGGTGGTCTGCGGCCGCATAGGCGCTCCGCCTCCATTTCGCGAACGATGGTGCACCCAACGTGGGGTGGTTAGCATGGTTCGCGGTAGTGGGCCATCCTGGATTCATTGGTGGTCTTCCTGGTTCGCGCCTATGGAGGTGCCCCGCCCTCATTTCACGAACGACAGCGTCTGCGAAAGGGATGTCTGCCGAACCAGTCGCGTACTGTTGCTAGGAGCCGGTGCGCGGAAAGGTTATGTCCTTTTCCATGTTTTGGGGCAATTGGATTTCCCCCCTTAAGGAATTTTCAGGACCCTATAAAATGCCCCACATCAGAATGGGGTCCGATCAGAACGAAGAGGAGGCCATTCTCATGTAGAGTGGTCTTGAAAAACAATGAGTAATTGTACAATGCTCTAAACTTTTCCTCAGCCAAGGGAATCAGCGAGCATAGTTCGAATATTGATGGGGTTTTGTAGGAAAAACCCACAAACTTTTTTTCTTTTTCATCTTTCAATGCCCTGATTTTTCCTAGGCCCATTCGGTATGGACCCTGTGGGTATAAATTGACTTTTTCTTAGGTTTCCCTTTTCGGGTTTTTGGCCTAACAGGCTTCGTGTCTCTTTCTTCTGTGATTTGTTTAAAGTCCCACCGTCAAGACCATCAATACTAATGTTTTAGGTCGGATATATTTGAACAGATATGGTGGGGTGAGGGCCCCAATGGGGTTCAACTGATTAAAATATGTCTTAATACCCTTCAGACGCACGTGGGGGAAAAATTTTTGAATTTGAGCAGCATGCAGGGCATTTCTCAAGGCCTGGGAGCTGTGTTGGCGTACAGAGGCAGGATGAGCTTTGCCTAAGGAAAACAGGCCTTTGGTAGATGGGCCATGGGAAATCAATATGCAGAGCCGCTGAGGGAATGGTATGAATATTCATATAAAGGTGTCCTTAAGTCAAAGACTTATCCATTTTTGATGGCCAGGGGACTTCATTGAAGTCCGGCTTATGGAAACCACGATGGGTGGAATAGAAAATTATGAAAACCACTATGAGTGGCTCAGAAGGGGAGTGTGACATCTGAAAGGTTCTTGGAAGCATCCGTACTAACCAAGAGCAGGGTCCGGAGACCACCTCCCTATGCATTTAGTAAGCGTACGGGATGGTTGAGGCTTGATGCAGTTTAAAGTCATGCATCTGGGACAACATCTGAAATGGAACAACTTCTCATGGTTCTCGGTAATCTCATCAAAGACGTTCTGCCACATACATGTAGGATTGTGGAAGAGGTTGGAAAACTGTATCTCAGAGGGTTTCCGAATCATGGGATAGAAATGTGGGATCATAGTCCAAAAGTCATTTGGAGAGAAGCATTGCCTAAGGAAATCATTCCTTTGGTAGACGGGCCAAGGGCGATCAATATGTAGAGCCATTGAGTGAATGGTATGCATAGTCATACAATGGTGTCCTTAAGTCAAAGACTATCCACTTCCGATAGCCGATCAACTTCAGGGAAGTTGATATTTGGAACCACCAAGGGTGGCTTATGAGATTTCGGTTTTTCTCTTTGTATAGAGTATGGTTTATGATGAGAGGGTTCCGGAATAAGGGGGAAATATATAGACTAAATTTCCTGAGAATGGGTGAAGTAATTCTTTCTCACGCTGGTGTGAGGCGGTGTTCATGCAGGTCTAACCCATGCACTGAAATATGAATAAAAGCATATGTTTCTTATTGAACCCATGACGAGTATGACCGTGTAGTTTATCGTCATGTGTTTGGGACATAATCCATGCATTTTGGCGTCATGCGGCATGGAAGAGAGGCATTTTTGAAGGTTTCTATGCAGTTTAACGTCATGCAGTGAGGACAGGGGAATTTCCAAAGTTTTCTTTGCAGTTTAACATCATGCAGTGAGGATGGATTCCATGCAGTTTAACATCATGCGGTAAAGACAGGGATATCTTTAAAGGTTTTCGTGCAGTTTAACGTTATGTGGCGAGGAAGGGGGCATTATTGCGAAGGATTCTCTTCATCAAAATATAACTGGACTTCAATACCTCAACATTCCCTAGACATGGAAGGGGGGTTGATGGTGTAAATCATGGTTTCGGGGCCTTTTGGATTAGGAGAGGTGATATGGGGGCTCTGAGTCCGGTAAGCATACGGAGCTAGGAAGAGTTCTGCCTGAGGAAATCATTACTTTGGAAGATGGGCTAGGGGTGATCAATATTTAGAGCCGCTTAGGGAATGGTATGCATATTCATGAAAAGGTGTCCACGGGTCGATAACATTCACTTCCGATGGCCGTGAGTGGTCATGAGAATCCGCGATTGCCCGGGCCATGAAGTCTATCATCTGGTGAGGAAATATCCGTACATGTCAGGGATATTCTTCCTTGGTCTCTATTAAATCATAAAGATCCCCCCCCCCCCACGCTGATTTATCTTGCTCGTGGGGGTGCGACTTCACCCCACGCAGTTTAACGCCATGCAGTGAGGATGAAGTACTCCTAGTTTATCGGTCATAGAGCTCGTACAATTGGGTCACTATTGCTGCAATCACTCAAAGGATAATTTGGTTAGGATTTTCTGATATGCATGGAACAAAGCAGGGGATGAAGGTCGTAAAATATAACATTGATCTCTCCTGGATCATGAGGTATGGTGTGGGGGCTCTGAGGCCGGTAGGCATACTGAGCTAGGAGAAGTACCGCCGGAAGAAATATTGCCTTTGATGGACGAGCCAAGGGATATCATTATAAAGAGTCGTTGAGGGAATGGTATGCATATTCATACAATGGTTTCCCTGGGTCGATAACTTTACACATCATATGGCCATGAATGATTATGAAAATCCATGATTGATCACAGTGCAGTGTTCGGCACGTGGGTATAATGGTGTCTGGGTATACAAGAAACATCTTCACCACAACTGTCCATTGAGTCAAAGTAGCCTCGTCATGGCTTGATGTTTGTTGTTGCATGTTTCTATGTGAACCATTGGCGGACACACAGGCTAGCCATATAGGTAAACCCTGGAAACACCTGAATGTGAAAAGAAGAATGAACTTGTAAACCACTTTTCCATAACCTTCTGGATCAGGAGATATGGTATGGGAGCTCTAAGGCTGGTAATCATACGGAGCTAGGAAGAGTGTCTCCTGTGGAAATCATGCCATTGGTAGACGGTCCATGGGATATCAATATGCAGAGCTGCTGAGGACATGGTATGCATAGTCGATCAAAGGTTTCCAAGGGTCGATGACTTTACACTTCTGATGTCCATGAGTGGTTATGAAGATCCATAATTATCCGGGTCGTGGAGTCCAATGTATGGAAAGGATGTATCCAAATGTATAAGGATTATCTCCATCTTGTATCGCCACGTGTCCTGGGTGGGACGCGATGAAGTCCATGAAGTTTAACTTCATGCGGTGAGGAAAAACTCCATGTAGTTTAACATCATGCAGTAAGGATGAAGGTGACCCTTCGTGAAAGAAAAGAAGGGGTATATGCAGTTTAACATGGTGTGGTGGGGAAAACTTCCGTGCAGTTTAACGTCATGCGGTAAGGATGAAGGTGACCGGTCATGAAAAAAAAGGGTCTACGCAGTTTAACGTCATGTGGTGTGGAAAACTTCCATTAATTTTAACGCCATGCGGTAAGGACGGGGATATACACCCCATGCAGGTCTGGTCCATACATGGGGGAAGGGGGCATTATTTACATCATTTTCTGGGAAGTTTAACATCTTGCGGTAAGGATGAGAAGTACACCCTGTGTCGGTATGGTTCACACACGGGGGGGGGGGGGATCTTCTTTCCTTCTTTTATTAAGGTCTTGGTCCAGGAATGGGGATCTTGGTGTCGCTACGTATCCTATGAGGCCAGGAATCAATCCATATGTAGTTCTCTAGAATCCGTGCAGTTTAAGGTCATGCGGTGAGGATGGAGTACACCCCGTGCAGGTCTGGTCCATACATTGTAGGATGAGTATTTTTTTCTTCTTTTTTTTGAGGTGGTTGGGCGAGGGTGTGGAATTATGGTATCACTATGTATCATGCGAGGGCAGGAATCAAGCCTGACGTAGTTCTCTGATACTCCCTGTGCAGGTCTAGTCTGTACAAAGGGGAATATGGGACATATTTTTTTTGAAGTGGATGGGCAAGGATGGGGAATCCCGACGTTTCTATGTTTCCTGCGAGGGCAGGAATCAATCCATACATAGTTTTGCGAAATCCGAGCAGTTTAACGTCATGCGGTTATGACATGGTTCATACAGTTTGACATCTTGTGGTTAGGATGAGGGGGAATTATTAGATTCTATGCATTTTAACGTCATGCGGTGAGGACGAGGTGCTTGGTAGTTTAGTGTCATACAGCTCAGACGATTGAAGTGGCTAGGCCAGGATAGGGGATCCCAGCGTCGCTGCGTATCCTGCGAGGGCA
The DNA here is from genome assembly GCA_963277665.1 of Viscum album. NCBI lineage: Eukaryota > Viridiplantae > Streptophyta > Magnoliopsida > Santalales > Viscaceae > Viscum > Viscum album. The sequence goes on from OY728120.1 coordinate 1,133,424,801, forward strand.
GGAATCAAGCAATACGTAGTTCATGTGAAATACATGTCATTTAACGTCATGCGGTGAGGACGTGGGCCATACAGTTTAACGTCATGTGGTAGGACGAGGGGGAGTTATTAGATTCTGTGCAGTTTAACGTCATGTGGTGAGGACGAGGTGCTTGGCAGTTTAGTGTCATACAGCTCATATGATGTCCATACAGTTTAACATCATGTGGTCAGGACGAGGTTCTTGGTAGTTAGTTTCATACAGCTCGGACGATGTCCATACAGTTTAACGTCATGTGGTCAGGATGAGGTGCATGGCAGTTTAGTGTCATACAGCTGAGACGATGTGTACATCTCATTTTTTTCCTTCATCCGTGTAGTTTATTGTCATCTGGTAAGGACAAACTCCATGCATTTTAACGTCATGCAGTAAGGACGCGAATACTTCTTGGTCTCTATGCGAAATACTTCTTCAAGAATCTCGCATTGGTAAGAGCTGTAGTGAATTTCCCGTCCATGGAGATCAGGGCATATGCTCCGTTGGAGTAGACCTTGTTTATAGCATATGGTCCCACCCACTTGGGCTCCAGCTTTGGAGGCTTCTTTCCGGGTATCATTTGGGTCTGGAGGACCAGCACTAATTTTCCTTCTAAGAATGACATGAAGCAGAACTTTTTGTTGAAGGCTCGTGCGGTCCGGTTCTGGTACACATCCAGGTGGTGCAGAGTGTGAAGCCACTTCTCATCTAGCTGTTCCAATTCACCTAATCGCTTTTCAGACTGATCATCATCAAATAATCGATCACAGATGGAAATATCGAGTGAGGGGAGTTAGAGTTTAATGAGAAGGACCGCCTCTATGACGTACACCAATGAGTACGGGGTAGACAGTGTAGCGGTGCAGATTGTGGTTCGATATGCCCACAATGCATGGAGGATTTTATTCGGCCATGACTTCTTGTCTTTGTGCTCCATTTTCTGGAGGATGTAGGACATGATCTTTTTGAAAGCTTCTATCTATCTGTTGGCCGCTGGATGGTAGTGGGATTAGTGGTTATCCTTGATACCATACTCGTGGTATAGCTTTTACAACTCAGTAGAACAGAAATTGGTGACTTTTTCCTTCAGTATGTTATGAGGGACACCAAATATGTTGATGATATTGGTCTTCACAAAGCTGAAAATATTTCTTTCCCTGACATCCTTGAGGGGTATGGCATCTACCCATTTGGAAAAGAAGTTGGTCTCTGTGAGGATATACTTCAGTTTTTTGGACGTGGTGGGAGGATATGGTCCCACGACATCCATCCCCCAAACAGAAAATGGCAAGGATTACTTAGCTTTATGATGTACCTCTAGGGGATGGTGTATGAAGTTGGCATGAATATGGCATGAGTGGCATTTTGCGGTAAAACTCTCGCAGTCTCATGCCACTTTGGGCCAGTAGTACCCAAGACTTCGAACTTGATGTGAGAGCTTTGTCCCTAGTTTATGTTTTCCTCATGCTCCGGCATGTACTTTTATCATGACGGTAGTGGTCTCTTCTCCGTCAATGCATCTGAGGAGAACAACCTCGAGGCCTCGTTTGTAGAGGACCACTTTCTGTCCTATTCCACCATATAGGACAAAATTGATTACCCTTCTCCGTATTTGCTCTCGTTTAACCATATCTGATGGAAGCTCTCCCCATTGAACGTAGTTCGTGATGGGGGTCATCCAGCTGGTAGGAGGAGCATATGGCTCAGGGATAAGATTGACCTTGTGGATCTCTTCCGTCTTAGCTTGAACAAATGGCAATACCATTCGACGGTGAGCAATACTAATAACAGTTTCATCCTTGTCTGGGTTGGCTAGGGCAGTGGCCGCATTGGCTAATGCATCCGCCTGAGCGTTCTGGGACCGGGGAATATAAGTCAATGATGGTTTTATGGAGAACTCAGCCATTAGCCCTCAGACATGGTCAAACAAGGGGATCATCATTTCTTCTTTAATAGCATAGTCACCATTGAATTTCATGATGACCAGCTCCGAGTCACCTTTTACCTTAAATTGTTGTACTTGTGCTTGGAGTGTGAGTTCAAGGCCTACAATGTGGGCTTGATATTCCGCTTCATTGTTCGTACATCCCTCTGATAGGAGGAAGGAATATGGAAAATCCTCTTTTTCTAGGGACACGAGTATTATCTCCAGACCCACTTTGTTGAATTTAGGAACCTCCATCCTCTTCCCAGTGGGGCTTTGGGATGCGCCGTCAAAGTACATTTCCCATGCTGGGACCTTATCTTGAACCGAGAAGATATCTTCATCAGGTAGTTCAACGTCCGGTGCAGTTGTCCCTATTGAAGGGTGCTCTGATAGAAAGTATGCTAATGTTTGGCCCATAATGGCTTTTTGAGGCACAGACCGGATTTTGAACTGTTTCCAGATGACCGCCCATCGGGATAGGCATCCGGTTAGCATTGGGCGACTGAGGATGTACTTGAGCGGGTTACTCCACGAGATCAAATGGACCTCATGATGTTGCAGATAATGTCGCAGCATTTGAACCGCGAAGACCAAGGCCAGGCAACTCTTCTCAATATTTGAGTATCGAGTCTCAGCACCAATCATGGTTCGACTGAGGTAATAGTTGTTTTTTGCGCTGCTGGTGTCGTTCTTCTGTGCGAGGAAGGCTCCCAATTACCGTTCTAGGGCTGTCACATATAGAATGAGAGGCCTTCCATTGACCTGTGGCATGAGCAGCGGTGGTCTTAACAGGTTCTTCTTCAAGTTTTCGAACGCCTCTTGGCAGTCATTCATCCACTGATATGTGACCCCTTTCTTCATCAACATGGTGAAGGGAAACCATTTTCATTCCTAGTTGGCTATGAACCATGTAATATAGGCTATGTGCCCTTGGAATCCCCTCAGCTCAGTGAGATTTTGAGTGGGTGGCAGGCTCAAGATAGCCTTTGTCTTCTCAGGGTCGACATCGATGTCGCGATGGCATACGACGAAGCCAAGGAATTTCCATGAGGTAACCCCAAAGACGCATTTCAAGGGGTTCATCTTCAGGCTATGCTGTCAGAGCTTATTGAAGATGGTCTTAAGGTTTGACAGGTGATCCGAGCGCTGTCTGGACTTGATTACTAGGTCATCCACGTAACATTCAACCAATTTCTCCGGAATGACATAAAGATCTGATGCATGGCACGCTGATATGTGGCGCCAGCATTCTTGAGACCAAAGGGCATGACACAGTAATAGAATACCCCTTGAGCGTCCCTGAAGGTAGTGGCATCTTCGTCCTCTCAGGCTATCCTGATTTTATTATATTCGGAATAGCTTTCCATGAAGGATAGAGCCTCATACCCAGCCGTCGCATCAATTAACAACTCGGTGATTGGAACCGGGAAGCCATCTTTCGTACAATGCCGATTATGGTCTCTGAATTCAATGCAGACGCAGATTTGTCCGTTCTTTTTCTTGACAGGGACGATGTTTTCCAACCAAATTTGGTACATGAACTCCCTTATAAAGCCTGTATTAATGATCTTATCAACATCAGCCTCTATCTTGGCTACGTGTGAGGGGTCGGTCCTTCTAGTAGCCTGTTTGGAGCCCTGGTGGTCTTCTAGAAGACCCAGGTGATGCATTGCTACCTCAGGATTGAGTCCTAGCAGTTCCGTGTAATTCCATGCATAGATATCTCGATGATTCCATAGGAAGGAGGTATATACCTCATGTTCCTCGAGAGACATGGCCGCGCTAATGAGAGTATTCCTCGGGTCTTCTTTGGTACCCAGGTTTATTTCCCTGAGCTCGTCCACATTGGTGGAGACACCCTCCTAAAATGTAGGAGGTGCATCTCTTAGATCTTCCCCCTCTTCTTCTCCTAAGTTCTCATCTTCTTGATCAGACGAGGAAAGAGTTTCCAGTCTAAATCTTCGAGAGATTGAGGGAGAGGCATCGTGGGCATCCCTGCTTGAGTATTCTTCCCCAAATCGAGGGTTGGCAGACGTTCCTGCATTATCGTGCTCAGACATCATGGCTGAAGTCATGAGGACATCCGCATGCGTGTCCGGACTTAAACTCCTACTCTCAACACGGTTGATGGGCAGACATAATCTCTGCCAAGCTGCCTGAGGGGGTCATCGGGGACTATTTCCTAGCCATTTAGAGTGGGGATCTAGTAGACTCTGTTGACCAACGGATTCTTCTTCTTTTGATCATAGAACCTGGAATCGATGTAATGTGACTTAGAGAGATGTAAAAGGGCTTTGTCAGCGTGCAACGTCCCTCTTTGTCAATTGTTGCAGTACTTGATACACTGGTGGTAGGATGAGGGAATGGCCATGTGCTTTTGGAGCCATGGCCTTCCCAGCAGGGCATTGAATGTTGTGCTCTGCCAGACCACCAAGAATTCGGTGTAGGCTACCCGGTCACCAAAATGGGTCATTAGCATAATCTGTCCCATTGGTTTCTTCTCACTCTTGTCGTAAACTTACAAAGTTGTGGCTGAGGGAATTAGATCGTCCTCACTGTATCCCATCATACGGAGTGTCCGTAGGGGAAGGAGGTTAACTCCATAGCAATTGTCTATAAAGACTTTTCGGATCTCAAAACCATTTAGTGTGTCGAACACATATAGTGGTCTGATGTGTCCCTACATGATGGCATCATCGTCCTGATCGGTGAAGGAAATCACTGCATTGCATTCAGCTGGGCCAGTCTCCATCTGGTAAATCTCGGCAGCAGCTACCTCAGCTTGGAATTCCTGGTGGCTGATCAAAGCTTTGATAAGCGCCTCCCTAAGGTTGGCTGACAAACTCAAGGAATCCAGGATTAAAAACTTGGCTGGTACTAACGCCAGTTGCTTAAGGATGTCATATTTTTTCTCTAGCTGTCGATGTTTCTCTGTTGGCGGGAGAGTCTTAGAGGGAGCTTTTAGAGATGGAGCGTTTGACGAGGAGGGACCGGATTCGGGGACGGATGTCGATGGTGTTCCCACATTTTGAGGACATGGCCTGGCATGTCTGTTTGTGCGCCCTAGGCGACCAGAAACTTTCTCCTCCTCTGGTGGGTATTGCAGAACAACAGGGCCAGAGTGGCTACTTTTGGAGGTGGAGGGGAATTCCCTCTCCTGCTGAGTCTGATGAAGGGACCTCCCATGGGTTTCTGCCGTATTGATGGTCTGGGCCGGGGTCCAACCATAGGGTTGGTTTCTGCCACGGCTGTGCCTCCCCGGTATCCCCTGCCTCTGTGATTCCTCCTCCTGGCTCCTCGTGCAGGAAACTTGGGTTCGTAATCATCCCCTTCATTATGGAATGATTCAATGAGTTGGATGACTTTTATAGAACCAAATATTGGCTCTTCATCCTCTAACAGGTCAACCTGTTTGGTTGTCTTTGATGGTTCCATTTGGTGGGTCTATGCCCGTTGTGCCAGATTCAAGGGCATCAAATCCGCCAGGGTTAGGACTAACTTTGGAACCATCACGGACTGCTCCTCTTTTGATTTTTTCCTCCTTATACTCCATCCGGATGACCGACTTATGGAGGGTTGTGAGGCTGATGTAGTGGAACTTGAGGCTCCAGGGGCTTCCAGTGGCAAAGCCGGCAGCATTATTTGAGATCGGAGTATGCCATTGGCTCGGTTGATAGTCTTCCAAGTCATCCTGTTGTCAAATTTCTTCCACTGCTTTCTGGTGACTTTCTGCCACCCCTCCTCTTTGTCGGAGTTGGTGGTAGAGATACATGCCACATGTACTAGGGGTGGTCCCAGATCGACTTGTCTAGAATCTACCATCCTTGTAGGAGTTCTTTGAAGACGAGGCACTCTCGAATACTGTGCCCCAATATCTGATGGTAGGGGTAGTAATCTGGCCTGTCATTGTGGATGACTTCTTCAGGTATCCTCGGCTCCAGGAGGCGGAGCAATTTGCAGTTCATGGCCACAATGAAGTATCCTCGAACTTGATCGTCTCAGAACGAGTATACTTTTTTTCTTCACTCCTCAAACTGGTGCCGCTTCGGTCCTCTATGATCGTCCCGTTTAGGCGGGGCGGCCGCTGATATGCATGGGGCCCTTGATGATTTGGTGGAGGCCTGAGCAGAGGAACAGGAACCGGGGCGGCATGAGTGTGACAACAGATGCTTTAGCTCTAGGATCTCTCTTCACCAGAGCCTGCAAGGATATTCGGGACTTTGAATTAGTCTGCTGCAGGTATTCCTCAATTCTCTGGGCAGTGGCCGAGAGATGCGGAAGCCAGTGGTGCACTCCACCGGTATGAGCGGTGTTCGCAGCTCATCTCTAAGATTATCAATGCATATGGCTAGTATCTCATCTTGAGGAATTGGCCTATTAAAGGAATATGTCAGACCTTTCTATCTGGCGATGAAATATGAGACCCTCTCGTTCTCCCTCTACTTGCAGTTCATGAGTTCATTGACCGTCGTTTTAGGCAGCGTTATGCTGAAGTGGAACAAGAACTATTGTCGGAGGTCCTCCCAGCACATTATTTACTAGGACGGAAGACTGGTATACCAGATGAAGGCAGATCCTTGCAAGGTCCGTACAAAGCATCTGAGTTTCACATCTTCTTATTATTCTAGAGTCGCCATCATAGGGTCACAATAATATGCGTAGTCCATCAAATGATGCTCCGGATCGCCAGATCCATTGAATATGGGGAATACAAGGCTCTCAAAATTGGGTGGAGGTGGTGTTTTAGTCTCCCAATCTGGGTAGGGTTTCCGCTCTGGCTGTATCGGAGCACGTCGACCTTCCATCGCTTCTAATCGATCTGTTAGTTCCTCAATGGTATTGGTGAGTCCATGGTTTACATCATGTTGGGACCGGTCATGGGCAGGCATTACCCGAGGCATTGCCTGAGGATCCGGATTGGTTGTCACCAAGGGTGCATATTCTGTTCGGGGTACCCTCGGGGGGGTTCGGGCGTACTTTCTCATGTGTCCTCCTAAGTGGAGGGAAATCCTGATATTCATCATCCACATTTAGGTAGTTGGACGAACTAGGCGCTTCATTGGGTAGGATCCCTGATCGTGCTTCGTTTATCGGGGAAATCCTTATCCTTTGAGGTGCACTTTCTAGAAGTGCATGATGTGGCTCTTCTTGGGACGCACTTTCAATAATGCGGTTCCTCTGAAGCAGCTCAGTGTTAAGCTGCCTCAATTCTTTCATCTCTTCTTCCTATCGAGCGAACCTCTCTTCGACCATGAGTGGCTCGTTTTTATCGAGAGAGGGGTACGGGTTAAGGGTAACTGTTCCTTTATTCTTATACTTATTTTAAGCTAGTAGGGTAAGAGGATTGAGTTCAACTGAAGGGGAGGCCATATTTAAGGAAGCCCTCTAGTTCCTGGTGTGCACACTTGGGGGTTCGTTGTGAGTCACAGCCTGACTGGAACCGTTGTCTCCCGATCCGTCCAGATTTACATTTTCCCTAGTGTCACCTGAGGGGTTAGCCTCTATGATGTTGATGAATGCATATTGAGGGGTGGAGGGGACGTCATCTTCCAAATGGGAAGATGATCTTCTGCGTCTTCGGCTAGCCTTCCCCTTCACGAGTTGGGATTTCCCTCAGAATTCATGACGAAGGGTGATGCTGAGTGTTCTTTGATACGACCTAACGGTGCGCCTTCATCTCGGAGGGGATGATGATTCGAATGACAGGATAGGACGATAACCTCCTCTACTAACTTTCCTCCCAAGATGAGAGAACACTGACTCTCATGGGGGAGGTTGTTGTTCAGGGGGGTAATAATGCCCCCAGCCCTGAGGGATGGGGCTGCCTTCATTCCCTGTACGTTGAATCTCTTCCCAGTTTTATTGGTCTTATGGGGGAATTTGTGTTAAAAATTCTCCCTGCCCTGCAGGCTGGGGTTTACCCTGGATTGCGGCAGTGGATATGGCTATCGCGACCTACCAGATCTCTCGTTCCCCCATCCAAGGGTGAACCAGATCTGGTGCCAGATTCACCCGGGGATCAGTCCCTTCTAGGGAGGCAGGCATAGATCGTTGATTGGCCTCTCTTAGGCAAGAGGCATGTTGTATGCTCTCGGTGGCCTGACATAGGAGTTTTTTAATGGATCGTTCCCGCCGGGCCTGACGCTTCTTGGACTTACTTGAGGCCCGAATATGTTGGGTGCATTTCCTTTACTGAACAGGGGGTCCACCCGATTTCCGTCTCGATGTGACGACGTTACACGATACCATGCCGAACATGTTTTTATGGGCAGGGAGCGGAGTGAAATGCAGAGCTCCGTGTTCCCCCCATCCACTGATATGGACTCCCATCGGAGTGTCACCGATGAGGCGGCGCAGTTTGTGCAGTGCACAGAGGCAAGCTGCCTCCATATTCCCTTTGCGCCTCTCGGGGCGTTGTTGTCACGTCGAGGAAAGGGCCTCTAGGTCGATGTGATGCAGAATGTCCCCTATCATCTTGACGTGGTCTACATACCCGTCATAGGGTAGGATGCTTGACTTTAGTCGGCGGAGGGTCGTCCATATATTATGGAGGATGTCGTGCATGCATTCTTATGAGAATTCTCTGGGTATGTCGAACTGAGAGGTGGTTGTGGGCCAAAACATGACTGGTATATCATTCCGGGCCAGTCGTTTCCTCAGGTGCAGCATATCGGCATATTCCTCTACCAGTGATTCCTCTACCTGGTCATCCCAGCTAAGGCTCTCACTGTAGTCGGAGGCAGTGGGACCGGTAGGTATCAAATAGTCTTGTGGGAGATTCCGAGGTGGTTCCGAAGATGAACGCGGCCCTGGAACAGCTCTTGATCGAAGAAGGGCATCCTTAGTGACATGCTAGGAAATTGACATGCTAGATCCCGTCATTCTAAGTGCCTCGGCATATGAAGGATTTTTGGTGCCTGACTCGATAGGAGGAGGACCTTCTTATCGATATAATATGTCATCACAGGGAGGTCATTCACAATGACGACCGTAATGGCGAGGAATACCATTACAGCTTGATTCTTCACTACATAGATGACTTTTTCAGTGCACACTCTTGGGAGTACCTCCAAGCCATGTTGTAGTAAGGGGAGGACCTTCTGGCTGCGTAGCATCATTACATGGAGGACATTCGCAACAACTACCATCATGGTGAGGATGACCATTATGGATTTACATTCTACACATATCCTAGGGTGGACCTTCAGGACACGCCGTGACAAGGGGAGGACCTTTTTGTTGCTTGGGTCCATTGCGGGGAGGACCTTCCCAATGGCGGCCGTGGTGGTGAGGACTACCATTACATCTATAGCAATGGTGAGGACTACCATTACTACTACCGCAGGGAGAATATCTTTAGGATACATCCTTGGGAGGGCCTCCAGAATGTACCTCAATGAGAGGAGGGCCTTCTTGTTGCTTGATGTCTCTACGGGGAGGACCTCCATTATCAGGGTGGCGAGGACTACCACCGTGACTTGATGTCTGGCTGCGTGGAGTTCCATGGTAGCATAACCCCTGGGGAGGACCTTCATGGTATGCCACGACAAGGGGCTGGCCTTCTTGTCATGATGAGACATCACTATGGGGAGGACATCCGTAGTTGCGACTATGATAGCGAGGAATACCATCATAATCTGTGGTCCCACTACAGGGTGAGTGATTGCAGTGTATACCCTATGGAGGATCTTCAGGGTGGACCACAGTAAGTGGAGGACCATCTTGCTGCTCGATCTTATGGTGATGTGGAGGGCTTCCGTGACTCGCATCAAGAGATAATCTCTCATGACCGATCGTTATATGCCCGTGGGGGAGGCCCTCACGGGTGCTCTGGGGAGGACCTTCAGAGATGCTGGTAGCGACATTGCGGGGAGGACCTTCGCAACTGCTACATCCACTCCCATAATATGGTAATTGGTGGGTAGGGTTTTGAGCCTCTGTTTTGAGCTTAGCATCGTCAGAAACCCCAGCTTCTAGCAGAGCGAAGTCATGAACCTGCTCTTTATTTTCCGGCTACCTTCAGCGAATTCAGGGAACTCTTTTACAAGCAGCGGGGACCGTCTGCTGTTGACAACGGCCTTCACCTTTGGGTCCCTATCTAATTGGGTCCTGTGATGTTTTCGGGTACGCCGACTAACATCTTGACTTTTAGCAGGGATATATGCCTACTCTAGAGCATCCACCGTGATGTATGGGTGTCCCATAGTTGGAATGAGTGAAGCTACTCGATCTGGTTTCCTTGCATCTCAGAATATAGCCGGAGACCCTACTGTGCTAAAGGAGGGATGCAGATCTACTCCGAGGTGGCTATCACATCTCTTAGATGAGTCGCCTTAATTAGGGAGACGGTCTCACGGGCCCAAGTCCTTTTTGTTGCTACCAATGCAATAACACACTGGAAAGTCTACAAAATATGATCTCGGATCGATACCTACTCCTCCATCATTTCCAGGATATATAGAGAGAAATATTTGGCTGGAATGGGTCTGAAGGCCCATTCTGTAATTGGAGTCGGAATATCTTGCTCCGGTCCTCCAGTGGTCGGTGGGTACTCACAATTCTCCTGTATCAGGGCAGGTGAACGAATCTTCTCCTGTTCCGAGATACATCGGTTTCTCTCTCCGTTTTCTTCCACATCAGAATGGCAGACTTTACATGCCTCTGCAGGGAGCTGGCCCGGCTTATATCGGTTTCTAACCGTATCGAGCTGGTGGCCTTTTTTGGTGGGGAGACGTGCCCGCCTATGATTTACAGCCACATATGGGTGGCGGGCTTTGTTGATCGCCACCATATCAGGATGGAGGGCATCTGAAGAAACTACCAGGTGCTGGTCCTATAGGTGCCAGGTCCCCACCACGTCAAGCTGCTGGGATTCACGACCCCGGGCAGGGAGAGGTGCCTACCTGGTAAGTGCCGTCTTGCTTGAGCGATGGGCTTGATGGAGCTCGGCAGGGATGTGCGCTGGCTCGTATGATGCCGCCATGTCTGGATGGCGGGCTGGGGAGGATCTAACATGTGTAGGTGCCTGTTCAGGGTACATCTCTGTGGCTGGGCAGCGGAGCTCCTCCTTATGGACCGAGGTGATGAACCGTCCCCGATTGTACGTCTACCGCCCTTGTCGGGCGGTTTGAGGGGCCAGAGCTCGGGGAGCGTGGGTCTGAATCCTCGGGGAAACATCCTCCTCGGCGCGAGGATGTTGGGTCGCGGCGTGACCACGATGACGCCTTTCGGCGGGGGCCTTGGAGCGGAACCCCCATTCGACAGGGATGAAGTCCTCAACGTCGACCTCATCTGCCTCCCTATGATAAGGGTGGTACGCATTGTCCCATTCCGGGGATAGACTCCTGAAATGGTTGGAAACAACAACAAGGGATATCTGGATCCGCCTTTGCGGGCGCTGCTGGGCAGGTGACCAGCGAGTCTTGATGTATTGGAGGGCGTGCATGGCCGCCTCAACCATTGGGAGAGTACTGTTTGAGTGGTACTCTCGGATTATCATGTGTGAAACCTAGCGTTGAAGATGCTGGGTGGGTGACGGGGTCCTCTGTTGTTGAGGAAGTCTCGTCCTTGCGTCGTTGGAACCGTGCACTTGGGAGTTCCTTTGCGATGCCATTGGATCGATGGGAGTTCTGAATGTAGTGCCTGCTAAACATTTTAGCAAATACAAGCAGAAAACTCATCAAAGCAGCATCTCATAATCCCATATGTAATTAATGACCTTGTTTGGCCCTCCTTTAGAGAATAATGCGGCACTGGGTGAGATTAGGTTAAATCTGTCATGTATGGTTAATGATTCATGTCAGGTTCACCATTTTTTGTCTCATTCTAGTTTTCGGCCACGAAACACCCAACAGAACCATATCCAATGATTGATGGACATGCTTTCCAAAGGTAGGTGTTCGCCGGATGGTCTGACCAGTGACTCTTAAGAACTCACATTGGAATAGAGGATGGGAATTCGGGCTCATCAAACCCTTTTTGGGTGGAAATTATTTCTTGATACAGGACTCTCTTATATATTTAAGACGTATTCATATGTTTGCGAATCTTTGGTTTATAGCCAGAAATATCATCCACGGATTTAACCCTGGTGGGAAATGGTTAATTGGACGCAGGGGTTCAGAATCATTTTTGACCGAGGTTTACCATCCCTCGTTGGATTAATGTCCCCGAAGGGTTAGAACTCAATTACGGAAGCACTAGGAGTGGCATGGTGAAGAGATTTTGAGATGATCGGATCGACCGGCCGTTGGGATTGAACCTCAGGGAGGCTTCCTACGTACCCTTCCTAGGAGGAATGGATCAATGTACACGTAGTTCGCATATACAGTTTAACATCATGCTGGATGAGGGTGCAACTCGACATGAAGAAACAACTGAGTGGTGGGCTTGAACCTCATGGAGTCTTCCTACGTACCATGCTTTGGCATGGATCAATGTCCCCGTAGTTCACATAAGTTTGGGGCTTATGCTCTGCGGTGCCCATAACGACGGATTGGGGCTTACACTCTGAAGAGGACCAGGATGACAGATTGGGGCTTACACTATGAGGAGGCCCATAGGCAGATGTCATGGTCGATGCTTACTCTATGCCTACGTGAGTCATGATCGATGTGAGAAAAAAGAGACAGCAGCTACTAGAGGATCACGTCGCGAATGGTGCGTCTGTGAGAAGCGGAGTGGGGCTTACGCATGAAGGCGGCCTAGGGTGATGGATTGGGGCTTACACTCTAAGGAGGCCCAGAAGGTCGGGGCTTACTCCGAGATGGATGCCCGGGGTGACTTCCTCATGTCTGACCATGAGAGCAACCCAACCCATTGGTGGGTTGAGGAATATAATGGGGGCTAACGCCTATGCTCAAGTGCACAAACGGGATAACGCCAAGGGCGTTGTAATTAGTCCAAACAATGGGTGATGAAAAGTGTGAATTACATGCCTGACATTCGAAACACAATGAGGGTGGAATGGTGATAGAGGAAAACTGTTGACCATGTTCGAAACACAGAATTCATATCATGTTATCCTAAAATGGGGATAAACAAATGAGGGTCGACTGCTGACCATATTCGGAACACAGGACCTATCTCGAAGTGTTATCCAAAGTCTTCTGGGGCATTGGCCCAGGATGGTAGGTGAGACGATGCGGCATGAGGCCAGGCCGTTAGGGGGTCCCTTCAGACATGAAAGAGGATGGAGATCTGAATGAAGGACACACAAATCATGGGGTGGAGTGATAGAATGTTTGAACAGATTCCAACACTCTTGAAATTACGCCATTGTGATCATGTCATGAGTTATCTCTTACATGCAGCAAGAGGCATCCAATTACTGAATGATAGGGAACACTGTAGTTTATAGTCATGTAGAGAGGACTCTTTCCATACAGTTTAACGTCATGTTGTTAGGACGAGGGCCATACAGTTTAACGTCATGTGGTCCGGACGACTAGGTAGGAGATTCCTAGCAATGGTTTGTGTGGGACTTATGCAAGGGTAGCCATTTCTAGATGAACCTAGAAAAAGGAGCTAGGAAATGGGGTTGTAGGAGAGTCATGAGGAGTAGCTCGACTCATTGAATGTATAGGACGGATGATGGAGCGACATAAGGGTGCGGTGGAAAATACTATTGACCCTGCCCGAAATGTTCACATAGCAACTCTCCATTTTTCATGGGGGTTAGTGACGGTAGCGAAGGGATAGGCCCGGAGGGCTAGGAATGCATCCCAGCACTGATCCCTAGCGGGGGTGTGGGGGCGCAGCCCCTACGGTATCTACCAACGAATACATGTGGTTTTCCGCATGGGGCGGGCCGCGAAGGAGTGGGCGGCGAGGTTCCGGCTGCGAGGGACTGGCCGTGGAGGAGCTATCCGCGGTGGAAATGGTTTTCCGCGAAGGGTGTCCACGGATGAGATGAACGCGAAGGAAGCTGTTCGCAAAGGAGGCTCTCCCTGAAGGATGATTTCTGCGGAGGAGGCTGTCCACAAAGGAGTTTGTCCATGGGTGAGATGGTCATCCACGAAGGGTGTCTGTAAAGGGGCTGGTGCCCGTCATACTTCACTCCCGCGGAGGGGTTCCGCCTCCATTTTACGAGTGACACTATTTCGTGGAAGGGGTGGCCACGAAGGGACTATCCGTGAAGGAAATGGCTGCTAAGGGTCGGCCACGGAGGAGCTGGCCGCATGTGGTTCGCAGTATAGTTTCTCCTCTACGTGGTAGAGTGCATCCGTGGACAATATGTGGTCCGCGGATGGTCGTGGACTGCTGTGAGTGATTTCTCCAGTGTCTCCCCACGGGTTTTCACTCGTCCTTCCTCTCTCTCTTTTTCCCTCGATCACTATTTATAGAGTCATGAGGAGGATAGGAACACGGCCTTTGCGGAAGCCCGTGGAGAAATTCCCACCCACATATGACTAGGTCAACTGGGATATTTGGTGAGTAGCGGTGGGGTTACCTTGCGGCGGCACACCAATCCGCCTCTATTCCAGGGAAGAGAGTGGTCTGCGGCCGCATAGGCGCTCCACCTCCATTTCGCAAATGACGTAACGCGTGGTGTGGGTCGGTTGGTGCGGTTCGTGGAGGTGGGTCGGCCTGGATTAAATGGTGGTCTTCCTGGTTCGCGCCCGTGGAGGTTCCCCGCCCTCATTTCACAAACGATAGCGTCTGTGAATGGGCGATCTACTGAATCGGCCGTGTACTGTTGCTGGGAGCCGATGCGCAGACTGGTTCGATCCTTTTCAATGTTTTAGGGTAATTTTATTTCCCCCTTGAGGAATTTTCAGGACCCTACACCCATATAAAATAAATAAAATAATTTCAAAGTATATGATTGAAATCACCGACAATTCAAACAAATAGACATATATGACAAGATTGATCATCAATTTACTACTAAATTAATAAAAATTAATGATTTAATAAAACTAAAATGATAAGAGTGAATTAGATGACAATAGAATAAAAAATATTGAACAATTGATTAAAACCCATTGATAGGAATGAATTAGATAATTACTGATTTATTTCTAAAATTAAAAAAATTACAATATTCATATTTGAATATGATAAATTGAGACAAAATATCAATTTATTCCTTCTAACTATTTGGAATAATAAACACTACAAGATATAATAAAATTAGTACAATATATCCTTTATAATCCTGAGAAAATAAAAATATAAAACCTATTTAGGTGCAGCCATAATGATTATCCGGATCAAGGAATACAAACATAAATGAAAACCCAATGATAAATGATGAATGAATGAGAAACGCTGATCAAGAAATGAAGAATAAAATATTACAAATAATCCAAAATGAGGCATGGTTTGTGGTTTGATGTATGTCAGTGTCATCATAAGTCGGGAGAGATGAGAGAATGAAAGAGTTTTAAGGTTTCTGATGGACAGACATATGTGTAAAACATTTAATTGACTATTCGGCAACGGGATCTCCAGAAACTGATGTTGAAAAAATCTTTTTATATTTTCAGCATCGATTCCCACATAAACTAACATCAAAATAATTTTTACGGGACTTTTGGCATGGTTTTATTGATAAACCGACACCAAAATTGTAGTTTTTTTATTTTTGGATGTCTGTTTTTTGGATAGTCGATACCAAAAACCTTATGGTTTTATTTTTCCACATCGATATTCACGAAAACCAATGTAGAAAACTTTTTTCTTCTCTATTTTGCATCATTTTCATAGAACCGACGTAAAAACATGATGTTAAAGATATCATTTCCACACAATACCTTTGAAATCCTTTCCTCTAATAGAATTGTATAGTATGGAAAAATATATATTAATGCTTCTTAACCTAAATATATGAAGGCGTCTTTAAAATAAGAATTTTCTGACTTGGGAGGAGGGCCATGGTTATAGGATAAGTCATGGAGGATGGAATGATATTTTCATGTTTGAGGTGGAAAAATCTCACACCACAACATATGAACTCTCTCTCACATAGATTAATTGATGACCCCACTTGTGAAACCATGTTTTTTCTAAATTATTTGTTTTTTTGTGATGATAGTTCCACTTTTTGTTTGACTTCATATTCTTACATATTTTTGACTTCTTGCTCTATTGATGGAGGCATATTATTATTTTTTAGATCTATAATCCGCTTGTATCTCTCTCTTAATATCTAGTTAATGTGATTAGGCCCAAACCTATTAAAGAAATTATAAAATTAATAATTTATATAATGTATTATGACAATAATAAAATCATGAAATTAAAATTAAAAATGTAATAAATATTAATTCATTACTATAAAATATTGTATATAATCAATTAAATTTATATTTCATTAAAAGTTATGTTTGTGAAATTATATAATATATGATATTATTGGATAAATAAACCAAATATTAAATAAATGCAAATGAAAACACCCCCATAAGATTTTCATAATGTAATTCCTCTATCATAGTCATCATATCATAATTTTAACTAAAAAATAAATGATTGTTATGAAATTAATCAAGTAGACACCATAACATATTTTTCCTCATGAAGCTACATTATATAATATATAATATCACTCCAATGAAAAAAAATATATTTCCTAAATATGGTTACCATTTTATAAAATAATGACCCAATTTTAAATTGATAAAACCGAATTGAACAAACATACTTCATAATTTTAAGTTTTCTATGAATAATTTTTTCCCATGGTTAATAACAAAAAATTTACTATAATTAATTAATTAGAGAACTAATTAATTGAATAATACATCCATATGTTTTATGGTTGAGTGAATAAAGACCTAAAAATTATCTTAGCATGATTAAAATGGACTCTTAATTAAAGTTAAAACATAATACAACACAACCATGGAAAAATATTACACCTAACATAATACTTGAAAGCATAATTTAAATGCTTAATTTCAATTAAAATTTTAATATTCAATTATATATGTAAATAATACTCACATATTTTCACCCAGAATTACTTTAAAAATGTGCAATATAAAAAATTTTAAAATATTAAATCCATTAAGATATTGAAATATTAAACAACCTCAAAGAAAGAAAATGTGAATTCAATTATTAGAACCTTTTTCACACACCTATGAATTAACTCTAATTATTAAGAAAAATTATATAAGAGAAAATAATATTATATGTAAAATTCGATAAATAGTCTTAGAATTTCAATTTAGCGTAAATAAAAAATCATCCACCACACTGAAAACCCAACATTATATATAATGTTGAATCCTGATGTGTAGGAAAATGATAAATATTGATAATAATAATATATAAAAAATATTTATAAAAACAAAAAATTTTGATAAATAAGACATAAAATAAATAAAATGAATATATTAATTAATTTTTATGTAAAAGAAAGCACTACATACACATGTTTTTTTGTAAAAAACATTCAAAATAGGAATGAAATAAGAAAAATAAGTAATCCATTTACAAATAAATCATGAATAAAATTTATAAAAATAAAATTTATTAATTTATACACATAAATTATAAAATAAAACAAGTAAAAAATCATAAAAAAATTTATCTAAATAATTTAAAAATTTATGTAAAAAAATTAAAAGTATAAAGACAATTATAATATTATATATAGGTATTACGACATTCCTAACTAGTATTTAAATACATTAAGATCATAACACAATTTAAGAAACTAAAGACCTATAAATCAGTAATAACATATTTTAATCATTTATTCTATTTATGAAATATCAAAAACTAGTTTATACAGTCAAATATTAAACCACATATTTCTAAAAAAATTTCTTCATTTTATAAATTTTATGATCATTTTATTTCTAATACTAAAAATACAAATATTTAATTACATGACTAATAGACTAAAAAAATATTAACAGATAACAACCTCAAGAAACATTATATACCAGTAGATTCATGAAAAACACGTTTATGTACAACACTTCAACATATGTTTTATAGTGTATTATTATAACAAAAACAAATCAACATAAAAAATAGAAATAAAAAACACACACTCAAAAACAATATATATATATATACAACCACTAAATAGAAAATAAAGTGGAAAAAATTTAAAAATGTGTTTTATTATTATTATTATTTTATTTTATGTTTTTTATTTTATGTTATTTAAACATTTTTCTTTTGCATTTTTATAGTTTTTTTTTTCTCTGATTTTTTTAGTTTTCTAATTTTTATGTTTTTTTAAATTTTATATCAAATATAATGAAAAAAAATGGTTCTTATAATGGATTAAAAATAAAATATGGTTATTTTATAAATTTTTTATTTTTGATAATTTCATCATTTATAAAAGAAAATACAAAAATTAGTAAATGAAATTAAAAATATAAATTTAATTTTATGTAGAAGATATTAGAAAAATATATTTGATAGAGAAAATTTTTAAATTCTTTCACAAGTGTCAAATGACAATTTTATCCAAATATTCAGATTAACCTTTTATACTTTCACTACCCATGGGATCAATATATTCCAACATTTTGAACTACTAAAAAATAGTTAGACATTAAATATGATAGTGTTTTATGAGAATTTTTTTTTAGTTTTTTCATGAAATATATCACATTCTAGTTTTTATTTACATAGATAATTTATTGTAAATTAATTTTCAAACATGGATTCATATATCAAAAAATTGTTTAACTAAGATAATTTTTATTTTTAATTTTCTAATTTTTTGAAGAAAAAATTATCCCAATATTTTTTCAAATTTTACTCAACTAAAATTCTTTTTAATACAAACCACATTTCATCATTTACAATTAAGAAATCCTCATCATCATTAAATGTGTGAAGTTAAATGTCAATGTAAAAATGGTCGTTTGAATTATAATTTCCCAACAACAAAAACAATTCCTTAATGTTACTAAACATTTTCAAACTAGTATACTCAATTTTATTTAGTCAATATAGATAATTTAATTCAGGATACTTTATTTCACAGAATAAAGCCATATATTTCGATTTATAACATAAATTAAAATTTTATTTCCATTATTAATAAATATAATTTCATAATTAATAGGTGGAATTTACACCTGAAAATAATTGAATGATTCACTTCAACTGTAATCTCATACTGTACATAATAATTATTAGTAAAATAAGCACATCCATGAAATTTTAAATAATTTTTCTGTAAGAATAGATTCATTTTTGGAATTGAATTTATTATTAGAATTTGATTTAATTTTTTTTATTTTAGCTTCATGTAAAGCGTCAAAAGTATAAAACTCATCCAAAATATCAAATTCTACATGATTATCTTCTTTTACATTTTTAGAAGAAATAAAAAAATAAAAGTGTTCGAAAATAATTTTTTCTTCACATCCCACATGAAATTTTTTATTAAATTCATTAAAATATTGAATTTTAGAAAAATATATGTCATCCAAATGTGAGTCATTATTTGAAGAAAAAAATTGTTTGATTCCGTCATTTGTTTAATAAAAAAGAATCATTTTAATAAAATGTGAAATAATAGAAATTGTATCAAAATGAATATATTCAACAACAAGAAAAATTTCATAAAGGATAATAAATATAATAAATTTTGGGATAGGTTCTCCTTTTTTATATTCAAAAAAATTTTAAAATTCAAAATCATTCCTTTTTAAAAAATTATTTCTTTTAATTTCAATGAAGTCGATATAATTTTTCACTCCCACTCAACTATAATTATGTGAATTTATAAATTGATGATAAATAAATAGATTTGAATTTTTAAAATATGTAAACATTGAATTAAATTGATTTTGAGGGTATATTGGATCCAATTGATCAAATTTTTTGTATCAATTAAAAAGGCTGAATCATTCCATTCAAATGTCTCAACACATTGTATTTTTTTAAAAAAATTGATGGTGAAATTAATTAGGTTAACTATTTCCATTTTTTTCAATACAAAAACATTATAAATTTTGATTAAAAATTTATTTTTTCTATTTAAATTTCATGATAAACCCTACCCCATCTACTAGATCCCCTCTTAAACTGGCTGTGAATAGGGGTAACCATTAAGTCCTACCTTCAATAGGCACCCAGTTGGTGACTAGTATTGAGGGAAAAACTTTCAAAAGGGATATATTACTTTATATGTCCTTGGATAATAACATAAACCCACCAACAAATCCACCATTACATGAAATAAATAATCCAAAATCCTACATAATAATTATCTCATTTACATGAATATAAAATAGATATAAATGTCCCCAAAGATAATGAAATATCAAAATAAAGTAAAATCGTATGGAATTAACTATAACAAGTCAATCTATAAGCTATTACTATCCATATAAATCTTTAAATATGTCCTAGAAACGTACAAATAATTTAGATATACATAAGGTCAGAATAAAATGTATGATCGGTACGATCATATCCAAGATCTCTCATAAAAATTTGAAAAAGGTTAAATTAATTCCCTAATGAAGAAATAATAGAACTAACCCGCACCTACATAGGTTAACTAGTCCCTAAACCTCACTAAGGACCACTAAATAAATTAATAATCCAAGTGTAGGAATTAATATCATAGAAATAATGTATAAGGCACCCCAAAACAAACTACCCATAAAAATTTTCACTCTAACCCATCTAGAAGACATCCTTTTCTCACATCCCCTCAATATCCACCATTTAAGACCCCAATTGTGTATCTTGTCTCATAGAACCAACCGTATATTATGTCTCATGAAACTAACCAATTATCTGGTAATAGGTAACCAGGGAAGTATTGTATCATGAATATATAAGAAATCAACCTCATATTATCCTCATACCATGCCATCCCCACCCCCACATATCTCATCAGCCACCACCAGTATCACAAAAAGATACTATTGAATGGAGAGTGGGCGAGATGGGTATTCTTCAATATATATCATCCCTGTCCTAAATGTTATGGATAACACCCATAGTGTCTTTGGGTGTCATCTTAGTTACATTACTCGGGTAGGGTGCATAGAAAATTCCTAAATAGATACATGAATATAGTTGTCTCACCCAATCCCGCACATATGTGTTCATAGAAGAAACACCACCAATATTTATATCTGACAACCATCACATACCTACAGAGAAGAAAAATAAACCGTATGAATAATTTAAATAACCAAAACCTTAATTTCATTTCACATTGTTTTTTTAAAAAAAATTCCAGCATGAATTATTATTTTATCCATTTGTTTATATTCACAACAACAAATTATTTAGTCACAAAGACATTTATATATGTCAAAATATTTTCCATTTCCACTAAAACTATAACAATAAACCACTATTCTATTCCACCTTTTCACAACCAAGTCCCCCAATCCACAGACAACCAAAGTCTCCAGGCTGAAAAAACAATTCCCCCAGCCACACACAACAAAGGACACCAAGCCACACCAAACCAAGCCCACCAAACCTCACACGAAAAATCAATCATTGAAAAAATATATTAAACATTGCATTTTCAAAAGTAAAATTAAATTAGTTAACCCTTAAAAGGGTATTCTCAAATAAATACATCCATACAAGGTAAAATTAAAAGACAATTACGAAATAACATCAACGAAACAACAACAACAACAACAATCTCAATGAAAGTTGGTAAGTGTATATGTATCACACCATCCCCATTAAATTACATGGGTCTAATTTATTATCTTTATAATGATAAATCAACCTATCAACAAAATGGAAACTAAAATCATGATAATACTATATATTTTCTTAAAAGAAACTGATCTTGAATCCCCTACCTCAAAAAATTCATTTCAACTTACTGCACAAATTCATGCTAGGAGAGGATGAACCGAAAGAATACTACAACACAATGGATCATAGAATCAATCATAAATTTAATTTTTTCTTATAAAACACATATTAAAAACCAAAATATAAAATAAATAGTCATTGAGAGATCCCTAATGAAATATGAAGGGGTGTGGAGAAAATGAGATGAAAAACTCACTTGGAATCCCAGATATCAAATATTCAGAAGTTGAGGATGAACGTAAAGGATCAAAGGCTTTTAGGGGCCCCAAAAATACCTGATAATAACATAATAATTAGGATAATTGAATAGATATTTACAGATATAAAATGATGTATGGTATTTATAGACACCCTGAATAACACCCCACTCACAGTGTTAATAGATGACTCGTGTCATGAACCTCATGTAGTTTTGATCCACTAAAAAAATTCTCTCATTCCAATAAACCTAGAAGAATTTCACATTTTTTGTATATAAATTTAAAACGTGAAAATTCAAAAAAATTGGATATCTAAAAATCAAACATGTTCATTCAGGATGTAAATTTTGTTTCTCTCCATGAATTAGACCAAGAAGAAACTCCATAACATGCTATGAAACCACACTGTGAAACATTACACATCATGAAGTAGTTTTTTATGAAATTACTAGCCACCTAGAATTACATATTTCTTTCATGATCCTTTTCTCCATTCCTCAAATTCAACTCAAGGAACTCAACACACAAAACACATTGAGTAACCTGTCATAAGTGTCAATTCAGTTACATTAGGGAAGGAAATAGGTAGAATCACCTAAAACATCCAAAGATATATCTCACAAGGAAGGGGTTTTAATAAAATTAAAAGGGTTTGAATTACCTTCTAATGTTTCAATTAGGTCACCTATGAATTAAGAAAAATGATAGAATAAATATAGGGTGTTGGGAGGTTTTGGGTTTTAAAGGCTGTCTGGAAAACATATGACTAAATAAACAATTGAAAATTGAATTATTTACAATGGGGAATTTGTGATGGGATCCCATCGCAAAAGGTAATCTGTGATGGTTTCTTATCACAAATTCTCATTGTAGGAAATGGTGTCAATAAATGTTTTTTT
Source organism: Viscum album (assembly GCA_963277665.1). Lineage (NCBI taxonomy): Eukaryota > Viridiplantae > Streptophyta > Magnoliopsida > Santalales > Viscaceae > Viscum > Viscum album. Next base: position 1,133,447,627 of record OY728120.1, read on the forward strand.
TGCAATGAGGTCCCTTCTCAAAGTAAATAGTTTTCGGCTTTTAAAAAACCCCTTTTGCATTGGGTGGACGTACCCAACACAAATACTTATAAGTGATGAGATAATCCACCCATCACAAAGAAAAGTAAAAAAATAATATAATTATTATTAAAATAAATAAAATTCAATAAAATAGTAATAATCATTCAATAACGTAATAAACATAATAATAACTAATAACAAATAAAATTAATAAAATTAATTAATATGTAATTATAATGATATAAAATAATCAAATGATAAAATAAAAAATAATAAAATAATAAAAAACACAATATTTTCAATAATATAAAATAATAGAAACAACAATAATTAAAAAAAAATAGAATAAAAAAAATTTAAACAAAATGAAAACAATAATAAAATAATAAAATTATGTGTTGAAATATAAGTATATGGATTAGTAAAAATATTAAAACATTTGTACATTCAAGTGTTTATAAATAAAATTACACAAATCATTGATGGGGTTATCTATAGGAGTTTTAGGAGCTAGATGAGCTGATCGAGGGAACCTCATCTCTAAACCTTGATTCAGACATCGCATATAATCAATCGTCTGATCTTACCACTACTCCTTCCATCTATGCATCTCCTTCTACTAGTGTTGCTACTGTTGATGGAGCACTTCCTGAACCCTATGCATAGCCTCTATAAGCTCACCCTGAGCTCAAAGCTACTCCTCATACTGTGAAGTAGATGATGATGAATCTCCATGATCTCTGCTCATGCAACCAAAATAGATTATAGTTGTAACATAATAACTCTCATGGATCAATCGAGAGCTGATACTAATAACTCAACCTTTCTCTGGTGCATACTAATTCTCCTACATCTAGGATGCATCATCAAATCCTGTTGCACTAGTGGTATGATCCTCAGTATCGACCTAACTCTCAGAATGTGTCTGAGACATTATGACCTAATATGACTACTTCAATTTTAATTTAAAATTTAAATATGTAAAATATTATTTGTAGTTAATTTTAAAACACAAAAATATATTGTACAGACCACAATATGACCCTAGCGATTATATCTAACCTATATAGTGAAATAATCATTGCACATCCTACTTTAAACTTCGACCTCCTTAATATCGGGATTTTAAAATTCCTGTATGATTATTAAATATAAATTGTACATTTAAAGTTATATAATTTATTAAAAAATGTACTTAAAATATGTTGTCTATGTGTACTGAATATATAACGACCATCTAAATGTGTCACCTCCTATCTCCCCCAGTTCTATCGACCTAATTATTCAGTCCTCTAAAAGCTTGCTCCTAACCAATATGAAATAATTCATCCCAAGCATGATATGAGAGGCAATATGGTCGGTAGGTGCAACAAGACTGATCAAAATACATGACTCCTACATTCGGCACTGTTATCTGCATCATATTGTGTAAAACCTGATGACAACGCTCCTGTATCCAGATCTCCCATTCCTCCCATATAGATCCCCACATGAAATAAATTATGGGATACTATAAAACAGACAAATAATTAATAATATTAGGTAGTAAATTAAATAAATATCAAAATTACTAGAATTTATTTACATTCCACCTAATGATCGAACATGTGGTGTTGAACATCAATGGGAATTTGATCCCATATAACCCATGCTCTAGAGAAAAAAAATCTACAATATAGAACTTCCATATCAAACATATATATACGAAAATCTATGAAAAAAGAGAAGAAATAATCAAAATATAAGTATATAATTAAATTAATGAAAACTAATTAAAAAAACTAACCATACCTCTGCATGTGTGGATCAAAATGAATATTTGGATGTCACTCAGAAATAGGGTTAGGAATCATCAATCTCATAAGATTGCCAACCATCCAAGTTGCCTCGGAACATCCAATAGTATGAGGTTTAGATGGTGTATTATTAGGCTCGTCATCAAGTAGTATAACATTATCCAACTCCTAAAATACATCCTATAAATATTCATCGACCGTCTAAAACATGAAATTATTTTTCGGGGAAAACAAATAAAAACAAATATTATATATAGATATATATTATTTATTATTATAATTGGTATTTAATTGTGTAAATCTGTATCCTCATCTTTGTATATGACAAAATGAATACTTCCTATTCCTCCTCGGTATCATCAATTTTCATTAGAGTTTAATATTCATCATCTCTTTTTATTTAAAATCCACTTGTTACTCCAAAAATACCATCACCTCCATCAACCAATAAATTTGGGGTGTCATCATCGATATTTTTGTCTCTTCATGGGAATGATGGGTTTAGAGTTATCTATTAATAAATTTCTAATTCATATACTTTATAAAAACCACATTCACATTGGATAAATTTATATTCATGATATTTCATTTTATTATTCTCCACCAATCGCATAACACTTTTGAAGCACTAAAAAAATTGAATAAAACATTTTATGTACCTAATGACCAAATATAAATCTTTCATTTACTAAAATAAGTCTTTTATATTTAATATCAAGGATTCAATTGCGCATATGAACACAAAATCCTATATTAGTATCCAACCAATGACATTTAAACATCATTATGTAATTTTGTCCCAAATAACTCTGTTCAATTATTTCATCCAGCATGTCAGAAAAGTCAACTTCATTTTCTCTATGATGATATCCTCTCAATAAATCACCACTATTCATTGTTTTTTGTGTCTCTATATGCATGTGTATGAAATAGAAAAATATTCACCAAATATGTATTATAATTTTTGGGAAAAAAATCCCTCATGGTATCATTGAATTTTTTTGAGGTGATTGTGTATGTTGACAATGTGGGCCTCAATGTTGTGTTTGTTCATAAAGCAGACCACGATGTAGAATTTGTTGAAAAAGGGGGTTTATAAGGTGATTTTTTGGGTTCAATATATGTTGTTTTCTATCCATGTTTTAATGAAGAACCTAGATAAAGGAATGTATGATCTGGAGGTGGTACACAAAGAGCAGATACAAGGTGGCACCATTTTCCAGTGTTTCCCAAAATTTTTGGCCTAAAAATCTGAAAATGGAGAGATGTGTTTTTGGAAAAGAGAGGTGTATGAAAAAGGAAAATGGTGTGTGAAATATATTCATGGTGCATGAAAAAGGAAAGTGGTGAAGAAAATATTTTCATGGTGCGCGAAAAAAAAGTGTTGCGTGAAATATTTTCATGGTGCGGGAAAAAGAAATTAATGTGCAAAATATTATCATGGTGCTCAAAATAAAGGATTGGTGTTTTTCATGCAAGAGGAGTTTCATGATCAGAACCTTGAAAATTGTCAAAGGAATGAGGTGCACAAAATATTGGATATATTCGCGAAAAATTATGTTGCGTTGAAGATGTTTTTTTCATGTTCGAAATGAATTACACACTCAAGGAGGGTTTTTTGCACATGGGTCGATTTTGCCTATAAATATGAAGTGAACCTCTCATTCAAAATATCTCAAGAATTAGAGAGTATATGAGCTCTGTTACGTGAAATAGGAGTGCACAAGTGACTTTCAATAAAACAACAAGTGTGTGCGTAAAAGAAATGTTTGCGCGCAAAACAGAGGTTGCGCGACAAAGAATATTGTTGCGCGAAAAGTGGATTGCATGCAAAAGAACAAAATTATGCACAAGGTACTGTAGAGGATGCACGTGAATGAAGTGGTTTTGAATAAAAGAAGTGTTTGTTCATAAAAGAGGTATTGCACAAAAATTGTATTTTGCGCACGTCAAGGGAATTACATGTAAAGAGCAGTAACAGTTGCACGTAAATATTGTGGTTTCCCAGTACACCCGGTGCAAAGTGAGATTCATCTACAGGTGAAAGTTGGATGTCAACAGAGCATCTTTTTATAGCAAAGGATTCATATTTCATTAATGATAATGAAGGTACAAACAAATCTTCATAATGTGAGTGGGCCTTACGAAGAAGCAGTGAGCACACTTTAATTGAGAGAGTAGAGAGATTTCAAATTGTTAGTGGTTGTAAACTAGTAGGTACAGTGAGTCCCCTCCGAACTTGTAAACAAGAGTGCACTTATAGTGGATTTGGTACATCAGCACATCGCTGGTGTATGTTACTTGGATGTAGCCCAGCGAGGGTGAACCAATTAAAATTGATGTGTCATATGCATCCTTTAAGATTCATTCATACACTGCAATAGGAAGAAGAGAGAGAAGAGGGTTTTGTCTAACAACAAAACAAGATCAAAAGGGGAAGTTGTTTTAATATGGCACACCTTGATTCACCCCCCACCCATCATGGTATCTAACCTAGTGGACCTAACAATTGGTATAATATGGAAAGGTTGATATATGTTTTTCTCTCTCAAATGGAGGTCTCCAATCACATAGGGATTCCGACCATCAAGGGGACCAATTTTCAGCTATAGAAGAATCCGATGCAACACAACTTTCGATCCTTGGGAATAGATGTGTTCATAGCAGAAATTCATGGCATAATAGTCAATATTAATAGTCTTGCATTATCTAATGCTGAGCGTAGAGAATTGGATACTAATGCTAAGGGAATTAATGCAGTAGGGGGAGCCCTATCCAATTTTATTTATATGAAGGAAATGTTAGGTAAAACATCACATGACATGTGGGAAATGCTATTGATATATGAAGGGGATACAAAGGTCAGAGATGCAAAGCTATATGTTTTGTGGAATAAGTATGAAGATCTAAGAATAAACACAAATGACTTTATCGATGCATTCTTTGATAGGGTAAATGTTACAGTGGAAGACATACGAGGTCTTGAAGAATTTATTGAAGACATAAAGATTGTGAAGTGAATCTTGTGGAAACTTCCTCCTTGGTTCAGTCTGAATGTTTCTGTTTTGGAAGATAAAGACTCGAAAGAGCTGACATTGGATAACCTACACGACACCCTTGTTTCATATAAAATGTGAAATGATGATAACGATGTTTTGGGAAAATGTAAATCCAAAGAGGTGGCATTAAAGGCCATAAAGAACCTCACCACTAATTATTCTCACGAAGAGGAAGAGACAGATGTGGTTATGTTATTCCTATCCTCAAACCTTCATAGAGGAAAATGAATGATTAAAGGGAATCTCCCACTTGCTTGTTTTCGATGTGGAATAGATGGCCATCTTGCCTCAATGTTCCACCACATGTTCCAAGATAATAATGATGTTTTTGAAATCGAAATTCCCAAGAAGTCTCCAGCCTATCTGAAAGGCAATAAATAGTCATGAGAAATTTCATTATGAATAAGAACCTTATTTCAAAAGAATTTGATAGTTTAGACGAGTCTGAGGTTGAGGAGGTTGAAGAGATAGAGAACTGAAGAGATCATGGAGAAAATGCTATGGTGGCAGCTGTTAGTAGTTCTCAGAAGAAGAATGAAACCAAAGTGGATTACGAAGAAGAAGAAGTTTAGGGATGAGTCGATATGCAATATTATTTAGTGGATTATCTTGAAGAGATAGATGTTTGGAGAGAAAAAACAAAGAAATCCAAAAAAGATGTTTGTAATGACAAACTCTATATGCTGTTGGAGGAAGAAGAGAAGTCTGAGTTGATGGAAGAAATTGAGAAACTCAAGTCATCCACACCAGAGGACTCCGAATTAGATAGTGATTATAAAATAAATATTGAAGAACAGAAAAAGGAGGTTGATAACATGAAAAACCAAGGAAATATCAAATTAACCATATTGAATAACATGAAGGATAATTTGTCAATTTGTGAAAACATTTTAAGGATCACTAAAAACTCTTGACTCCTGCTGGGAAATCATGAAAGTAGATCACTCAGAAAACCGACAAGCTGAAAGTGGAGGATAGTGGTTCCGTAGAAAGGAAGCATCAATTATGTTCAGATTATAAGGCATATGGGGGATATATTGAAAACAAAAAGTTGTGAAAATTGAAGTCAAAATGAATGTGACCATTCCAAGATTGAAGGTTGATTTGAGCATAATGCAGATTCATAATATTCAGAGATCCGAAGGGGAAACTAGAAGTGCTAAAGTGACACAAAGGGATGCACCTTATACCCAGTGCTATTGTTGTGTTAAGATGAGACACTCACAGTATGTGTGTTCTATATACAATATATATCGAAGCGCACAAGAACAGAGGTGGAAATCAAATAGAGAATGGTTATTTAGAACATATTTCGAATGACACTATTTTTGGTGCAGAGGATTTGGGAACATGGCTAGGTGTTGTACATCGACCATATAGAGTAATGTGCCAAAGAAGAATTAAAATGTTCACAATCAGAAAATTAATGAACGAACATATGGGTTTAGAAGGAAAAATTGATTTGTAGCTTTTCATATTGAAGAAGATCCATCATACTCGGAGGAAGATCAGATGTCTGAATCCATGCCGAGTGCGAAGGAAAAAAAATGGACCCAGAAGAAAAAGTATGAGAAGTAAGTGGTGGTATAATTTTCTCTTAAATCATCAAATCTCTCTGGTGTGTGGATCCTTGATAGTGGTTTCACATCTCACATGACCGGTAATAAGGATCTTGTTACATGTGTAAAATATGAAAAAGAAGGAGTTGTCATGTTGAGAAATGATGAAGGCCTGAAGATTATTGGCTCAAGAAAGGCCATGTTTGGGGGAAAAGAGATGAGACATGTTGATGTCTTAGTTATCGAAGGCCTTAGTCACAATTTGATGAATGTGAGTCAACTATGTGACTCATGAAATTCTATAAGGTTTACTAAGAATATGTGTATCGCCAAAGGAAGGGAAGAGTTATTGGATCTACAGGGAAAAAGAACAAAGGGAAATATCTACTTGGTATGGGGAGAATAAGATATGTGCTTTCTTTCTAGAGAAGAAGAAAACAAGTTGTGGCATAAATGACTTGGTCATCTATGTAAAACATCCATAGAAGATATGGTAATGTGTGATGCAGCAACAGACTTCCCAAAGTTATCACTTGATCGTACACACACATGTGATGCAAGCCTACAAGAGAAGATCATCAGAAATACATATAAGGAAATGGAAATGAAGTCAACAGAAGTACTCAAATTGGGGCATACTGATGTTTGTGGGCCAATCACACCACCATAAATTGAATAATAGTGGTACTAAATTCTTTTTATTGATGACTATAGTAGAATGGAATGAGTATTTGTTATTTCACGTAATTCTGATGTGTTCAGCTTCTTAAAACAATACCGGAGTGAGTGGAAAAAGATGCCAGGATAGGAAATTCTAATGTTTCATACTGATAATGGTATGGAATTCACAAATAGTAAGGTGGAAGACTATCTCGAGAAACATGGGATAAGGCATCAAGTTTCTCCAGTGAGAAGTCCCCAACAGAATGGAGTGGTTGAAAGAAGAAATCGGATCATCAACAACATGACCAGAACAATGCTAATAGAAAAAGTCTTACTAGAGAAATTTTGGAAGGAGGCAGTATTTACATAGGTCTAAATTTCTTATAGGACTTTGTTGTGTCCAAAGGAAGGAAAGCCTCCATATGATATGTGGTATGGAAGGAAGCCAATAGTGAAATTCTTTCAAATATTTGGAAGTAAGTGATTTATCATCAACAAGGAGAAACGTAGGAAATTTGAGTCACTTGGAGATGAGGGGGTATTATGTGGATACTTAGGAAAAATCAAAGCATAAAAATTCATTAACAAAAGTATGGGGAAAGTAGTTGAGAGTAATGATTTCACTGTAGTATAGAATGAATAGAGTATTGAACAACATAGTGAACAATTTCAAAATGAAATTGATGAGGAGGAAAGTAATTTAGGAGGATAAGATGTAGAAAATGCTGATTCAGAAGAAGATACTGATGATGAGCATGAAGAAGAAACTTTTTATCTGCACAGAAGCCAAGGAGTCAAGCAGAAAATGATAGGAAGAATAACATTGGTGATCAGTCAGCTCCAGTTTAGACAAAAAAAATTAATTCTCTACAGTTGACATCTTTTTTATCTCAGGTAGAGCCTAAATGTTTTGTTGATGCTGCTGAAGATGAGAACTGGGTTCATGATATTAATGAAGAGCTATATTAGATTGAGAAGAATAAGATGTGGGAGATTTTTTTGAGGCTAGTTGATAAGAATTCCATCGAGAATAAATGGGAATTTCTCAACAAGATGAATGAATATGGAATATTGATTTGAAACAAAGCACAACTAGTGTGTAAAGGATACTCCTAGAGAAATGTAATTGATGTTGATGAGACATTTGCACCAGTTTCAACATTTGAGACAATCAGATTATTCCTAGCAATTATAGTATAAATAAAGTTCAAAGTATTCTAGATGGATGTCAAATCTATATTATTGAATAAGATTCTAGAGGATGAATTTTATATTGAGAAGCCAGATGTTTTTCTAATTCATGATGATGAGAACAAGGTTTTTCGGCTGAAGAAGGCATTATATTGGCAGAAACAAGCACAGAGAGCATGGTACTCCAGGCTTGATCAGCATTTGAAGAATCCTGGAATCTAGTGTGGATGAGTTGATTACAATCTCTATTTCAACAACAATAGTAATAAAAGGATGATTTTACTAGTTTATGTCGATGAAATACTCTTTGGCGGATCAGATGAAGCATAGTGCAGACAGTTTTCCAAATTCATGAAACATGAGTACGAAATGTCTATGATTGGGTAGAAGATGTTTTTCCTTGGATTACAGGTGACACAAGGAAGGAATGGAACCTTAATTTCTCAATCCAAATATCCCAAGGATGTATTGCGAATATTAGGAATGGAAAATTCCAAGGAGATTAATTCTACGGTTGATACCCGGATAAAATTATCGAAAGACAATAAAGGCAAGGCAGTTAATATCACAGAATATAGGTAGATTATTATGAGTTTTCTATACCTGACAATGACGAGACCTGATTTTGGTTTCTCCACATTCCAATAAGAATGATATCAAAGAAATCCCAAGGAAAGTCACATGGTTTCAGTGAATATAATCCTTGTTATATAAAGGGAACGGTGGATTTCGGATTGATGTATAATGAAAATTGTCAGACAGAGTTTCTGGGATATACTGATGCATATTGGGCCGGTTCAACTGATGATAAGAAATCATTGTCAGGAGGTGCATTCTATCTTGATGGACAATGTATTTCATGGCTATGAAAGAAGAAAGACTTCATTTCTTTAAGCATTGCAAAATCCGAGTATATTGTGTCCACTAAAGCATGCACATAGTTATTGTGGATAAATCGACAACTTGATGATATGGGAGTAGAAGTGAAGTCTCCGATCAGAATATAGTATGATAACTAAAGGTTTATAAATATCCACAAAAATCCAATCCATCACACAAGGCCAAGTCACATTGAGATAAAGTATCATTTTATCTAGGAGAAGGTTGAGCAGGGTATCGTGAAGTTTGAGTATGTGCCAACAGAGCTACAAGTTGACAACATCCTGACAAAGGCCTTACCCAAGGAAGCTTTTGAGAGGCATTTACTGGACATGGGAGTTCAGTCGACTCCCCACACTTGAAAAAGTGTGGCTGTGGGAACCCCACCCCCCTCTCCCCGAGGTGTGGCCTGTTTTTCTCTAATGTGATAATCTGTGTTCTTTCTAATGTCTCAGCCCACAGAGGATTTACCTTTGTGTTTGTTGACAAAGGGGGAGAAATAGTGACTCCAGAAGGGGGAGAAAATGTGGCCATGGTAAGGAGAAAAAATCATAGTCAAAGACATGGGTAGAAGATGACAAGTGGAGCAGCAAGATAGGGGGAGCAACAAAAAAGGGGGAGTGACAGTATCAAATCCGATGATGTTAGAAGTTATCGATCAAAGAGTAGATATCACGACAGATGATGATCATGATAAAAGCATAAGAGTGGTGTTGGAATGGTGTTAGAAGGTTTCCAGCTATCACCAATTGGTTTCAGAGTGGTATCAACAATTGGTATCCGTTTAGAAACTGGTATCAGTTTGGTGTCAATAGCTGTTGTTTGAAAAAAAGTGATTCATTGATGAAATTTTCATTTACTCTTGTTCCTCACACCAAGAATTTCTTGTGTGGGCTATGATAATATGTGGAGTAAATGTTTGATCGCTATCTGTATCGCAAGAGGCGAATGGTGGTAGATCCTGGAAATAGCTTTAATGAGGTAACAAAGTGGAGAGAATCATTATGAAAATAGTTTTCAAAAAACCAAAGAGGGATATTGTTGGTAATGTATCCCTCAAGGTATCATTGAATCATTTTTTAGGTGATTGTGTTTGTTGACAATGTGGGCCGTCGTGTTGTGTTTTTTCACAAATTAGTCCACGATGTAGAATGTGTTGACAAAGGGGGTTTACAAGGTGATTTGTTGGCTTCAAGAGATGTTATTGTCTATCCATGTTTGATTGAAGAACCTTGAAAAAGTATTGTATGATCTGGAGGCAGTATAAAAAGAGCAGATACAAGTTGTCACTATTTTCCTGTGTTTGCCGAATTTTTGGGCAAGAAAATCAAAAAAATGGAGAGATGTGTTTTTTGGAAAAGGGAGGTGCGTGAAAAATGAAAATGGTGCACGGGATATTTGCATGGTGTGCAAAAAATTAAAGTGGTTGGTGAAATATTTGTGTGGTGTGAAAAAAAGTAATGTGGTGCGTGAAGTATTTTCATGGTGCACGAAAAATAAAATGTTGCGTGAAATATTAGCATGGTGCGCGGAATAGAGGATTGTTGTTTTCATGAAAGAGGTATTTCAAGATAAGAACCTCGGAAATTGGAAATGGCATGAGTTGTGCAAAATATTGGAGCTCTGCACGAAAAATGGTTTCGCGTGGAAGACATGTTTTTCTTGATTGAAGTGAATTACGAGCTCAAGGTGGGTTTTTTCACACATGAGTCGATTTTTCCGGTAAATACGAAGTGACCCCCTCATTCAAAATAGATCAATAAATAGAGAGTATTCGAGCTCTAGAACGCCAAATTGGAGTGCACAGGAGAGTTCTGCGAAAACGATATGTTTGCATGTTAAAGAACTATTTTCGCGCAAAGTAGGGGTTTCATTGATAAAAATATTGTTGTGTGAAAAGTAGATTTCATGCAAAAGCAGAAAATTATGCCCAAGGCAGTGTATAGGATGTGCATAAATGAATTGGTTGTGTGTAAAAGAACTGGTTTCACTTAAAAGAGTTCTTGCGTGAAAATTTTATTTCGCACAAGTCAAGGGAATTACGCTTAAGGAGCAGTAAGGGCTGCGCGTAAAAATTGGGGTTGTCGGGAACACCAGGTGCAAAGTGAGATTCATCTGTGGGTGAAAGTGTGACATCAACAGAGCATCTATTAACGGTTAAGGATGTATATTTAATTATAGATAATGAAAGGACCTACAAGTCTTTAAACATTGAGTGGATCTTTAAAAAATCAGTGAGCACACTTTAGTTCAGAGAGCACTATGATTTCGTATTGTTAGTGGTTGTAAACCAAGAGGGACTGGGATTCTGCTCTGGACATGTAAACATTAGTGTGCTTATAATGGATTTGGTACATCGTCTCATAATTGGTGTATTCTCCTTAGGCGTAGCCTAGTGAGGGTGAACCATGTAAAATTGATGTGTCATGTGCATGATTTAAGATTAATTCAGAAACTACCATGGGAATGAGAGAGAGAAGAGGGTTTTTATAAAAAAAATATCAAAAGGGGAGGCTGTTTTAATTTTTCATACCTTGATTCACCCCCCCCCCCTCTCAGGGTATCTAGCCTAGTGGACCTAACAGTAATATTTAACCATTTTGCATGGTGTCTTGCCTAATACACACAATCGGTTATCAATTTTATCATTATGATTAGAAACCCAAAAAACTGAAAAAATATCCATATGACAAGTAATAAATTGTTTTTATTTGTTAGAATATAAAAAAATTTCTTTATTTTTTTCTTAAACTAGTAGGAATTTGTTTTTCCTGACATTCTTCAAGATCAGCTGCTGTAATTTTTGAAAACTATTTGTTGATATGATTATCATAAAATATACAAATTAAATAATATAAATTTTCATAAAATATATAATAATGGATAGGGGAACTCATTGTACAAATGTTTTCAATTTTTATTTGTTAATAAGAAAGTATGTATGATCCCTATGATGTTCATCATCTAAAAGTCATCGTCCAAGACCAATGCCAAGTCTAGGATGATTACATATTAATAATTCATTTTTCATTTCATCGTCAGAATTTTCCTCATTACATATCATGCCATTATGTTTTGTGTCATATTCATATTTGAAATAATTAGATCAGAAGAAAGTAATTCCATCTAGTAAATAAGATTCTCTATTTAATCATTTGACAGATTCATTGTTATGAACATTTTTATTCAATTTATGTATCCATCTATCGAATGGGTATATCCATAGGAACTTTACTAGACCTCTGATTTTTTTTTCATTGGGAAATTTCAATACCGATTGTTTCATTGAATCGAAGAAATCATGTGGGAAGATCATTCACAATTTACATAAAATTAAAACAATATCTTCTTGTAGTCTACATAGTATATAATAGTCTATTATCGCCGCACAAATGTCTTCGAAATAATATGATATTTTTTAGTTGAAAAAAATTAATATAATTTAAAAAACCTCTAAATAGAATTGGTTGAAGTATTTCCATTGTAACATTAAATTCATGACTTTTTAATCTTCTGATATGGCTATTTTTGATACATCTATTCAAATTGAAAACATAACTGTCTGGAAGCCTCAAATCTGCAATACAAAATAAAATTAATAAAACAAATATTTGGAAACATCATAAGATTCTTTTTTCTACATTAAATTCTATGATTTATCATCTTGGATTAGATCAAGTTATGTTCTCCTAGAAATTTGGGAAAGATATAATTGTGTCTTTACATTTTCTTTAGTCATATCAGGTGTGTCCAAAAATGTATAAAATATATTATTAAAACATTTATTCTCTATATGAATGACATCCAACATGTGATGTATAGGAACTCGATTTTCTCCTTATTATACTTTGTAATATTTCTACACTTGATTCAAGAGATGGAAATTGAGATGACATGAAATTCTGGGGGCCGATGTGCTGAAAATTAATTTGATAAAAATATTCATTATATTGTATACTATGCACACAAAGGATATTGGATAAGTGTTAAAAGATTACTTGGATAATAAATGTGAGTACATGAATGATTATGGAAGGTGACTTTTACTCTTGTTGGGGAATAACTTTCATCCGCACATGACTTCTCTATAAAATCCACTTAGGGGTAAAATCAAAATTAAGATAATTAAACTTAATTATTTTACCCCTAATGCTGATGAAATTAGCTTTTTAATGGGGACATGGATTTTAACTCAGATACTACCATTGATTTTAGAATTGGGTTTTTTATTAGTAGGTACATAAAATAAGGATACATTGGATGTTCGGATTCTGCACCCATTGGCAGGAAAATTTTAAAAGAAACCCTAAAACCATATATATTTTTATAAATACATGGTTGAGGGAATTCAATTTGGGTTAGGCCCTGATTTCTTTTCTAATGAAAAAAAAATCAAATCCAACTACCTTGGAGATTTTGCAACAACACCTTGATAGACAGCAGTGGGATCAATTCAGGGACGATCATCAATGTCAAATTGATCCTTTCTCAAGGTGGGATTCTTGTTAAATTTTCCACACCACATTTCCATTCTTGTTTATTCTAGATTTAAACATCATTTTCCCCTATTTTGAGCATCATGTTGATAGAAAAATGAACACAACCATTGCCCGATACCCATTTTGAACACCCTATTATTGCGTTCTTCACCTTAAATAATCACTACTCCGAATATTGGTCGAATAACCGAGAAGAGGTTGGAGTTGTAAAGAAATCAATCTGAGGATCCCAAAAAGGGTGTCTTTTCTTATTTATGGCCACCAGAGTGGTTTCAATGACCTAAAGAAGGGGAAGGTTGTGCAATACTGACAAGGACGGTGACCAGAGGTAGAGAGAGGTGGTAGGGCATTTTGGTGGCAAGCAGTATGGGAGTCTGGTGAGCAGAGTTGGCTGGAGGTGGCAGGCGTTGAGGTGATAGGAGGTGGAATCATAGAGAAACCCAGCTTGTGGAGGTGGCATCAGTGGTGTAGATCAAGATAGAAAGATGGGGTCGTCTTCTAGCATCGGCATGGAGGAAGGTAGATGTGGCTAGGCAGGATTCGAGGAGGGGTCGTGGTGTGTGACCCTGGGGGCAGTGACCCACACAACATGGGTCACCGTAAAGAAGAAGGGACCTACTGAGTCTCGAGGCTGGATGATCGACCATCGAGTCGCCTAGCCTGTGGGTTACGCGGGAGATGGTGTGTCAGGCCACATGTTGGGCCATGGGCGAATGGGATAAGTCAGGGCTTGCTAGAGTAGCTTTCCCAGGTAGACAGGTCTGACCTGAATTGTATGGACCAGTTTGAATCGAGTCTATATTGCTTTAAAAATCCATATATCCCAAACCAGTTGTCCAGTTGATGCATTGTCTTTGGCCATGAGTTCTTATCTTCAATAAGGACATTTTCTAGTCTGATTGTGGACTTTTATATTAGGATATCTTTTCATGGCTTCATGAAACATCTACGATAATAATAATAAAATATTATTTATTATAAGGGATTCTTTTGTTGGACCTATCTCTTAAAAAGGATGTATGTTTGGTGTATCGTCAGCAGTAGTGTGTCCTTGGTCCTTCGGAGAACTTTTCATGATGACATTCGAGTATTTAAACTAATGTTGAGATGTGGGCCCCATGGGGCCTGGTTCACTGGTTTTGTGACGAAACACAACATTTTCATGGGTTATCTATTTTGGATGATCGGGTATTCAATCTTGTGTGTTTTTATAAGAGGATTTAAATGGTTCATACCATATAATTAATTTTAGGAAAAAGGTTTGGGCCCCACAAAATGCCTTTCAATCACAGTGTGGTTTTACGTAACTATTCCAACGAATGCCCATTTGAGGTGTGTAAATAGTCTACCTAGCATATTTTTTCACAAGGATCAAGGAAGTGTGATACATTTGGATGTGCAAAGCCTTACATTTATTTTCATTAAATGTGGAAACATGAATGGTATATCAGTGGAAGATCCTTTTGACTTGTTTGAAGGCTGGAGTCCCCCATCAACATGGGTTGTTGGGTCCAAGTTTTCAGATAAGGAAGTAAGAAGAGTTTGCTGATACAAAGTGTTGTTTTTTGTTTTCAAAGAAGATAAATCAATTCACTTTTTAAAGTACTTGAAAACCATGTGATGCATAGCTAATATAATTCCGGTCATATACAGTTATGATTGGAAGGAATGATGCTGCTGGAAGATAGGGAAGTTTCTGTACATTCCATTGTAACTCTGACGATGCTAAATCAGGTCTTCCAAAGGATATATATCACGATAATGGAGTTCATGATGAAAGCTGAAGAATTGATGTGGGAAGCAGTGGAGAGAGAAATGAAAAAGGAATGGAAAATCTGGAGGTGGCACAAAATAACATTGGAAAATGGAAAAGTCATGGAGTGCATGGAAAATTGGGAAGTGTGCGTGAAAAATAAAGGATGCGAAAAATATAGGCATTGTGCATGAAATAGTGGAATGAGGATTTTCACACAAGAGGTGTTTTGAGATTATAAGCTCGAAAATTGGAAAAGTCATGACGTGCATGAAAAATTGGAGCATTGCATGAAATTTGATGTTGTGTGAAAGAGTTTTTATACATATGAAGAGGGTTTTATGCGTGGATTAGTGTTTTTTTGGCAGGGTTAAAAAGTCCTATAAATATGAGGTGACCCCCTCTCATTTGTGTGGCTCAACACTTAGAGAAATATCGATCTCTAAAGTTCGTAAAATTATACGCTATGTGAGTTGCATGAAAAGAAAGAGGTTTGCAGGAAATGATGAAAGGTGCACAAAAAATTTGGAAGTTGCGGAAAAAGTGTAAAGCTTCACATAGAAATGAGGTTGCGTGAAAAAGTTATTCCATGCCAAAAGGTAATTTTTATGTGCAATCCATTTGAATTGTGTGCATGGTACCCTAAAGGTTGTGTGAAAACATTATGGTCTCCACACATATTTGGTTGTGCATAAGATGGTTCTTACCGGCTTCTGGGTATGACTGTGATGATTTGTACTTCATAGAATACATCTTTTAAATTTTATAGAAGCACAAAAATACTGTAATTCCCTATTTCTGCTAAGAGGGTGGATAGAAACATGCATATTTTTTTTCCACGTGCTAAATTTATGTATGGGCATATCCAACTCGTTGTATTCCACATCAAAGAATTGATTTCTATTGGATTGTGTGGTACTATATTATTTTCGTACCATTCCAAGAACATAGGTACTCTTGTTGTGTAGTGAACCTTGTAAATATTGTGTTCCTATGGTTGGGTGTCTTTAGAATAGAAGACACTCTTTAATAGGAGGTGAAGGTTGTTTTATAATTAAGGAAACATAAAAGAAAAATACATCACTGATTCACCCCTCCCCCTCCCAGTGATACTCAGATCCAGATTGGGAACATCATGGGTGAGGGTCCTCCATCAGCTACATTTTAGGGGAATCCCCCTAACACACTTCAGCGTGGGTCATCGTTGAACAAGAGTGGAATCCAGCATATGAATTTGGGATTGGGACCTCTATAATGACTATTAGAGTGGATTTCCCCATCAACATGTGTGTGGTTCCTCTATTAGATACTTCAGAGTGGAATACCTCTGACACATAAGGGACTATGTCCTTGACAACTTTTAGAGTGAGATCCCCCGGACATACTAGGGTGTGGGTCCATAAAATTGAGTTTGAATCATATGAATATTCACATCAGTGGTGATACATGCTTTGACATTACCTTGATCTTTCAAGTAAGAGTCAAAATTTCCCAGCTGAGATGAATCCATATGACGTGACCTAAATCTGGGAAGGCGATATACTCCCACCCAAATCAGGTAGTATAGATGTGTGGTGTTTGGTACCCTTGGACATTTAGTTTAGGGTAGACATGAGGAATGCTGGGTATTGATGGTGGTTATTCTTAGGGATTCAGGGAATTAACACACAAACACACACAAATATATACATATAAAAATATATATTTACACCCTATTGAAGTGCCCACTCTTTGGTAAATTATTACTCTCTTTCCTAGAGAGGAGAAGACGCACATGGTATGACACCTTCTTTTTGTGTCTAGGTTCCCATGGTGGGACGATCCTACTCTCCATCTATTGGTAGGAAGAATTGTCCAGAAGTTTATCTTCTCACCGTTTCTAGATCCTTTTGTATGGATGAGTTTATGTCACTCTCTTATTGGGTTGAGAAACACTGGGTTACTGTACTTTGTCCCATATATTGTACTTATTTTATTTTTTTATCTCTTAATCCCCCTTCCATTCCGGGTATCCTACTAATATTGTTTATACTCACCCCTATATGGGCATTGACTGCACCTATTGTGCCTTATAGAGATGAATCACATGTTCAATCGTGACTCTGGAGGAGCTCAAGGGTACTGTAGATTGGACCACGTGTAGTGGTCACGGCTAGGGATTCAGGAGCGGGGAATCCTCTTTAGCATTACTTTCTCAAATTTTCTTGATAAGTTGAGACACTTTTCAGTTGAGAGTGTATTTTTTCCCTTCTCCTTTAAGCTTAATTTTCTTTTTTCATACTGTTTAGTGGTCTATGCATGTATGGTTGATATTTATAGCAGGTTTCATCCTTCACTTTTCCCTCTCTACACATTTCATTGAGTTGGACATGTTTGTTTAGGTAGGTAGGAAAAGGAATCCTTGAGATTGTTGTGGCTTCAGTTCCATTCACCACACCTGCCCTATGGAGGCAGGCCTGGGGTAGTTATTGCTCGAGCCTTGGAACAATTTGGGTCGTGACAAAGTTGTATCAGAGGAGGTTCAATCCTTTGGACTTTTTTAGGATATTTCCATAAAAAGGTATTGGTTGGGTTTAGGTAAATAGTGCCAACTTGTCTTGAGAGAGGCTCTCAGTCCAGGGAGTCCAGTGATGGTGTGGTGATTGACGTAGCCATTCACCATGTCCTTGATTACCTTTTTGTTGACTCAACATTCTCAAACACTTGTTGTAGGGATCAATGCTACACACGTCATCTAGGATCAAGTCTTTGGTTGTGTTTGTTATGTAAGATACCCTTTGGTGTTGTTATTATAATATATATA
Source organism: Viscum album (assembly GCA_963277665.1). Taxonomy (NCBI): domain Eukaryota; kingdom Viridiplantae; phylum Streptophyta; class Magnoliopsida; order Santalales; family Viscaceae; genus Viscum; species Viscum album. The sequence goes on from OY728120.1 coordinate 1,133,465,850, forward strand.
TACATATATATATATACTAATCTGACTATGGTACTCCTTGATAACATTCAGGATTCCTCCATGAAGGAAGCCATCCAGGATACCCAATCTAGTTAGTAATGATGAACATCCTTGCGAGGGGGCCTTAGTATATGGAGCATCATGTGATCCAATTCCTCAGAGTGGGCCAACGGCGGCACCTCCACCTGTGGAGAAGCATTTACTACTGGAACAAAAGGCTGAGGAAGAGTGTAGGATGAGCGTGCTTTGTGAGTTCTAGCACTAGAGTTTTTTGATGTTTTATGGTGAGTCGGACCCTCAGTTGGAAGATGAATGGTCGGAGTAAGTGATATACCTTTTCAAGTTGGTGAAGAAACCATTATAAAAAATGGTAGATTTGGAAGCCAACCATTTTCTCGGGCCGGATGGGCGCTTGTGGGGTTTAGTTACCCAATTGCATGATGAGGAGACTCTCTTATGGGATGAGTTTCAGCAACTGTTTTTTGAGGGGTAATTTCCATCATGCTTATGCTTCGTTGAGATTGTGGTGATTTTAGTGATGAATTAGGGAGACACAATTGTAAAGACCCGTAAAATTCAAGGGAAATTTTTTCTTAATTTTTTTTTAGAATTTTACAAGAGCGCGGTTTCAGACGGCACCTGATTCCGAGGCCCGGTGTGCCCGGAATTAATTTCCGAAGATTGGCTCGGGTACGTTCAGTGAACGAACGAGCGGGAATTCCTAACTTTTGATCCGGTGCTCGGAATTGAAATCTGAGGGCACCGATGAACTCGCAGCGCCGATATTCGCTTAAAGAGACCTTTTCGGAAGTTGCGTTTGTTGCGGGTTGAAAGTTAGTTTTTGGGTTTTTAGATTAAGTTAAATAAAGTTTGTGAAATACAAAATTTATTTAAACTTGTGGGTTAACTTCTCCCAAAAGAAGTTAGGGGTGGGACCGACACCCACTTAACCTCCTTTGAGAGGATTAAGTGTGGTGGGGACCACACGAACCCTAAACTTTTCAAGTTCCATAACTCCCCTCTCTCCCTCTTAAAGGCTTGTCAACTTAACTTTTATTTAATTATACAACTTATGTATATTAAATAAGTGAGTTTAATTTTGGAGTTATCCATTTTGAATTTCAAACCTTTGAAATTCTTTGTTAAGTTTGTGATTAAATTAAGCTCTTCTCTCTTTTTGTTGGGTTAGAACTCTTCAGCCAACTTGAGAGTTTTTGAGAGCTCCTCCTTCTTCTTCTTCAAATTGACGAAGAATGCTCAACTTGACGAAGAACGCTCAACTTGACGAAGAACGCTCAAGTTCCGACGAAGAATGCCGCTCCGCTCTTCTTCGTCTTCCGTGTCAACGAGAGGGAATGCCGCTTCCTCCTCGGACTCCCTTCGTCGACATAAGAAGTTTCTCCAACGACGTATCTCTTCGGGCGTATCTCTTCGTCATCAGATTTGACGAACGGCTACCGCGACGCCCGACCTCCGCGACGTCGTCTTCCGCGGAACGTTGACAAATCTTCGAACCTTATACCAAGGTAGGGGTTGTTGTATTTTTGGTTATTTAATTATCCTTGATCGTGGTTCATGCATGATTAACGTAAGGATTTTTAAGTTGTGTTATTGTTTAACGTGAGGGGGCCGGACCGCATGAACACGGCCGAACCCCCTCCATCGTTCATGTTGAATTGCTTTGCGGGTCGAAACAAGGTGGAGTGGTGCCGTCGCACCACGTGGTTAATCGTGCGTTTATATTGCGCGGCGCCGTCACGCCGCGCCGTGGAAGAATCATCAAGAACGCGACGCCGTCGCGCCGCGTCAAGGGGAAACGAAGGCGGGTTGGAGGGGCGCGGTGCCATCGCACCGCGCAGGACGATGAACATCGCGGCCGGTTCCGGGCCGCGGCGGGATGAGAAGACCGGCGGTCGGGCCGCCGGTGTCGAAAGCCGATGAGGGGACCGGATTTTCCGGTCCCGTTGGAGAAAACCGGCCGGCCAGCTGGCCGGCCGGATGGCAATAAACTGGGGAAAATTAATCCCCCGGCCAGCTCACAAAACCCCCCCTCTTTATGAGGGGGGCGGTTTCCTTGTGGGGGGAAGGAGGCCCCCCCGTTTCCTGCAAATAAAGCCCCCCTCATTGGGGGGGGGGGGGGGCGGTTTTGCAAACAGGCGCGGCTAAAAAGCCGCGCCGCCTTCCAATCAAGCGGGGGAATTAATTCCCCCCGCATGCTGCCTCCGTGCGGCGCCAGGCCGCCGCGCCGCCGGCCGGCTGTCCGGGCCGGGTCGGACCCGGGTCGGGCGACCCGGTTCGGGCCGACCCAGGGGGGTCGGGCCGGGTCGGCCCGGACCCGGACCCCCCGTTTCGAATCTGTTTCGGTCTTTTGGCCATAACTTTAGCCAGGGACCTCCGATCGATGAACCGTCTCTGGCAACGCGATCCTTGGATCGAGGCGGTCGTTTCGGTATATCGCACTCAAGGATTCGGTTTACTTTGAGTTCGGCCGAGTTGGTTCGTTCACGAAACCAACCGGGCCTTCGGAGCGAAAACGCTCATATCTTGAGTTACGGACGTCCGATTGACGTGTTGTCAGCTGTGTTGTGTTCCTCTTAGTGAGACGGTTCTTTTGGCATACTCCGCCCGAGGTTTGGACGCAGGTGGAGTACGGTCGGGTTGGTTTAGCCTTAAAAACCAACCGGGCCCCGGGGACGAAAATGCCAATAACTCTCAGACCGGGCGTCCGATCGACGCACCGTCTGTTGCGTTGAGTTCCTGTTGACGATATGGAACTATTGGATACATCAACTCTGGACTTTGTGACAGTTGATGTATCAGCCTCTCGGCTCGTGGAGCGGACCCTCCGAACGAGCTTGCTGTGTGCGGGAACCCTAGTGCTGGCTGCGACGGTTACTGCTACTGAGACTGCGACGACGACAGTACAGAAATCCTATGTGGATTCGACGACGACGACTACAGCACCTAGCGATCCTACGTGGATCAGTGCTACAGGTCTTGTGTGGGCCCGATCCTGTGTGGGTCCGATCCTGTGTGGGTCCTTGCGCTCAGCGGTCCTGTGTGAACCAGCGCCTACAGGTCCTGTGTGGGCCCGATCCTGTGTGGGTCTTTTGCGGGGGTTAGTTACCTATCGATCTTTCGTGGGTCCGACGACTTAGATGGATCAGAGATCATCTTTATCGTCCTTTGAAAATGTATACCTGTGTGAGCTGAATCCTGTTGCTTTCCTGTGTGGATTGTGTTGTGCAATCTTGTGTGGATTACGTTTTTCTTTCCTGTGTGGAATACGTTTACTTTCCTGTGTGGACTGAGTTGTACTTGGGCTCGGAGGTTGGAGCGTATTTGAAATTGATGTCTTAGGTATATGTATGGGCATATACCTAAGCAGTGTCGGTTGTTACTTCGTGGTTGTACCTTTCTTCGTGGATTATCCTTTGTGGATTTGAGAGACCTTCAGGGGTCTCAGGGTCCCTACTGGGTAGCTTATACTCACCCCTGCACGGGCTTTGACCGCACTACGTTGTGTTGGTTGCAGACGACGGACATCATCGACCATAGCTGAGGCTTGCAGAGAAGGACGGTACCCGGAGGTAGACCACTGGGCGGGACGTGCACGGAGCGGACGGCGGGACCCGTGGAGCAGAGGAGCTATCTGTACCCACCCATCAGGTGGGATTTCCAGTGGACAGCTCGGTGTAGCGGCTTTTACTTTTCAGTTGCTGTTTTCCCTTTCGAGTTGTACTTTACTTTCAGTTTGGGTTTGTATACTGGCCCATTTACTTTTCCGCACTTTCAGTTGTACTCTGATTTTGTTTACTGTTTACTTTCTGCTTGCTTACTATGTGGTGTTTGTTTACTTTTCAAAGGCAATGCCTTCCCTTTTTATCGGGATTTACGCCTTGGTGCTAGTCACCAGCCCCTGGCCTATGGAAGGCAGGCTTGGGGTAGTCACGGCACGGACCCCGAGGGCGGTTCGTGACAAATTGGTATTAGAGGAGTTCGGTTCTACCGCGAACTCTGATCTTTTCTATGTGAAGCAATAATGTTTAGCGTATTGAGTGTGGTTATCAGTCCAGGGAGTCCAGTGTTGGTGTGGCGGCCGACGTATCCATACACCAGGACCCTGACTACTGATTTCCGACTTAATGCACGAAAACATTGATTGTGTGTGTGTTTCAAAGTTTTCTTTGTGATTACTTATATCAGCTCACCAGGTATACTGTTCAGACCGTGGCGCACCTGTTTCCTTTTCAGGATGGCCCCACGATGGCAGCCAGCTAGGGTTCCAAGAGTCGTGCGTGACGACAGCCCACCGAGCGACGAGCCCTCGATGCAGGGCCCTTTGTCAGTAGTGGCACCGGCGGTAGCTCTACCCGCCGAGCCCCCGATGCTTCCAGCAGCAGCCGCTGACGATGCACGTCGCCTCAGCGCACTGCATGAGTTTCAGTGCCAGCGACCGCCCAGGATTCGCGGGGAGACGGATCCCCAGGCAGCAGAGGACTGGCTAGAGGCAGTGGTACGAGTGTTTAGGCTAGTGAGGACACCAGCAGACCTCATGGTGATTCTCGCTGCGAGCCTACTACACGCAGCAGCAGGACGATGGTGGAGCTTGATGCTCCAGGTGCACGATGAGGCATCTCTACTTTGGACGGACTTTGAGAGCCTCTTCCGCTCGGAGTTCGTCCCAGCCACCCTTCGTGCGGTGCGTATCTAGGAGCTTCTTCAGCTGCGGCAGGGCATCATGACGGTCTCTCAGTACTCGGAGTGATTTACTGATCTCTCGCGCTACTCGACCGACATGGTACGAGACCCATTCTTCTGGGCCCGGACCTTCGAGCAGGGTTTGAGACAAGAGATCAAGATCAGGGCATCGCTGATCTCCCTTAGCATACCGACTCAGACAGGAGTACTGGAGCGGGCCCTTCTGATTGAGAGCTTCCTTGCTGAGTCTACATCAGCACAGCGACTCACCGCAGGGCGGCACGTGGCAGAGTCATCTGCAGCAGGCAGTCGGCGGATGACTCAGGGGTCCAGACAGACCAGACCTTCGGGAAGACGACCTCAGGACACTGGCTCAGCAGTGCGGGGCACACAGCGCGGAGCCAGTCTTTCGAGAGGCAGACAATGCTACTCGTGCGGCGGGCAGGGCCACATGGCTCGTGACTGCCCGACCCGCCGTGCCGAGGAGCAGCAGACGGTTGAGGGACCACCGAGGCAGAGGCAGAGGGTCGATCGTGGCGGTCCGCAGGGAGGAGGAGGAAGAGGTAGAGGAGCTGGACGAGCAGCTGGTGGTGGGCGACGCTTTGAGGCTCTTCCACCACCACCACCAGGAGGTCCACCCCGACCACAGGGAGCTGGCGGGCAGAGACAGGCATAGCTCCAGGCAGCAGAGGCCTACGACCACGACACACCCGAGATGATTCGAGGTACTATCTGTGTCTATTCCACCCTTGCTGCAATTCTTATAGACACCGGAGCGAGTCATTCATTCATAGCCGCTACCCTTGTTCGGAGCTCGGAGATTCCGACAGAGCTGTTGGCTCGATCCTTACGGCTAGAGACTCCTACAGGAGTAGACTCAACAATTACGCACTGGTGCCGGAAGTGTGAGATTACTCTAGGAGGCGAGAGCTTCGGCTGGAATCTTCTTGTAGCAGCGTCGAGGCCTTGCGACGTCATCTTGGGTGTGGATTGGCTATCTACGGTCCATGCACAGATTGACTGTTTTAGGCGCAAGGTGCGATGTGTACGCACCGACGGGAGTAGGTTCACCTTCACCGGCGAGAAGGGAGCCTTAGCAGCACAGGATGGACTTCCGCGGAGGAGAGGGCAGCCCATCACTCATCAGTTGGCTAGCCTTATCCTTGGAGTAGTTGACGTGCGGAGTCCTGGTTTTCCTGCAGTGGTGGATCAGTTTGCAGACGTTTTTCCCGACGACGTTCCAGGGCTACCTCCTCGTAGAGAGGTAGACTTTTATATTGACCTGTACCCCGGGAAAGCTCCGATATCCACTCCAGCATATCGGATGGCCCCAGCCGAGCTTCGAGAGCTGCGGGTACAGTTGGAGGACTTGCAGGGCAAGGGGTTCATCCGACCCAGTGTTTCACCCTGGGCTTCCCCGATTTTGTTCGCCAAGAAGGCGGACGGGAGCTTGCGACTTTGTGTTGACTATCGTCTCCTGAACCAGGTGACAGTGAGGAACAAGTATCCGCTACCGAGGATTGATGACCTCTTTGATCAGCTCAAGGGAGCACGGTGGTTCTCGAAGATAGACCTCAGGTCAGGATATCATCATCTCAGAGTCAGAGACGAGGATGTGCAGAAGACAGCCTTCAGATGTCGGTATGGCCACTATGTGTTCTTGGTTATGCCTTTCGGTGTAACCAATGCTCCAGCAGTGTTCATGGCTCTCATGAGCAGGATCATTCAGCCATACCTCGATCGGTTTGTCGTGGTCTTCATCGACGACATTCTGATTTACTCTATGACAGAGGAGGAGCATGCCTATCACTTGCGAGTTGTACTAGACACACTCAGAGAGAACCAGCTTTATGGTATGCTCTAGAAGTGCCAGTTCTGGATACGTGAGGTCCACTTCTTGGGACACGTTATCTCTGAGGCGGGAGTTGCATTGGATCCCGCGAAGATTGAGGCTGTGTTAGCATGGGAGCCACCCAGGAGCGTGACTGAGGTTCGGAGTTTCTTGGGAGTAGCTGGATACTATCGGAGATTCATGCCAGACTTCTCTAGAGTTGCGACATCACTCACAGCTTTGACGAAGAAGGGGAAACCCTTCGTGTGGTCTGACAGATGTCAGCAGAGCTTCCAGGAGCTGAGACAGAGATTGACCTGCGCACCTATCTTGAGGTTGCCTGAGGAGGGAGTAGGGTACGTAGTTTACTGCGATGCATCAGGGACCGGACTCGGATGTGTTCTGATGCAGGAGCGGGCAGTGATCACCTATGGATCACGTCAGTTGAGGCCGCATGAGCAGAACTATGCTGCCCATGACCTGGAGTTAGCAACAGTGGTCTTCGCTCTGAAGACATGGCGACACTATCTGATGGGCGAGCGCTTTAAAGTCTTTTCTGATCATCAGAGTCTCAGGTATATCTTTTCGCAGAAGGACCTGAACCTGAGGCAGCGGCGATGGCTCGAGTTCCTCCAGGACTATGACTTTGAGATAGTTTATACTCCTGGGAAGGGGAACGTAGTAGCCGATGCCCTCAGCAGGAGGGCGGGCATTCAGCTACTTGAGGAGGCGACGGAGAAGCTAGCCTCTTTGCAGATATCCTTCGTGGATAGAGATGGAGAAGCCTTCCTTCAGTCTCTCACAGTCACTCCTCCACTACTGCTGCGAGTTAGGGAGGCACAGCGTGGGGACGCTGACTGTGAGACACGGCGTGCACAGATATCCTCGGGACAGGCACCTGATGGTTTCTCCCTTGGAGCAGAGCATGACATTCTTTTCAGAGGACGTACCATGGTACCAGTTGCTTTGCGAGAGGAAGTGCTGAGAGAGTTTCACACTTCTCCTTTGGCGGTACATCCTGGAGTGGCGAAGATGTACCAGGACCTCAGACGACAGCACTGGTGGCCGGGCATGAAGAAGGCTGTAGCAGAGTTCGTTTCTCGATGCCTCACCTGCCAGCAGGTGAAGGCTGAGCATCAGGTACCAGCGGGCTTGGTACAGCCCTTGGAGGTTCCGGAGTGGAAGTGGGACGGCATATCTATGGACTTCGTGACTGGACTTCCACGCAATTCCAGAGGTCACGACTCCATCTGGGTGATTGTTGACCGACTCACCAAGTCAGCACACTTCTTACCCATCAGAGAGCAGGACTCAGTAGAGAGCTTGGGACGTCTCTACGTTCAGGAGATTGTGTGGCTCCACGGCGTGCCACCATCTATCGTCTCCGATCGAGATGCTCGCTTTACTTCCCGGCTTTGGAAGGGATTACAGGAGGCGTTCGGGACGCAGCTACATCTGAGCACAGCCTTTCACCCTCAGACGGATGGACAGACAGAGAGGACCATTCAGACTCTCGAGGACATGCTCCACGCATGTGTCCTCAACTTTGGTCATAGCTGGGAGGACCACCTACCCTTGGTGGAGTTTGCGTACAACAACAGCTACCACTCTACTATCGGGATGGCACCGTACGAGGCGTTGTACGGCCGACCTTGTAGATCTTATTTGTGCTGGACAGACCCTGGGGAGTCAGCACTAGTGGGAACGGAGATGGTCCAGGCCACGACAGAGAAGGTACAGGTCATCCAAGAGCGGATGAGGACAGCTCAGAGCCGGCAGAAGTCATACGCTGACAGGAGGCGGAGGCCACTGGAGTTCGAGGATGGCAACCACGTCTTCTTGCGGGTCTCACCTCGACGTGGTATTCAGAGATTTGGCCGAGGTGGCAAGTTATCTCCGCGCTTCATCGGACCCTTCCAGATTCTCAGCAGGATTGGTGAGGTGGCTTATCGCCTGGCTCTACCACCTCAGTTGCACCGGGTGCACGACGTTTTCCACGTTTCTCAGCTGAGGAGATACATGCACGACCCGACGCACATCATTGATCATGGGGAGCTTGACGTTGACGATGGGGCGACTTTTACGGAGGTCCCGGTGGAGATAGAGGATCGACAGGAGCGGGTCCTGCGTGGGCGATCGATTCCTCTTGTGCGCATCAGATGGCAGCACGGGAATCTCCAGGAGAGCACATGGGAGCGGGAGGCTCAGATGCGTGCTCAGTACCCTCATTTGTTTCCCTAGTTTTTGATGTATCTTTACGGGGACGTAAAGCCCTGAGGTGGGAGTAATGTAAAGACCCGTAAAATTCAAGGAGAATTTTTTCTTAATTTTCTTTAGAATTTTACAAGAGCGCGGTTTCAGACGGCACCTGATTCCGAGGCCCGGAGTGCCCGGAATTAATTTACAAAGTTTGGATCGGGTACGTTCAGTGAACGAACGAGCGGGAATTCCTAACTTTTGATCCGGTGCTCGGAATTGAAATCTGAGGTCACCGATGAACTCGCAGCGCCGATATTCTCTTAAAGAGACCTTTTCAGAAGTTGCGTTTGTTGCGGGTTGAAAGTTATTTTTTGGGTTTTTAGATTAAGTTAAATAAATTTTGTGAAATACAAAATTTATTTATACTTGTGGGTTAACTTATCCCAAAGGAAGTTAGGGGTGGGACCCACACCCACTTAACCTCCTTTGAGAGGATTAAGTGTGGTGGGGCCCACACGAACCCTAAACTTTTCAAGTTCCCTAACTCCCCTCTCTCCCTCTTAAAGGTTTGTCAACTTAACTTCTATTTAATTATACAACTTATGTATATTAAATAAGTGAGTTTAATTTTGGAGTTATCCATTTTGAATTTCAAACCTTTGAAATTCTTTGTTAAGTTTTTGATTAAATTAAGCTCTTCTCTCTTTTTGTTGGGTTAGAACTCTTTAGCCAACTTGAGAGTTTTTGAGAGCTCCTCCTCCTTCTTCTTCAACTTGACGAAGAACGCTCAACTTGACGAAGAACGCTCAACTTGACGAAGAACGCTCAAGTTCCGACGAAGAACGCCGCGCCACTCTTCTTCGTCTTCCGTGTCAACGAGAGGGAACACCTCTTCCTCCTCGTACTCCCTTCGTCGACATAAGAAGTTTCGCCAACGACGTATCTCTTCGGGCGTATCTCTTCGTCATCGGATTTGACGAACGGCTACCGTGACGCCCGACCTTCGCGACGTCGTCTTCCGCGGAACGTTGAAAAATCTTAGAACCTTATACCAAGGTAGGGGTTGTTGTATTTTTGGTTATTTAATTATCCTTGATCGTGGTTCATGCATGATTAACGTAAAGATTTTTATGTTGTGTTATTGTTTAACGTGAGGGGGCCGGACCGAATGAACACGGCCGAACCCCCTCCATCGTTCTTGTTGAATTTCTTTGCGGGTGGAAACAAGGTGGCGTGGTGCCGTCGCACCACGCGGTTAATCGTGCGTTTAAATTGCGCGGCGCCGTCGCGCCGCGCCGTGGAAGAATCATCAAGAATGCGACGCCGTCGCGCCGCGTCAAGGGGAAACGAAGGCGCGTTGGAGGGGCGCGTTGCCGTCGCACTGCACCGGACGATGAACACCGCGGCCGGTTCCGGGCCGCGGCGGGATGAGAAGACCGGAGGTCGGGCCTCCGGTGTCGGAAGCCGAAGAGGGGACCGGATTTTCCGGTCCCGTTGGAGAAAACCGGTCGGCCAGCTGGCCGGCCGGATGGCAATAAACCGGGGGAAATTAATCCCCCGACCAGCTCACAAACCCCCCCCCCCTCTTTATGAGGGGGGCGGTTTCCTTGTGGGGGGCAGGAGGCCCCCCCGTTTCCTGCCAATCAAGCCCCCCTCGTTGGGGGGGCGGTTTTGCAAACAGGCGCGGCTAAAAAGCCGCCCCGCCTTCCAATCAAGCGGGGGAATTAATTCCCCCCGCGTGCTGCCTTCGTGCGGCGCAAGGCCGCCGCGGCCACCGCGCCGCTGCGCCGCCGGCCGGCCGGCCGGGCGGGGTCGGACCCAGGTCGGGTCGACCCGGTTCGGGCCGACCCAGGGGGGGGGGGGGGGTCGGGCCGGGTCGGCCCGGACCCGGACCCCCCGTTTCGAATCGGTTTCGGTCTTTTGGCCATAACTTGATCCACGGACCTCCGATCGACGAACCGTCTGTAGCAACGCGATCCTTGTATCGAGATGGTCGTTTCGGTATATCGCACTCAAGGTTTCGGTTTACTTTGAGTTCGGAGGGGTTGGTTCGTTCACGAAACCAACCGGGCCTTCGGAGCGGAAACGCTCATATCTTGAGCTACGGACGCCCGATTGACGTGCCGTCAGCTGTGTTGTGTTCCTCTTAGTGAGACGGTTCTTTTGGAATACTCTGCCCGAGGTTTGGACGCAGGTGGAGTACGGTCGGGTTGGTTTAGCCTTAAAAACCAACCGGGCCCCGGGGACGAAAATGCCAATAACTCTCAGACCGGGCGTCCGAGCGACGCAACGTCTGTTGCGTTGAGTTCCTATTGACTATATGGAACTTTTGGATACATCAACTCTAGACTTTGTGACAGTTGATGTATCAACCTCTCGGCTCGTTGAGCGGACCCTCCGAACGAGTTTGCTGTGTGCGGGAACCCTAGTGCTGGCTGCGACGGTTACTGCTACTGAGACTGCGACGACGACAGTACAGAGATCCTGTGTGGATTCGACGACGACGAATACAGCACTCAGCGATCCTACGTGGATCAGTGCTACAGGTCCTGTGTGGGCCCGATCCTGTGTGGGTCTGATCCTGTGTGGGTCCTTGCGCTCAGCGGTCCTGTGTGAACCAGCGCCTACAGGTCCTGTGTGGGCCCGATCCTGTGTGGGTCTTTTGCGGGGGTAAGTTACCTATCGATCCTTCGTGGGTCCGACGACTTAGATGGATCAGAGATCATCTTTATCGTCCTTTGAAAATGTATACCTGTGTGAGCTGAATCCTGTTGCTTTCCTGTGTGGATTGTGTTGTGCAATCCTGTGTGGATTACGTTTTGCTTTCCTGTGTGGAATACGTTTACTTTCCTGTGTGGACTGATTTGTACTTGGGCTCGGAGGTTGGAGCGTATTTGAAATTGATGTCTTAGGTATATGTTTGGGCATATACCTAAGCAGTGTCGGTTGTTACTTCGTGGTTGTACCTTTCTTCGTGGTTTATCCTTTGTGGATTTGAGAGACCTTCAGGGGTCTCGGGGTCCCTACTGAGTAGCTTATACTCACCCCTGCACGGGCTTTGCCCGCACTACGTTGTGTTGGTTGCAGATGACGGACAGCGTCGACCTTAGCTGAGGCTTGCAGAGCGGGACGGTACCCAGAGGTGGACCACTGGGCGGGACGTGCACGGAGCGGACGGCGGGACCCGTGGAGCAGAGGAGCTATCTGTACCCACCCTTCAGGTGGGATTTCCAGTGGACAGCTCGGTGTAGCGGCTTTTACTTTTCAGTTGCTGTTTTCCCTTTCGAGTTGTACTTTACTTTCAGTTTGGGTTTGTATACTAGCCCATTTACTTTTCCGCACTTTCAGTTGTACTCTGCTTTTGTTTAGTGTTTACTTTCCGCTTTCTTACTCTGTGGTGTTTGTTTACTTTTCAAAGGCAATGCCTTCCCTTTTTACCGGGATTTACGCCTTGGTGCTAGTCGCCAGCCCCTGAGCTATGGAAGGCGGGCTTGGGGTAGTCACGGCACGGACCCCGAGGGCGGGTCGTAACACAATAGTGGATGTGTATGCATCTTGGTTTAGATACCTTACATGCTACTCTAAGGATAAGATTCACGATGGTTACATTCGAGTGTTGAAGTTCGAGAAGTTTCTCCACTGAGAGATTTCTACTACTGTAGTGTCCCTATGTATCCCAGCTTTTGTTGTGGTGATGGAGCAGGAACATGAGACATATATTTTCTTATTATATGGGTACCAGTTAACTGAACATGGTAGTGGTTTCTTCAGAGCAGTGATGTCCATGGAAGCTGGAAGGCATCAGTTAGTAGGGCCATGATGTAGGAGGCATCCCCGTGATCGGGCTAGTGCATCTAATCGGGTTGAACCTGTGCCATATTGGGCTTCAGGTCATCCTGGAGTGGGCTAGTGCAACACTTGTAAAGGGAAAGGTTACATGGAATGAGACTGCCAAACTAAGTGATCTGAACATCTCGGGTAGGAAGTAGGTGGACCACCATGACAGAGGCAATTCCATGATTAGGATGGTCCCAAGGGAGGTGGTGATGGCAGAGGAACTAAAGGAGTAGGAGGACCAGGTGGGGTTGATGACACTATGACATCCACCCACCACCACTGGATATCCCACTTCAAGCTTATGGAGCGGGTAGGTAGCACCGCGGGTAGCTGCAGGCTATGGATGTATGTGATCCCCCAACACAAAAGATGATTTGAGGAACACTACGTGTTTATTCTACTCATCATTTATTATTTGTTGTAAGAGGATCCATTAACTCTTTTATCTCATTACTCCTAGTATAGGAGATGGAGCTCCTGGTAGGGGCATTATCACAGTGGCTATGTCTTGGGGACCATAAAGGAAGAGCCTCTTCAGTATCTTTTATCTATTGGTAGTTTGATCTTTCTTTTGGAGGGGAAATGTTCATGTGGGACCTACTGGTCAACACTATGGAACCTTATGATGCCATCCTGGGCAAGGATTGGCTTTCCGTGGTTTGATCCTAGATTTATTGTTGTCGTAGGCAGGTTATGTGTCTTCACACTGATGGGACTTGGTTCACCATTCTTAGTGAATGAGGCCTTGTAGCAGGGTAGTTGAGTAATGTGAACTAGAGACTAAAGAATAATTAGTCCAGGAGCTACGCTTACACCTAAAAGACCTTCTTGAGAAGGGTTTCATCAGGTCCAGTGTGTCCCCCTAGGCCGCTCACATTTTTTCACGAAGAATTAAGATGGGATTTTATAAGTTTATGTGGATTATAGTCACATGAATCAGGCCATTAAAAAGAATAATTATAATTTATCAATGATCAAAGACCTCTTCGACCAGTTTCACATGGAAATGTGGTTCTCCAATATCGATAAGGGATCTAGACACCACCAACTATTGGTTCGTGAGGCTAGTATTCTGAAGTAGTCATTCTGATGTCGCTATGGGAATTATGAGTTTATAGAGATTCCCTTTGGTAAGAAGAATGCCCCCAATTATTTCTTGGCTTCGACCAACATGATCTTCTATCCTCACTTAGACTGGTTTTTGTTGTCTTCATCAATGACATACTTGTTTACTCCACATTGGAGGAGGATCACACAGAGCACTTGAATATGTTTGTTTATTTAATATGAGAGTAATAGATTTATGGAAAACTCTATAAGTATTGGTTATAGATACTTGAGGTTCACTTTATAGGGAATTTCATCTCTGATGAGGGATTATCTGTAGATCCCATGATGATTGAGGCAGTGCTTTCTTGGGAACCACATAAGAGTGTGACAGAGGTGAGAAGCTTACAAGGATTTTAAGGGAACTATAAAAGTTTTATGGATTAATTATCTATGATCACTAACCCTTTGACTTCTTTGACACTGAAGATATATCCATTTACCTGGTCTGAGTAGTGCAAGAGGGCCTTTGAGTAGTTGATGAATAGGCTAATGAGAACTCCAGTTTTGAGGTGACCAGAGGAGGGTGTGGAGGTCGTGGTGTATTGTGATGCCTTAGGAGCTGGGCTTGGTTATGTGATGGGGCAACAGTAGGAGGTCATTGATTATGAGTTGATTTAGGTTGACCCTATGAGAATAACTATGCAACTTAAGACATAGATCTATTATGAGGGTATTTACTTTCAGGACGTGGAGACACTACCTTCTGGGTGAGCATTTTGTGGTCTACTCAGACCAATAGAGCCTTAGGTTTTTCTTTTCTAAGAGGGATCCAAACCTAAATCAGTGATGTTGGTTGGAGTTCCTACATGACTAAAATTTTGAGATAGTTTATACTCTATGGAAGGGAAACGCTATAGCAGATTCTTTTATTAGGAAGTCCCAGGCTCGCCTAGTGTGGGAATATTTGAGGCAATTGGATTTCATGCAGCTGCCCCGTCTATAGGAGGAGGTACAACTTACCTACAATATATTGTATTTAATCCTCCACTCCTTGAGAATGTGAGAGAGTCCCTGCCAGGAGACATTGACTACAAAGTCATACATGACCAAATATCCACAAGGGATGCACCTGATGGGTATTTAGGAGGGAATCACAAGATCTTCTTCTAGGTAAAAGTAGAGGTTCGAGTTGAGGAGGTGATGTGGGTGGTCCATGGATCTTTAGCGGTAGTTTTGGTGGTCTGAAATCAGAAAGAGAATAGATGAGTTAGTCTTGTGATGCCTTACCTATCGTCCTGTGAAGGCTAATCATTGAATTCCAGTGTGTTTTTTGCTGACTCATGACATCCCTGAGTGGAAGTGGGATGGCATGTCCATGGATTTTGTCATAGGGATTCCACAAATATTTAAGTGTCATGACGTTGTCTAGATGATAGTGGAACAACTTACCATGTTGACACACTTTCTTTACATTAGGGAGAAGAGTTCAGTAGAGTGTTTGGTGTAGCTATTCATTCGGGATATTGTCTGCCTTCATAGGGTACCCTTGATGATTGTCTCTAACCATGACGTGTAGTTTACATCATGGTGGAGAAGAGTCGTACAAGAGGAATTCAAGACCAAGTTACAGATGATTACAAATTTTCACCCCTAGACCGATGGGAATACCGAGTGTACTATCCAGGTGTTGGAGGATATGCTCCCGAATTGCATGTTAGATTTCGGACAAACCTAAGAGGACCACCAGCCTTTGGTGGATTTTGCATCCAAAAACAGCTAACACTCTACCATACACATTAAACCCTTTGATTCCCTCTATAGGGGACTCTACAGGTCACCTTTATGATGCAGAATTATTAGCGACTCATCCCTCATGGGCCCATAGTTTGTGAAGGTGGTGAAAAAGAAGGTTCAAGTCATCTCTGAGTGGATAAATATGGCCTAGAGCATACATAAATTGTATGAAAATCATCGTTGTAGGCCCTTGGAGTTTGATCAGGGAGACCATGTCATTTTGAGTGTCTCCCCATTACAAAGAATGTGGAAGTTTGGCCAGGGAGTCAAGCTATCCACAAGGTTCATTGGACCCTTAGAAATCATGGAAATGGTTTGTGAGGTTTCCTATAGCCTTGCCTTATCACCACTTCTAGATCACATGCATGAAGACATCCACATTTAGAAGCTAAGGCGGTATGTGAATGATCTTATGCATGTCATCAACTAGGGTGAGTTGGACATTGAAGATGGATCAACCTTTTCAGAGGACCTGGTGGTGATCGAGGATTGTTAGGATCCAACTTTACATGGATGGGCCATCCCCTTGGTTTGTATATTGTGGCAACACATAAACAAGGAAGAGAGTTCCTAGGAACGGTAGAATGAGAAGCTGGCTAAGATCCTGAGTATTTTTCCTACATTTTTTGGGATGAATATATTGACGGAGGGAATGATATAGAAACCTAGTTTTCAAATTTTCATACTTTGAAATATTTCTACATGTGATTCTAGAGTTGGGAATTGTGGCACCTTACAATTATGTGTCCATGTGTGCCCAAAATTAATTTTATTAAAATATTAAGTATATTATATACTATTTAGTCAAAAGATACATGAAAACTCTTAAATAATAACTTATATTAGAAATATAAGGAAAAATGATGAGTCTAGAATGTGACATGAACCCTAGGTGGGGAATAACTTTTGTAGGGATGTGTCTTCTGTGGAAAAACCCACCTAGGGGTAAAATCATAATTATTATATTTAAACATCATTATTTTACTGTTGATGCCGAATAAACCAATTTTTGAATCGGGAATCATATATGAAATCTGATATGGTCGTTGAGTTCATAAAAAGGTGATTTTCTAGGACGGGAAAAAAATATGGGGGCACAGGACATTCGGGTCACGTGCTCGTTGGAAAGACAGTTTTAAAAGAAACCCTAAAAAATTATGTATTTTTATAAATACATAGTTAAGGGAATTAAATTAGGTTTAACCGCAAATTTCCTTAATAATGAATAAGAAGATCATCCCCCTACCTTGGGGATCTGTTGACCACTCCTCGAAAGACTACAGAGGGATAAATCCAAGGACACTCGTCAATGCCAAAATGATCATTTCTTACGGTAGGAATCTTGTTAAATTTTCTATACCCCAATTCAGTTCTTCTTTATTCATGATTTCCTCTTCATTTTATTTTGTTTTGAGCATCGAGGTGATGTCTATACAAATATGGCCATCTCCTGATCCTTGTTTTGAACCTCCAATTTGTCATGCCCATTACCTTAAATCATTGCTACATCAAAACATCATTGAATGGTTGAGAAGAGGATGTCATTGTGAATCCCTCAACACGATGATTCTAAAATTGGTCTCTCTTTTTTCCAACCACTAGAGTGGTTTAAATATCTTACAGAAGGGGATGTTGGAAAATCTCTGCCAAGGGTAGAGGCCCGGGGTAGAGCGCAATGGTGGGGCACTAAGGTGGCTGGAAGCGTGGGTGTTGGGTGAGTGGAGCAAGCTAGAGGTGGTGGGTGTTGAGGTGGTAGGAGGCGGTACCAGGGGAAGACTGGCATGTGGAGGATCAATAAGCGGGTTCGACCGGGATAGAGAGATATGGACGATTGGTGACATTCTCATGGTTGAAGTGCCATGCGGCTGGGGTGGAGATGAGGTGGCATCGCAACATGCGACAATGGGTAGCATCGACCCCCACGAAGAGGGTCATCGCAGAGATGAGGGGACTAGCCGAATCTCGAGGCTGGCCGGTCAACCAGCTGATCACACTGGCTGTGGTTCAGGCCCAGGTAAGGCGGTTCGGGTCATGTGTTGGGCCATAGGTTGGAAGAAAAGGATTAGGTTGGTCGCCCAGGTTGAGGGGTCTGGCTCAAATGGACTGGACCGATACGTATCGAGTCTGTACGTTTTTAAAAAATTATATCTCCCAAACTATGTATATGATTGGCACACTATCTATAGACACAAGTCCCTCGATTGGAGATGAATAATTTTAGGCTGGTTTGTATATTTTATTTTTTGTTTATGTTTCTCTATTTCATTAAACATCTATGTTAATAATATTAAAATATTTATTATTATTTGGGGTTCTTATATCAGACCTATCTCCTCAATGGGATATATGTTTGGTATGCCATCAGTGGCAGCATGACACTAGTCCTTTGAATATCTTTCCAAGATGAATCTTGGGTGTTTAAAATAATGTGGTGATATGGGAACCACAGGGCCCGATATACATGTTTTATGGTGAAATGAAACTTTTTCCTTACTTATCCATTTTGGATGATCAGATAGTCAATCTTGTGTATTTTTTCTAGAGGATCAAAATGGAGAAACACGTATAATTAATTTTCAGACAAAGGAATGAACCCGATGAAATGTAATTCACATATATTACAGTGTTACACAAATTTTCCATTGGATTTCTATTTGGGGGAGTGAATAGTCCACCACAAATGTTTTTTCACAAGGATCACAACGGCGTGATCTGTTTAGATGTTCCAAGACTTAATAATGATATCATTAAATGTAGATAAATTAAAGGTATATTGATGGAAGATCATTTTGATGTGATTGTAGGTTGGAATCCCCCATAAACATGGGCATGGGTTCTCTATCTGTTATTTTTGAGTGGAATCCCCCTAACACAATAGGATGTGGGTCCTCAATGAACAAAAGTGGAATCCCCAAAACCCATTAGGGAGTGAGTCCCCTATAACCTCTATGAGAGTGGAATCCCCCGTAGACATAGGTGAAAGTTCTCTACCATCTACTTCTAAGAGTAATCCCCCTAACACACAATGGAGATGGTCCTCAACAACTTTTATGGTGGAATACACATGACATACTAGGCTATGAGTCCTCTACTTTGAATTTTCATCATCCAAATTTACACATAAATGGTGAGATGGTTGTTGATGTTACCTTGAGATTAAAAGTAAGAGGGGTGCTTTCTCCACCAAGATTCATCCATGTGATGCAACCTAAATCCATTCAAGTGAGACAACCCCTCACAAAGAGGATAGTATCAAGATGACTTGTTTGGGCCCCTTGGACATGCAGTTCAAGTCAGACGTGATGAATGATGGGTATCGATGGGGGTTATTCTTGGGGATGTTGGAGACACTTTTTCTAGGATGAGAAATGAGATAGAAACTCCCTTACTCTATCGTTTGTGTTTCTTTGACTGAGTATATATATATATATATATTTACACCCTATTTTATCACCCACTCTTCGGGTTCTGGTTATTGATCTTCCATGAGAGTCAATGTGGTGTGGGGTATTCCATGTGCTTTATGTGTCTAGATTCTCATGGTTGGATGAGTATACTCTCCTACTATAGGAAGAAAAGACTCGATGAGAATTTAATCTTCTCACTATATCTATATCCTTTTTTTTCATGAGCTTACTTCACTATGTTGTCTGGTTAAGCTGCACTCTGTTGTTGCACTTTGTCCCATCTACTTTACTTCTTTTCGTTTTTATCTCTTACTATCAAACCTTCCATTCCAGGTGTCCTACTGAGTATGTTTATACTCACCCTTATATGGGATTTTCTCACACAGATCATAACTTATATAATCAATGCACAAGTTTGATCGCGACTCCAATGGAGCACAGGGGTACGGGAGCTTGGACCATGTTTTGTGGTCACTGAAGGAGATTAAAGAGTGGGGATTATTTTTTATCCTTACTTTCTCAGTTTCCCTGAATGGTTGAGGCACTTTTCCTTTAGGCCTATATTCTTCCCCTTTTTCCTTACGTCTTACTTTAATATATTCATATTGTTTATTGGTTCATACTTGTATTGTTTATATTTAAAACATGTTTTAACTATTACTTTTCTCCCTCTACACCTTGCGTCAAGTTGGTCGTGTGTGTGTACATGTACTTAGGAAAAGACTTCCTCAAGTTTGATATGCCTTTGATGCTAATCGCAACCCCCTAGACTATGGAGGTGGGATTGGGGTAGTTATGGATTGATCCCTTTCATGGGTTGAATCCTGACATGATGGACCAACAAATAAGAACAATATGGAAGATCCCAAAAAAAATATCCATTTTATCAGATTATGTTCTTTCCCAAAGACATATATTTTTTTGGTCTATATTCAGTCCTAACGTAATGATTTGTAATAATGATATAATGTATTTTTCCCCAATACCTGATATCATTGTTGGAGGATCTTCTCATTCAATTGTACCTTTTCTAACATGATATTTGTTCCTCTAAAATGGATGATCAGAATGAAGAAATATTTGATGATAGTCGAAGAAACAATGTTTTATTCAATTGATGAGCATAAAATATTTACCATTTATCATACAGCATAGATATGATTTTGGACCATGTGTACTCCATCAAGATAACATGACATATGATGGAAATTCACTAACTGTCCAATAAAATTTATCTTTCATTTTGATTTTTTTCAACAACACCATGTTTACTAACACCATTACTCAACAAAAAAATTAACACATCAATAAATGGATTCAAATAAACACTAATATTAATTTTTAGATATACAATAATTAATAAGTTCAATAAGATATATGGCTCATTAATCAACATCCAAGGAGGTAAATTGTACTGGGTTAAAAATATGATCCAATAAGCATGTTGATTATCGCAATTACCAAATGGACCGAAACCACAAGTATAATGACTCAGTCACACGTTTTGAGATTTTGAAGAAAAAGACAGATGTACTTGTTCAAAATTTTTCCATTAATCGCTATTAGATGGATGATTTATGAATTTTATTGTTGAAATATTGGTTTTATACGATGACATCAATGTCGATGTGTTCTATGAAATAAAAAAAATTTCAATATGGGTGTAAGAAGGAAATACCACAAATATTTTATAGTAATAAATCCATGCTTCCCTAGTTGTGCCTATTTATACATAAATTGTCCATAGGTAGGAAAAATAACTAATGACTAATTTTCACCATAAAATAATATGATATCATTGGAACATTCCTAAATATTCCGATAATTAAGTCCCAAATTACGAACTAGCCTCTAAACCTCATAGAAAATTATAGGCAACACATTCTCTTCAGGTAACAGTGCTTTAACAAAAGAGAATAACTAGTCAAAATAGTTTCTTTACATGCCATTATCAAATTTAATATAGATAAATTTTTCAACCGCTTCAGATTTTCTTATATTACAACAATGATTTAATGCATTATTAGCACACTTTAACAAATCATAAAATTGGGGTGGTTCCAACTCAATAGATGAATATATAAAATCGTGAGTTTCATTTTATTGAAAAGATAGAGCATACATATCATGTACTAAATTTTGAAACCAAGATGGATCTAGAACCATCATTAACATTGTAAATATTTATTAATGAAGATAGTTGTACATCCAAATAGGAACCAAAAAAGAACTAAAAACATTAAGGCCTAGGATGGCCTAAAGTAATGGAGTCTAAGATCATCCACTCTAATCAGATTGACCACCTCTAGCTTTAGGAAAAGGGTGATGGGGAAACATGTGACACTAGGGACCGAATCTGTAGCTGCTATGGAAGAAAGATGGTCTACTACCCTATTTCTCTCCATCCACCTATGGACCATTGAAATGATGTTTCCAAGGATGGATATAAATTTTAAAATGATGTAGGATAATAACTAGGGAGTGGATCCCTTTCCATGAATATATTCATGAATGATCATGGAATTGATTTCATCCTAGGAAAGAGATATATTCACCTGGTTACATGGGTGCATCCTTGTATGGAACTCTTTAGATTCCACTTGTATTGATCTAAATTTTCCATAATAGGTAGAAAAATATAGTAGGACATTTCCCATGTAGTCTCGAACAACACCTCCACCTCAAATGAACCTCTCCATGCACAAAACATCTACATTGAGTTTGAAATTAGAAATTGACAGTTTCCACTACACCCACTACCCTCGAGCCCCAAAATTGGTAGGAAGGCATGAAGACACACTAACCTATAGGCCTATAATGGAGGGAGTATTGCATAGGCTTTGGATAGCCCCTACCACAACGATTATGGGGATATTTTTCTCATGATGATGAATATTTTAGTGTAAAAATACCTTTATGCATGGCCATGTACTGGGATTTGAAAATGCACCAGTATCCAGTATTCAGAATGATAGATCTTGAAAGCTGTTCCAAGCTTGTATCACTCACACCATGAAACTGTGGCTCTAAAAAAGTGGGGAGAAGAAGGCCTTGGTTTGATAGAGTCGGGTAATACCCAAATAAATTATACACCGCCAGCACCCATTCTCCTTCAAAGAATATATGGTTCATGATTTCCTCCCTGAGGTTATTGTAGTAGTGGAATATGGAAATATGGTTAAAACCCATATTTTTACCATTTTCATCAGTGGGAACTGCATGGTTTTTTATCCTCAATGTTTGTAAGTTATACTCTGTTGGAATTTTTTTACACCATATAATGCTATTATAACTATCCCACTTGCCCTATTGAATATTAATTCTTCAGAAGTCCCTTTTTGTGAAGGAACCTAAGTTGGAGGGGTAAAAATGCATCTCTCTGGATTACAATTTATGCCAATGAGATCATATACCTCATCTTGTTCATCATTCAGAATAGATTTTATAAAATGTTGATGCATATTATCTTATTTAATGAAAATAAATGAAACAAGGAA
This sequence comes from Viscum album, assembly GCA_963277665.1. Classification (NCBI taxonomy): domain Eukaryota; kingdom Viridiplantae; phylum Streptophyta; class Magnoliopsida; order Santalales; family Viscaceae; genus Viscum; species Viscum album. Next base: position 1,133,488,166 of record OY728120.1, read on the forward strand.
CCCTAGGAATCCACGCATGGAACCCACCCATTTGTGGTTCTATAAAATAATTTCACCTTCACCCTTGATCCCCCGTGAGTGATGAAAAAGTGTTGGGATGAATGGGGAAATCACGGACTAGAAGGGGTATTCGTGGGCACTACCATTATCCAACTACCCAACACCTTTATAGGACATGATATTACCCAAAAGAGTACACTCTTCCATGATCTCCCAAATGAGATTTGCATGCATGGAGTGAATTGTATCCTATATGTGTCTCATGTTAATAATTTCTTCATGGATAGGCCTCTCCATCCTTCTCCATGAAGACCAGTTATGTTTACCATCATCCATTGCATCCCAAATGAAACTATGCAATATTTTATAAATGTTCGAGATGACCCCTTTTACAACTATAATGGATGAGAGAGAATAAATAGGAATTTCCGAGAGTACACTATTTACATAGGGTATTCGTACAAAAAAAGTTAGATAGAGGTCATTCTAGTTTACAAAATGACTTGTCACCTTTTATGACTAAGTGATCAAAGTTTCGAATGCAGGTTCTTTTTAAGGAGATCAGGGTGCTGAGATACTCAAATGGGAAAGAGCCTTTATGCATGTCCATCTCACTGCATAGGGAGGAGACCTATCTAGTGCCTCATTGAATGAAGACATAGATATTTCACTACGATTTTTCAATCACCTAGCCATTATAGTGGAAATATTCTTCAATTATCTTGTTTATTCAACAAAATGATCTTCTTATAGAATTTTTTAAGATAATTGAATCATCTGCAAACATAAAATGTGAAAATAGAGGAAGGATTCCTTTTCTTATAGTAGGTAAGGATCTCCACAGTACATACATTTTGGTTGATAATATAACTGAGGGTGTCTTGAATAAGAATGAAAATGGTTGTGGAGATTGTTTCCCCTTGCCTAAGCCCATGAGTACCCTTGTAATTCCATGAAGCATGACCATGAGAGACACAACCTTCTATGGGGAGATCACACATCTTAAAATGTGTTCCATAGCCTAGGAAGAGAGACCAAGACCTGAGAGTTCCCTGTTGATGAATCCCAATTCCATTATATTATATTCTTTATTTATATCCCTCGTTAATTCCATGTTTGATCCATAACACTTGAGGATGATATCTCTAAGAATTTCTTGAGCCAAGGCTATTACTCCTTGTATCGACCTACCTATAACAAATATATGATGTTAAAGGGAAACCCATCGAGGGATGTGCTATGATAGCCTCGTGTTGAGGATACTTGAAAAAATCTAATAGGTGAAGTTATACATACTTACCGGCCTATAATAGAGAATGCATAATGGATCTTTAGTCTTTGGTGTCATGAATAGAGTTGTAACACCATCTACCCTTGGTAGTTCTCCACCCCAAAAGATTTAACGTATGACCATAAAAATATCTCCTTTAACCACATCTCATGATACCCTATAGAATGATATTGAGAAGCCTTCTATCCCCGGAGCACTATCTATGTTGAGGTTTATCATAGCCTCATGGACCTCCACCTATGGGATTGCTTAAAAAAATATGTTTTCTAAATTGGATACCTAGTTGGGGATCACCTCCGCTGAACACATTTTTTACAAGGAAAATAAATTAATCATTCTAAAAAAATTCTAGTTTTGATGATGTAAATTATTAAAAATATTCGCTACCTTCAATATATACTAGATTTATATTATGACTGTTTGGATTCCTGTGATCATTCATCCAATTAGTATGATGTAATATATATTTTTTTGACTAACTTATTCCATATGTCACTAAAAAAATATAAAATAAATAAATTCCTTTTGAATATTTTGATATAAGAATAAGACATTCCCAAAAAAGAGTAGAAAAATTTTAAATTATAATTTACTTGTAAATATTGTCAATTTTATCTATTTAATGCTGATTTTTACTAATTAATTCGGATTTTTAGTAATTAAAATTTTTATATAATTATAGTGATTTGAGGTTCATTTTTAGTAAAATTTACTAATTACCACTATGTTTTACTAATTTTTCTCATAACAAAACATTTTTAATAATTATATAGATTTGTCATTATTGTTTACTAATTTATCAAAACATGTCCTCCTCCCACTACTATTCTTTCTGCTTCCATGTACACATAACATCTTGTCCGCCTCACTTGTTTTTTTTCAAATTATAATTAATATTTTTTATTTATTATAATGTTCAAGTAATTATCCGTAATTTCAAATATATTTTCATATAAATTAATAAAAAATATTATAAATTACTAAAAAATTCTTAAATCGTATAATTGATAATTACAACTAATTTTTACTATTTATTACTAATTACCACTAATTATTTATAATTATTACCAATTATTTTTAATTACTATTAATTATTACTAATTAACAGTAATTTTTACTAATTACCACTAATATTTTCTAATAATTACCAATTGCCACAAATTAGCATGAGTTGTTACTAATTTTCACAAATTACAATGAATTATTACTAATTACCACTAATTATTAATAACTGACACTAATTATTAATAATTACCTCTAATTTTTACTAATTATTACTAACTACCCTTATTTATAACTAATTACATCTAATTATTACATATTACTAGTAAATTTTACTAATTATTACTGATTACATCTAATTATTACTAATAACCACTAATTATTACTAATTACCACTAATAATAATAATAATTTTCTAATTTTTACTAATATTTACTAACTATAGATAATTATTAGTAATTACAACTAAATATTTGTAATTAAAAATAATTATTACAATTTATTACTAATTATTACTAATTATAACTAATTAATACTAATATGGGTGATGAGATATGAATCACATTGCAAATATTCTATTTTAATAGGCTATTTTTTTCGAGTCCACCACCTGTCACGAAAAACTAACATTACCATAGTGAGTGTAGCACCCCTCACAACGACATAGAATTATAGGAAAGGTGGAAGGATAAGGCATGAGAGATCATACCACATTGTAGTAGGACTAGTCAATGTTTTGTTAAAGAAACACGGTATGTTCTAGGCCAAGATTCCAGAAAACAAAGAGAATGATTGCAACACAACCAAGACCATCATGTCGTAGAATATATTTTCCAAGGAGAAGGACATGTCAAAATCATGATCTACAGAATAATTGACCTAAAATCAATATATCCACAAAACTCACCCCTTTTTTAATCCACATCATAGCCATGTGACAGCACTGCAGCTATGCGTAATTTTATGGAACAACCAAAAGTGCACCCTAGGGCTCCACATTACTAACGGCCTCTTTACACAGTAGTAGTATCAAAAATTGAAGAAACACCAAAAATACACATTTAGGATCCATTGTACAGACATCCTCCCCTTGTCATAGGAACCTACTTGGTAACACCCAAAGATTTTTTGAAATATTTTTTGAATTATTTTATTCTTTTCTGTACTTTTCATGTCACGCAACACTGAATATTTCTTGAGAAATTGCACCAGGTTATTATTAATTTTTATACACCAAAATGTTAATTTATCTCTACATAAAACCCTTATATTTTATTTTGGAACACACAATACTTGGTTTGTCTTGTGTAACACACAATGTCTAGTTCTTTTGATAGCTTCTGTAACATGCAAAACCAAGTTCTATTGAAAAACAATATAGTAGTAATATTGTTATTATATTATTATTATTGTTAAAAACAATAAATTTTAATGTAAATTAAAAATATTATTAACTAAATTATAAAAATATAATTTAAACCAATATATAAAATTAATCATTTGGGTTATCAATTAGCTATAAATGAAGGTAAGAACTTTTTGAAAATAAGGAAAGGACTTTTCTAAGAAAACAATTTTTTTATAAAAAAACCCAATATTATATCAATAAATTAAATAAAAAAACTATTTTTGAATATTTTTTACATGTTCAATAAATTTATTTCAACTCATACAATATATTTTATATGAATAAGATAAGAATAAATCCAATTTTAGGAACAAAAAGATATATTTTTCAAAAAGGGTATTATTACCACCTTTTAATGGTAAAACAATTTTTATATATAATTTTATAAACTTTTATGATTTTATATGATAAAATTTAGTTCTTATTTTAAATCATAATAATATAATTTACTTTATTTTCATTTTTGGTATTTTTTGGATATATTTCATTTTTTGATGAATAGTAAAAAATATTAATTGTAATTGAAAATAGATTTTTCATCGAAATAATATATATTGATACATTATAAATTTTATTTTTTAAAAGTATAATTAGATCCAAATTTTATCATTTAATTCAATTTAGGTCATTAGAATTAGTTTCACATTGAATTTGGATATTAAAACATTTAAATCTTTTTAACTTTTTCACTTCAAAATAACATTTTCTCATTCCGTCAATGAGATTAATTTTAAATTAATATTATTAAACTATTAATTTTGAATTATTTAAAATGGTTTCAATATTTTTAATCATAAGGTACAAATTTAGTAAATATTTATCTTGATTTTTTTTACAATAATAATATTAACTTTAATGAATTTAGTATTACCACTATTAAGGGTAAATCGGGAAATTAAGGGTTAAAATTATTTTATAAATATTATAAAACTATATTAAAAATTTATAAAATTATATTTTATGAATTTAGTTATTAATTTACTACATAATATTCTTAATTTAATATTTTAATGGACACACCTCCATTAAAATGACTTAGATATTATTACAATTAAATATAGAGACAAACAATCACACTCGTACATTTATTATTTTTAATATTTGAGTAAATAGAATTTATTATAAACTAAATATATTATAATATAATATAAAATTTGTAGCTACATTATAGACATTTATTTTTAATATTTAGTTAAAAAATAATTATCATAAATAATTACTGAATGATGATGTAGTAATAACACAAATAATGAAACAATAAAATAAATAATTTTATAAATATTAAAAGAAATATAATTGGACTTATTTATGGAGAAATAATAATTTAATATGTTAATATTACATTTTAGGCGAGTATTAAAATAATTTTTTTGAAGTTATCTTGTTATATTAACTTTCTTAATGTCAATGTAATGAATAGTGTCAATTGGCATTTATGATATTTTATGAAAATAATATATTATTAAATTATTTAAAAATCATGAAAATTTGAAATAATGAGAAAAAGGGGATTATATGTGGTCTAAAATATCATGAATCTTCCAATTATGGTCCAATTGAAACATTATATGTAAAAATTACATCCTCTTAATACTAAAAAGTTTGTGTCTATAGTTAAAATTAAATTAGCTTAACTAAGTGTTAATCAAAATGATTGGTTTAAAATTAGACCAAAACTTGTATAAAACAAATTATTTTATCATATTTAAACATTATTATATATTATCTTCAAATAAATTAAATTTTTATGGTATTCGTATTCATATTTAATTTATTATAAATTAATATTTTCAGAAATTCCAAAAGGGCCCCTCCACTCTATTTTAAAAATGAACATATTATTCTTTTTTCTAAAACATCAGAACCTTTTTGGATCAGAAAATAGTATATAAAAACTTAGTCTCAACTTCCATAACTTATTCCTGTAATCCTTATGTTGGGCATAAATCAAATCAACAAAATATTTTTTGTGAAAATTTATAGGAGATACCCAATGAAGAGGTAATGTTAATCAATGAACATTTTCATTTTATTTCTTCCATGGACCTCCACGATTTTTATTATTACATTATTATATAATAACCCTAATATCCTCAATATACTTATATTTTGTTATTCTAATTGTTCTACCAAAACATTCATACAATTAAATACAATGGGTAATGAACTTACCATTCTTGTGTATGGTGAACTACCGCCTCATGAAATGATGTTGATCATTTTTTCTTTTACCACCTCTCATGGTTTGGAATCATGATGGTAAATATATGTTTTCATGATATATATGGTATTTTTTTATTTATGATTCTTTAATTATTATATGAATCATACCATCATTATTTTCAATTGATTTAAATATGATAACTTTGTTTGTGGACGTGTGGACTACCGCCTCTTGAAAGCGATGTGATTCGTTCACAGTATACATAGAATGTATTAAGGATGAGTTTATATAAATTTTTATGATATATATGACAAAATAATTATACATTAATGATATTATATATATATATATATATTCATATATTCCGTTTACATTATTTCAATACGATATAAAACGAAAGTAGCATTCATGAGTACGCACGACCTACCATCTCCGTGAATGGTGTATTTCATTTTCTATTTATATTTCTTAAAAATAACTATATATATATAATTAATATATATTATATTTATATCATGATTATCATTATTGAGATAATGAATTCATGTTCTATGTATGAGTACCAAGAATAACACGTCAAAACATGGATGAGAAACCAAGCGATTATTACCCAAAACCCAAATTAAACATCGAATTTAATAATAAGTGGTTAATATAACCATATTTGGTATTATATATATAAATATGGATATATATTAGATTTATATTTATTTTCAATTTATTATACATTAGGATTTCATGAGCATGACAATAGTCAAGATATAAGTTAAGGGATTTTTGTCTCACCTTTATTTCTGGGATATTTTTGCCTTATACACTACTAATTTATTCTATGTGCTGTATATACTACCCAAAAATTTATTTTATGAGTATTATCCAGAATATTATGGTATTTTTAAATTAATATAATTTTCTTTCTTTCATGGGGAATATGAATTATACTGATTATAAAGTTATGAGACTTTATTTTACAATCTCATCAATATTTGAGATTATTTGGTTTTATGTCTCTATTAAGGAATTATCATCCATTTCCATTTTATATAAAAATTATTTCAATTTTTTTAAATATTCTCTTATAAATATTTAATGTTATTTTTACCTATGTTTTACTTTTTAAAAAACCCTCTGAAAAGAAAATTTTTGTCGTTTTATAAATAATTCTCTCTCTGAATTTACCGAACAAAATATTAAAATGAATGTTTTTTTAACATAAATATAATGAATAAAATTTTCATCTCTTATTAATAATTAATTCATTGAAGATTAACATAAAATATTACAAGGTTATTTTCAAAGAAAATATTTTCTTTTAATATTTTTTCGCATATTAAAAAAAGAAGACATTTTCTAAGAAGATAGGATATTATCCCCAAGGATTATCTACAAGTGATCTCTCAAAATTATTTTCCATGTAATATGTCATTATTATATGATAATTATTCCTTATTGGGAGTATGATTCAAATATATAATTATAATTATTTTTCGTTATGGTTTATTTTTATTATGGATTGTTGTTTATAGATTCTATTTCTTTTCCATGAGTTATCTAATGATGAAATGTTTACGAATGCGATTTCTTTTTATGGGTTCTTGTTTGAATTTTTTATCAGGGAGCATATAAGTTTGTCTTTTCAGATGTGATGGGTGGGACATATATCTCCCTCCAATACATTGGGTAATGGTAGATGTTATATGATATCAAAGGGTACACAAGAGTTCATCTTAAGCCTACAATATGAGGGTATATTGGAGGTCATCCTTAGCCTATAGGAAGGGGTTACACAGCATGTCATCCAAAGACTACAACAAGAGGTTACATGGGATGTCTTACTATTCCCAAAACAAAAAGGTAAATGGGAGTTCATCCCATTCTCAAAGTAGATACATGGGTGATTATCCCAATCCTAACATACTATGAACGTCTTGGTAGGTACCATTGTCATAATATATTAAAATATTATGTGTATTCCACAAATTCCATGTCTTATGCCATTTTTATACTCTCTTAGGACTTGTTATTTGATTATCTTATGGTTCATGTCTTATGAATATCCAATATTTATGCCATGACTCGTGTATATGATCATTGATATGTAGGGTTTGATCATAAAAAGTAATCCTCATGTTTTAATACCCTTATGCTAATGTTATACTTATGTACATACCTTATCTACAGTCACTAAGAATCAGAGATCACCCTTTCTTATATTTATATTCCTCAGGTTATAAATTACACTTTAAAGTAGGAGTACTAAACAGGAAGATCTTTATGTGATATGTTGAAAATTTTTCACCAAATTAGAATAATGTGTCACATGTATCCAAATACACTAAACTATTATGGTACTTGGGCATTTTATTTTTAATATAATTAATATTTGTCAAAAAATATGTAATATACATGTTTGGAAAGCCTTGGTCGTTATAATATGTATGAAAAAAATATTTAGTCAACCTTTGGAAATAAGGATGAGAAATATCTAGTGGTACTCCTTGGGATATTTCCAAGGATATGACTAGGGATGTCTCTAAGGATAATCCTAATATGTAATATATTTAAATGTATGTGTCATTATTTAGGTATCCTATAAGTAATTTTTCATGATTATGAGTTTTTATGATATGATATGTGTTGCTCACACTATTATTTCTAGTCTTAGTCAATAGTTGGAACTTGAAGGAACATGGTTAACATTAAATGTTTTAGATGCATAATGTATAGGAATTATGAAAGTTAAGGTGCTACTTGGAAATATAATGACGATAATTTGGAAGGAGGCATGAGTATTGGTTATACAACTGAGGATAAAGAGATCAAAAATGACATGTGAATGGGATGGGATTTTCTAATATTATTTTTTACATTAAACATAAGAAGTATAATTAGATTTAGGTTGAGTAACCTTAAGACATGATTCATATTTCATATTCTAGGAAATATTAACATTATGAATCATGGGTAATTGTGTAAGAATAAAGGTGGATGAATCATTTTTATATTTTTTGAATTTAAATATATAGAAATATATTTTTTTAGTATAATTTTTTAATAAAGGATTGAAAATGATATATATAATGATTCTTAAGACATAGAGAAGTTATTTAATAGTACGGTGATATTCATGGGAAACACAATATTAGGGGAATAATAACCCTTAATATCTTGCTAATGACAAGATAATGATTTTTTTTATAAAGATATGTTTGATATGAATAACTATTTTTGACAGCCCTGATCCCCTTATAACTATTTAAGGATTTGTTGACAAAGTGGATTATGTTATTATGGGTGGAGTTTAAAAAAAATTTAGACGTAAGGAATATATCCAATAATATTTTTATTAAAAAAGAATGCACGTTTTCAATAAGGATTTTTGTTAATTAATGTGATTCAAGAGAATACATGGTGATGGTATTCACATGTTTGGTATAGAATAAACAATATCTAATTTATGATATACATGATATCAATTAGAAGCTATTTTTTAGAAATTTAGTGACCTTTTTTCTATTTTTTTTATTTTCTTCATTCAGAAGCATTATAAGGTTAACCATTTATGGAATGGTTTATTTTATACTTAGAATGGTTTTTTAGAGATTAAACTATTATATCTCCATTTTAGGATTTTTTTCATGTTGGATAACTCATGATAACCTTTTTGGGATAAAGAAAGATGGAATGACCTATCATTTTATTAATGGATCTCATTATCTGCTAATGATTCTGGAATGAAAATTTCATGTTTATTTCTTAGAATAATTGATGAAGTAGAAATTTACCAAGGCACAAAAAAGGGTAATGTTGTACTAAAATCATGTAAGTATATATTCTCATGAAAATTCTTCATCATTAGGAAAAATGGTCTTCAAATAAAATTTTGTCTTATTATCATCATTTTTTATGATATCAATGACCTTTTTCAAGCCTCCATAGGTTATGGATTTATGATTGTTAACATCCTTCAAATCATGTTCTCTATCACAATCTATCAGAACATTATAGTAAGAGTTCACTACCATGTCGATTTTTTAAATTTTCACCTAATTTATTATTTGTGGAAATCTAGGTATGAGTTGCTTTTTTCAACCAATTTCATTCTATCATTACCTTTCTAAAGGGTGTTTTAGTATTGAATTTTTTTATATGGGATAAAATGAATGGAAAATTCAACTATTAATCCTTCGCTAATCCTTATTAATTTTGAGGAAAAAATTAATTTTAAGGGAGGTATAATGTAACACCCGAAGATTTTTTAAAATATATATTTGTTCAAATTAATTTAATCTTTTCGAATTTTTTCATTTCTCGCAGCCCAAAATATATCTTGTGTTATTGAACCAAGTTATTATTGGTTTTTACTAAACATACAGTCAAGGTTTTGATAAAAAACACTTAAATGTTCTTGTGGTGCACACAACACAATGTTTGGATTATGTTACACACAATGCCATGTTCTTTGGATAGCTTGTACTACATGCAAGACCATGTTTTACCAAACTACAATATACCGTTAATGTTATTATTAAGATATTATAAAAGCTAAAACCTAGCCGTTGGAATGGGGATGGTAAATAATGTTGACTAAATTATGAAAAAATGATTTAAACTAGTATATAATGTTAACCTTTTTGGTATTTAATACCATAAAAATGAAAGTAATAACTAATTGAAAATAAAAAAATTATTATTCTATGATATCTATTTTTCAATATTCAAACACCAATTAACCTAAATAAATTTTAAAAAAATATTATTGAGTTTCTTTAAATGATAATTTTTATTTATTGACACTCATTTAATATATATTATTGGAATAAAAAAAATCCAAATTTATAAAAAAAATTATATTTTTCAAAAACAGTAATTTTACGACCTTTTATTGGTGAACCCAAATTTTATATAATTTTTGACACGTATAATTTTCATATAAAATAAATAATTTTTTATTTGAAATATTATTGAAAAATTTACTTTTGTTTAATTTTTTTATTTTGTTGATAAGTTCCATGTTTTTATGAATAGTGAAAATTTTGGTTTTTAATTGAAAACAATTTTTTCATCAAAATAATTTCTAGTATAAAATTCTATATTTGATTGGTTTTTAAGTATAATTAGATAATAGTTTTATTATTTAATCCATGTTATTTCATTTGAATCAATTTCACATTGAATTTTCATATAAAAACATTTCAATCTTTTGAACGTTTTCACTTTAAAAACTTTTTTCCCATTCCGTCAATGGGATTAATTTTAAATTGATTTTTGAAAATTATTTGTTTTGAGTCATGAAATTTGGATTCAATATTTGGAATAATAATTTCTTAATATATTTAATATGTACCTTCTATTTTTGTACTATATAAATAGAATCTTAAATAATGTTTTATTACCACAAATAAAGGTATATCAAATATTTAAGGGTTTAAATAATGTTATAAATATAATAAAACTACCCTAAAAATTTTGAAAATATAATTTAATGAATTTAATTATACCCTTATAACCTAATTGTTGAAATTTAAGTCTTTAATAGACACCTTTATCTAGAAATGACTTACAAATTATTAAAATTATAGTGGAAAATGGCACACTCTTACTTTTAATAAGTATATTTTTTTAATATGGGATCACATAGAAGATATGATCGAATATATATATTAATATAGAAGATAAAATTTTTATCTAAATTATAATAATTTGTTTTAATTTTTTAGTGAATAAATAATTATCATAAATTAATAAAAAATAATGATGTAGTAATTACTCATTTAATGAAACAATCAATTAAATGATATTATAAATATTAAAAGAAATAAAATTTTACTTAATTAGTTTGAGAAATGATTTTTATGGTATTATTTCATGTTACAGGTATATTAAATGAATGTTTTGGATTTAACTTGTTGTATTGATTTTATTAATTTCAATGTAATGAATAGTGTCAAAATTGATACATATCATATTTTATGAAAATAATATAATATTAAATTATTTAAAAATCATAAAAATATTTAATAAGTAAAAAGTGTTGAGGTATGGTCTAAAATTTCATTAATTTCCCATTTTTTCTTATTGAATATTTATAAGTAAAAATTAAATCCTATTAATATTGAAGAATTAGTTACCATAGTAAAAAAATAAAATGGATTAACTAAGGGTTAATACAAATGATAAGACATAAAAATAACACAAAAACTTGGGTAAAACCTATTGGTTTATGATATTATAACCTTATAATATCTTATATTCAAAGAAATGTTCTTTTGGATGAGTTATTATTAATATTTAATTTATTATAAATTAATTTTTTTATAAACTCCAAAAGTGTCCCTCTCCACTCTTATAAAATGGAACCTCATCTTCTCTTTTATAAACACTTTAAAACCTATTTTTTCAGACAATGTTATCCAAATATCCTACCATATTCCCTTAATTCATAATATTATCCTTAATTTTTTGCGGTGATCCTACCGAAGATGTCCATTTGTGAAAATCATAATGATATACCCAAAGAAAAGGTAATATTCATCAACAAGAATTTTCTTTTAATTTTTTCCTTGAACACCCTCAATTATTATTATTCCATGTTATATAATAACACCAATATAATCAATATTATGATATGTTTTTATTATAATGGTTCAACTTATACTTATACATACTTCCATCTAATTGGTAACAAAATTGTTGTTCTGGTATACGGAGAACTATCGTCTCATGAAAGGATGATGTTCATTATTCTTATACAACATCACATGGTTGGAAATTTAGATGTAAATTATGTTTTTATAGGATATATATTATATATATTATGTCTTTATTTTTCAGGAATTATTAAATCAATCATTATGTAATTCCTTCAATTTTTTGGTAAAGATGATGACTTTTTTGTGGACATGTAGACTATGGCCTCCTCAATGTAATGTGATTCATTCACACTTTACATAGAATATAATAATGATAGGTTTAGTGAAATTCAATTATATATATTACATAATAATTATAATTCAATGATATTATATATATATTCATATATTTCATTTAAATATTTGTTTCTGTAGGATATAAAATGAAAGCAACATTCATGACTACGTATGGCCCAGCGTATCCATGAACGGTTTATTTCATTTTCAATTTATATATTTTATCAATAACCATAAATATTAATATAATGAATATATATTATATTTTAAACATTTTTATAATTCATTAGATAATTAAATCCAGATCTATGTATGAAGACCATGAATAAAAATTCAAAACATATATAAGAAACAAAGAGGATATTACCCGAAATATAACTTAGACATGGAATTATGAATAAGAGAGTAATATAAATACATTAATAAATAATATATTATATAATATATATGAATATTTCTCTTTAAAAAATGTATAATAAAACTATATTTATTAAATGTGAGGTTCTCATGAGTACAGTAGGAGTCAAGTTATAAGGTAATCAATTTTTGTCTCACCTTTATTTCTATGTGACACATGCCTTATATACTACTTAATTCTTCTAGGAGGTGTATATACTTCTCAGTAATGTATTTCATTATTCATAACTTGAATATTATAAAATTTTCATATCAATATAATTTTATTTCCGTCATGCTGCATACAAGTTATACTAATTATAAAGTGATGAGTGTTCATTTCACAATCTCATCAATATTTGGGATTTTTTTCATTTTAAGTCCCTATTGAGGAATATTTATCTTCCACAAAAATGTTTTCAAAAAATGTTTTATTTTATTAATATTATCTTATGAATATTTAATGTTATTTTTACACATGTATTACTTTTTAGAGAACCATTTCCAGAGGATTTTTTTGTTGTTTTCTAAACAAGGATCTTTGCGACTTTACCGCCAAAAATATCTGGAAGGAATGTTTTTTAACATATATTGAGTGAATGTAGTTTTCCATCATTATAATTGATTAATTATTTTATTCTTCCCCTATAATATTACAAGTTAATTTTCAAGTCAATTTTATTTAAATTGCCTGAACTTTTAAGAAAGGAAAACGTTTTCAAGGAATAATCAATAATTTCCTCAATGATTATTTTCAGGTGATCTCCAAAAATTATTTTCCATACAAGATGACATTATTTGATGTTACTTATTTTTTAATGAGGATATGATTAAATTATTGTATTCTGATTCATTCTCTGTATGGGTTATGATTATGATGGATTGGTTCTTTTAAATTTTATTTATTTTCCATGTGTTATTTTATGATTAAAGGTTTATGAAACCTATATATTTTTATGGGTTTAGATATGATTTATGTTCTCATGGAACACATATGTTTTCATTTTCATTATGTAAAATGTGGGACCTATATCTCTCTCTAATGCATACGGTAATGATAAATGTAATATCTTATCTAAGGGTATATGGGAGATCATCATATTCCCACAACAAGAGGGTACACATGAGGTCATCATAATCCCAGAATAAGAGGCTACCTTTGAGGTCATCCTGAGCCTTCAATAATAGGGTATGAGAGAGTTCATCCTAATTCCGAAACTGGAAGATTCATGGGATGTCATTCCCATAACAAATTATATACACATTTTATTATCAAAAGCCTAACATACTATGAATGTCTTGGTAGGTATCCCTGACATATGTTATTCTAAGCTTATGTGTAGGTTAGAAATTCAATGTCTTATGAAAATATTATACTCTCACGGGTCTTTTACTTTGATTATATTTTGATTCATGTCTTATTAACTACCAATATTTATTCCTGGACTCATGTATATGATCTTTGATATAAAGGATTTGATCTTCAAATGTTACGCTCATTTTCTAATACCATTTTCCTCATGTTACACTTATATATCTCCCTCATTTAACCTTACAGTGAATCTAAGCTCACTATTTCTTATGTTTCTATTCCCCATGTTATAAATAATTCTTATAATTAGGATTAATAAAGGGTATGTTCTTTGTGGGATATTTTTAAGATCTTTCACCCAATTAGAAAAATGTGTTCTATATTTCAAAATGCATCAATTATTACAGTCCTCAAGAATGTTGTTTTGGAATGTAATGAATATTAATCTAAATAAATTTGGTACCCATGTTTCCAAATCATGGGGTTTTATATAAATTATGGGGTATCATGAACTTCCATGCCCCAAAATCAATTTCTAGTTGATTGTTTCAGCTACAACTCATCATTTTTCTCTCCAACTCCCTCGAAACATCCCCCAAACACCTATATCACCCTTATTTTTACAAAGTAATTGTTTATAATATCTAGTCCATTATAAAAATCACAAAAATTAAAAAAAAATGAAAATAAAGTAATATCATGTGGCAGTAATCATAATAACCCAATCTATGAGATTTTACATTCCAGATCAACCACTAAATCCATTCTGTAGACCTAAAAGTAGTTTATATATAGGGTAGAAATATCCTATATACTAAGTAGAATCACACCAAATATCATTAATGGAAAATAAAAGGACCATTCAAATAAGTTGGTGAAAAAATAGTATAACATACCAACACCTACAAGGAGAAAATATTCCCCTACCTCTTTGTGTATCACTTTACAAATAATGCATCCAAGTGTAGAAAGTAAATTAAATGAAATGTAGATTAAGGAACCTCATAACCACTTCCCTGCTTATTTTCCACTATAACCTAAGGAAAATTAAATTTTTTCTCTCATCCCTTACATATACACTAATGATGGAACCAATAGTATATCATATATTGTGTCACAAACCACATATCAAGTCTTATATATCCAACAATATACCATGTATCTGGTATCTCATGAAATAAATTTTCCTGAATATGTAAAATAATCAACCTCATATACACATCCCACAACTCATGAATCCAACTGCATATCTCATAATTCAGTACCATTATCACTAGAATATATTGTTGAAGGGCGGGTAGGGGATAGGGGTAGTCAGACTTCTGTGTCCTCGCCATCTTGTTATTTTGCTAAAATACCTCTGATAGTCTATAGTTTTCGATCAGGTAAACTGACAGGGGTGGTTTTCATATAAAATTTAATAAAATTACACTAGTATATAGAATTCTCATAGAATACCATGACTATTGGTTCACCAAAGAAACACCACCACAACAACCGTAAATCCCCTACTAATATCATGCCACCAAGAACTACGTCTAATGTATAACAACCAACCATGTGTGTCCCAAAAATAACCACAACCATAATATCATTTCCCTTTATTTTATTTAAAATAATATACACGAAGACCTATTCATTTAGTTAATAGTTTAAATTAGAACCAATTAATTCTGTATCCAATGCCAAATTCACATATATCAAGAATGTCATATTTCCACCAAAACAATACTAATAAACCACCATAATAATATTCCATATCACAACCAAGGCTCAAATGGAACAAACAACTAAGGCCACCATGTTTCAAAACCTTTTTCGCCAAGTCATATTTAACCAAGGCCACCAATTTTCATTTAACAAAGGCAAGAAATTTGTACATAAAAAATATAGTATAAAATAACTATATTCAACTTATTGTGTTCATTTATTATCATTATGTATTTAACCATAAAAATGGTATTTTTAAATAAATCCATTAGTAAAATTCCTAATTTCGTAATAAGTATGAAACTTCATCAATAGTACAACATTAATAATAATAGAAAGAACAATATCAATGGAAAATGGTAACTGTATATGTATTAGACCATCTATTTCTGTTTTAGGGCTTTAGATTGTTATCTTTATTATTAAAATTCACACCATACACTGAATATAAATTAAAATAATGATTATTCCATAAACACACAGAGAATAAATATAATTAGAATCATGTACCTCAAAAAGAATATTTTCAACTCAATATATGAAAGAGCTAGAGAGGAAAAACCATGTGTGCACATCCACAAAAAAGGATCCTCAAAAAATTCAGAAACTAAATTATTTCTTCTAAAAATTTCATCCCAAAACCCCTAACTAAAAAATTAGACATTGTGAGATCCTTGGATAAGCATGGGAGAATTTAGAGAGAGAGATAAAGAACTCAGGTAGAATAACCTACATTAAATCTCTAGAATATGATGGTGAACCCCAAGGATTAGAGGCTCTTAGGTATTCTAAAACCACCTAGTAATAGATTAAAATTCAATAAAAATGAAGGTATATTAAGGGATATTGAAGAAATTTTTTTATTTATAGACATTTTAGAAATCCCCCCTTTCATAGAATGAATGATAGATTAATGCCATAAACCTCTCACAATCCACATCAGAAAAAAAGCAAGTCTCTTGAAAAAACCCAAAAGGTATTTCAATTTTTGAGTATATAACTTCTTGAGAAAGAATATTAAAATATAGATCCTCCAGAAGACTACCCTGAAAATTTACATCGAGGACTTTGTTTCACACCATGATTCAAACCATGCTGAAACCCAATAAAAATCCATAAATCCACCTCAGGAAACATTACATGTTTTGAATTAATATTTAATGTAGTCAGTCAATATGTTTAACTATATATTTGACTCGTGATACTCCACTCCCTTCCTTAAACCCATATCATCGCTCTCAACACCTAAAACACACAAAATAACAGGTCAGGAAGTGTATTTGTAATTACATACAACCACAATTTTATTTATATTAAAAATTCATTGGTTAATTATAATGATATTTTTTTTGGGATTCCATAATAGATATTTAAATGTTTTTTTAAAATTAATTTGTTTCTTAAGATCACCACTATCATGATTCAAAAAAAAAATTATTTATATGGACTAAAATGTTTCGTTTTTTTCAAACCACCATATCTTTGATTATTTTTAAAATCCCATTTTTTTTAAAATTATTGTTTTGATTAATTTTCTAAAATGGGTATAAATTATTATTATATGGTATATTCTGTTTTTTCAATAAAATGGTTTTTTTTGTGTTAACATAAATATTTTTATTATACAACTTTGATAGTGCTTCAATTTTGTTAGAGATTTTTTGGTTTGACAATAATTTGGGTACTGAAAATCATTTTCATTTCCAAAATTTATTTCTTTTTAAAAATATTTTTCTAAAGAATATTTTTTAAATTTACATTCATGGTGATTGTAATTACAATAATTATTGTTATTTTATTGAAAACAAATTTAAATAAATAAAACTATTAAAATAACATTATTAAAAAATCAAAATAAAAATAATTTTGAATCAAAATTAACATAAACACAAGTCAAAAAAATCCAAAAAAATATTTAATTACTAAAAAAAATCAGTAATTGATTATAAAACAAAATAAAAAAATAGTGAGTAAAATTTGTTGATAATAATATAAAATATGAAATAAAGTAGTTTATAGTACAGAAGATATGAAACATAAACACTTATTTAATCTAGTTTTAAAATTATTTTACTTTTTTATGATTAAATTAGTATTATTATTTTTTATTTTTTTATTTATTAGGATATGGGAAAATTATATTCACCGATAATGGAATTGAAGTTTCTTGTGTTGAAATTTTGTTACAAGGGTTTACGCATTGAAACATCTACCTCCGCCTCACTAATGTAGAAATATCGTTGATCTCAAGGCACTCTTCTCATGAGAACAATATTTATTTAAATGGACTAATTAATCAATATGTTTATATGTATTTCAAAATGTGATGCATTTGAAATATTATCTATTATGAATGAAAAAATAATGATGTATATACTTTAATCAAAGTGATGATTCCTGAGAAAAATTATAATGATAAATTCAAGTTATATTTTTAACTTTAAGGAATTATTGTAATTTTTTATTCTGTATTTTAAAATTTAAACTCACTATAAATCTGTATAACTAATAAATGAGTAGAAAATATTTTAATTCAAATACATAATTCACAATTTCCTCATGAATCAAGAGAGATGAACTAATTAAAATCATAAAAAATTTAAATAGCACATTTTTTAATCATATTAATATCAAATATTTTTAAAATAATATTCTTGAATTCATAGTTTATAAAGAGGTCAATATTTTCTATTTAAAATTCTAGCCACATATTAAAATAAAAATTATAATAAATAAAATTAAATAAAACATAAATATATTTTTCAGATAATAAAAAAATAGATGATTTAAAATTATAATTAAAACTAAAAATTTACATCTAATAAAAACAAGAGAATGAATACTGATTAACCTAGTTCTATGGATACAATATTAGATATCCTACTAGAGAAATGGATTGAATATTAAGAATAATAAATACCTATTCTAAATATAATTTCTATTTAATCATGGCTATCCAAATCTATCTATTTCCTACATTCCAATATTCCTAAGGATAGAAATGGGTACCCAGTAACTGGGAACCCGACACTACCTGGACTGATTAAATAAGGTTAGGGTTCTGTAAAATTGGTATTTATAGTGTTAGGGTAGAAAATTGAAAACCCGATTAATAATATTCAATAATAATATAAATTTTAATATATTTGTATATGTTAATTCTTGATTTATAAATAAAATATAAATATTTGAATATGTAATTGGGTAATTGAAAGGGCTAGGGTAGTTAAATGGTTAGTTAAAATATAATATGGTAAGGTTGGGGTAGTTAATTCAAAAGTTAAATGGGTTAAGGTTAGAATTGGGTTTCAATAAAAATTAATGGGTTCGAGTTTGGTTACCCAAAATTTCATATGTACCCAACCTGTTTCCATCCCTACTAGGTCCCCCACAATTATTAGGATGGCCCCATTTATATTAGGTTAGCACCAACACTCGGATTCTACTTCTAGAATCTTCCTCCCATGAACTCAGTCATGTTTGAAATTTTTAAAATTACTCTACACTCTTGGATTTCACTTCATTGGAATCCCTGGTATGTCTTTTATTGGGTCATTTCATCACTACCTCTCGTTTTCCCCTCCGTATTTCAGAAAATTATAAAAGTGGTTTTACAATTTCACATTTCCCATTATTTTTTTTGATTTAATCTTACTTGATTATTAGTTCCAACTAAAATGATATAAGTTCCTCTAGTAAAATATTATATAGTTCGATCTATTTAATTTTCAGTCCTTAAAATGATTAATTTATTTTTTAAAAATAAAATTAATCATATATAGCTATAAAACATGAATATCACTAACATGTATGAACATAAATATAATGTATAACCAGTTACATGATATTAAATTTAAAATTGAATAACACTTACAATATAAAATAAATTTTTAGTATTCAAGTAAAATTAATATATATATATATATATCTTACATAAAATTAAATTAATTATTACATTACATTGGTAAGAATAAAATAAATTTCAAATATATATATATTAAAATCTTATAGTACATGCTTTTAATATAAAAAATTTAAACACAGTTATTTTTTATCAATCGAAAATTTACCCAAGTTAAAAAATAATCTAATCATTAAAATTGATAATTCCTACATAAATTATATTAATGAACAAAATATTATAACTGAATGAAATTAAAAATTAATATTAAAATAAAATCAATACTACTTAATTATCATTACAATAATATTATCTTAAATATGAATAATGACTTATTAATTAATATAATTTTCTATTAAAATAATTAAAAATATAATAATTAACATAAATAATTATATGTATAATAAACACATCTAATAAAATTAAATATTATTACTTAAAACATATAAAAATATTTAAAACATTTATTTCGGTAATAGTTATGTTTATAACATAAAAAAACATAGAATGTCATTATAAAATAATAAAAATAAAAAATAGATAAGAATTATCAGTAGTCTATATAAGTCATGTTGTTATAATCCATCTACACAAATCAAAATATAATTAGCATGCCATTGTGCTGAACTATCATGATTTTTATTTAATTTCACGAAAATACTCACATGTTGTATTCTTTCACATGGGTTTCATTCTCCCAAATCATTCATTAGTTTTCAATTTCAATATTCATAAGTTATAAATTTTAGACTGTTCCCTATAAATATGCCTAAATAATGAAGGCTTTATAAAACATTCAGTAAAATTTGTTTATTTTATTATCTAAATATATATTCTTATTAAAATAAACCATTAATGTTGTGCTACCTCCTTGGAAGTTATTTATTCAACATATTATCTTAAATATTTCTCCTTATTTTTTCATTATTTATATATATCTCCAACAATTCTGTCCATTTATATATTATCTAACATTCACACATGATTTCCTCATATTCTTATATTCCCCTTCTCCTGGCCAGTTGATGCTTCCATGTTATCTTTGTAATCAATCAAGTAATCATACACGGATTTTTAGAAAACCTTATAAAAAAATATAAAGAACTCGAGAATATTTTCCTCCCCTTCATTTAATTCTATCACGATCTCTTCTTTAACATCTTTTAGAACATACTCTACCATGGTAGTAATGGAATAACCTCTTTCAAATTTTGAATATATTTATTCAATGCAGAATATTATTTCCACTTATGCTTGATATTTTTCAATTTTCTATATATAAGTAAATTCAATAAAAATCATATTGGTATCATCACTCAACCCACATTCCAATTCATTTTAGAACCATGATCTTTTGTTATCTAATTAATGATGTTTCATTGTTCCTATTTTTCTACTTCTCAATGAATCACTCTGAAAATATATTTCTTCACCATTAAAACAGAATAAAAGTTTTGTGTTTTCAAAATCGATCATTGTATTTCAAATAATTTAAAATAATCTATTTAAATAATTTTAAATTCAACACACTCCTTCATGTTTAAAAGAAGAAAAATTATATAGGAAGATAAAAATTGTGTGGATAAACTAAAACATCTTCTAAAATACCTCATAGATACATGATGTTACTATCACCAATAGTCAAATCCATTTTTAGTAGTATCAACTCAGGATGACCCAATTTTTGGATTCATTGTATGGAATAAATGTAATTATTTACCTAATAACCATTAATTGGGTATTTAACTCAGATTCACCAATGTTTAAAGGTATTATAAAACTCCCTGAATCATTTAAATTTCGGTGTGGTTTCATTTAAATAGTTACAATGATTAATTTAATTATATTATTTTCCCAAATTATTTTAGATTAATTTTATTTTGTAAAATTTATTTCAAACCCATATCATAGGTTGGAATTGTTTCCACATCATCAAAAATTAAATATTTATTCTTTTATGATTAAAATATTCTAATAAATTCAAGGAATATATCTCTTTGTTTTATTACATGAACATCATATGAAATGGAATTGGGGATACAGTAGGATTGAATACATTTTTTTCCTTATTTTATTATATTTAGTCAAATTTTTATTCATTAAAACTTAACTCCAAATCTTGAGTCTCACCCTAATAATTATTGTAACTTTTTTAAAATTTTCCTATACGCAGAGTTAACTGTATCTGGTAATCATGATCTAATAAAAGGGTTTCGAATCATTAACCGGGTTCTATCCATGTCTCATAAATTATACCTAATAAGGGAGTATGAGCCTATAGAACAAATCATGTCCAAGTAAGGTCATAATAATATTTATTATTATCTCTCTCTCTTTCTTATTGGTTTTAATTATGTTATTATTGTCAATATTATTTCCACTTCTCACGAAAATGGAATTACAATTTTCCAGATTATTCATTTCATTATTTATTAGGGATGATAGTTTTTTTATATCATCCATCTAATATCGATATTTAATATGCATTTTGTTTGGTAAGTATTATTAAACAATCCTTTTTTGTGATTTTTAAATTTTCATCAATTATTGATTATATTTATCTATTAAAATATTTTACTTATTGGACTTGTGGTCTATAGTAAAATTGATCGTGATATTTATTCTAAAATTTATTTTTAAGGATATTGAAAATATAGAGGTGGTTTACTTGTTCCATGGACTAGAAATTAATATCTACAAGCAAAATTTTATTGTTTTTGAAAGAATTTATTTCCAAAAGACATATCACATTGTTTTCATTATATTTAATAACCAACATAGCCTACCTATTCAATCTCTAAATAAAATATAGGTTGGATTAATAATTATTTTATTAAAATATAAACTCTCGTAAAACTTTTACTTATTATTCAGATCACATTAATTTCCTATCTTAGTGTATTTTTTGAACCTCTCTCTCTATCATAGTGTTTTTCATTATCACAAGCAGTCACCCATATTAATAATGTTTTCATTTATGTATGTTTAATTATTTTTATTGAATTAAAATTAGTAAATTAAATAGAATATTAAAGTATCACATATTTATTGTTATATATTTAAACATGTCCCTTTATTCCCTTCGTGTCCATAGAAACATCTAAAAGTATTCATAAAATTATTTATATATATGATGAGTAGGATTCGCATGAACATGGAGAGTGACAGACTGCACTAGATACTCAGTACATAGCATTGGCTAGTGTCTTACATGTTTATAGATCCAATTTTGTTGTAAAAAACCCACCAACCATCTTGTGGAGTCTTACTAGCCTACTGACGGTAAATCCATAACCAATAATCTCTACTAATAGACCACACGCTAGCTGGTGGAGGTTTATTATCTAGCCAATACTTGTTCTAGCATTAACGACGAATCCAGGTAGGCCACCAACTACATAGTGGAGGCTGCTGGGTATTTGGTTGGGTTAGGAAGTGTCTAGTAAGGAATCGTTAAATATGGTATAAATGACCATTATTAGAGACCATTCCCAGTTCAATGCACTCGGTTATTCCAAAACATTCTCAAGAGTTTTTAGATCCTACAAATGGACCCCTAGCCGCAATGAAGACTTAACTTGATAACTTGTGAACCTTTCACTGAATGAAGTTCTCTCATGATCAATTCAAATGTGATTATATGTAATTAATAATTATCTCTAGATACATCCCAGTTTGTAATCCTTTAAAGGGAATCTAAATTTCTCACAATGTCATTTTCCTATATTATACATCACTCTTTCAAAAAGATTTTTGGGTGATGTGTAGTGGGTTTTCCAAAAAAAAAAACTATATTTCCTCAACCTTTTTTCACCAACGATTCATACTCCAGAAAAGTTTGGGATGGGTTAATTAACAATCGAAATCATTTAATATGTTTCTCACAGAACACAATTATGATGGTTGGGTTCATGGTCACTGTTAAGGCTATGGGATTCATATAGGCGACCTCTCGAGTTAAGGTGTGGGGACAGAGTGAACCACATAAGGATATATCTAAAAACCTTATAAAATGTGTTTGGATCCTATTTACATTTGTTAATTGCATCATTAAAAGTCATCTCACATATTTGCATAAATTTTCACTACAACATAAATCGACTTTTGAGGTGGTCTTTTAGCGGCGATTTAGTAAACCACCACTAAAGCTTTTTTAAAAAAGGTGTAGTAGAGGTTTATTAAAAATAGCCGCTAAACCCAGTTTTTTCAGCGGAGACACATCCCCTAACCCCAACCCCCCCCCCCCTTCTCCATCAGACCCCTGCGATCCTACCTTCTTCCCCCAATCCCCATGATCCCAAAACCCCAGCTCACCTCCCGGCCACCGGTGACTTTTATCACTAGCCATGAGCACCACTTACCCCCAATAACCGACCCTAGACCCCCTTGTCCCCCAAACCCCATGACCCCACCTTCTTCCCCTGACCCCTATGAGACTCAAATCCTAGCTCACCTCCCTGCCACCCATGAATTTTATTTATGTCAGTGTTTCTATTTCATTGAATTTTATTTAATGGATTTATGTGCGGTTGGATTTATAAATTAATTTCTAATCTTGATAATGAGGGTGTGGGTTATCTAGGATTGGTTTATAATGGTTTTAAATAACATAAATTTTGTTTTCATGTGACTTAACTGTTTTAATTTATTGTTTAAATGAAATTTTTATGTAAATTTTTATTTTATACATTCGATAAGTTTGATAAAATTAAAACAATTGTTTTATATAATAAAAACACATGGTCATTCGATTTTTGGGGAAATGGGTTTTTCAAAGTGTGTTACCCTTTTGGGTTTAAATGGTTTCCATATTTTAAAGGGACATGTTGTTTTATGAAATGGAATTGTGATTCATTTTGGTTATGTTGGTTGTGTTTTAGAAATGATTATTATTTCCCTTGTATTGGTGTTTGGATTCGAAAACATTTTAAAAAGGGACTTACAAATGTATATATTATATGTGATAATTTAAAGTCATGGATGTCACTTTGTAAATTGATATTTTTATTGGTTGGTATCTAGTTCCGGTGTTGAACCCCTTTTCATTTATTTATGATGTCATGTGTATCCATGTGATTGTTTTTTATGTGATTCGTTATTTTCTTATGGGTGGGGGATCCTTATAAGATAAATGTGGGTTGTGGGAAGGATTTCATTGTTATGATATTAATTGGTTATTATTATTTTCATTGTATCAAATTCACTTAAAAATATTATCACTGCCTTTAGTTATTTTATAGGGATCCCAAGGATACTAAGTGGGAATTCATGGGATGTTTCTAGTATTACAAAATATAGAGATAGTGGGGTTTCACATATGAAATTGGGATTAGAGTGATATGTTTGGTGGATGGGTGACCATTAACCTGATGGAATTAGGTCCACCTTTTCATGTATTATAATTGTCATATTAGTTCCTAATGTGTCTCCTCATGATATTTTTCATGTGTTATGACATTAATTATTTATTATCTTGTGTATTTATTTTTTACTTGGATGGAATTTCATTAAATTATTGATCCTCTAATGATTTAGTACTGATATTGATTAGTGTTGTTCCACTTGTTTATTGGCATACTTTAAGACTATCTGTAGGGAATTTTTCTTCATAGTTATCTGTGTTTCCTTACATTGAGTTTGTTGTGTTATATCTTACAAGTGAGGGGAAAATTTTTAAATTTTCTATCCATTATTAGAAATTCCTTTGTTATGTTTTTAAACCATGTGATGGTTTTTTTAAAAATGGTGATGTTTAAGGATAGATGAATCTATTTTGAATTGGAATTTTTCATGAAAAACATCTTTATACCATGTTTTATAAATGTTGTGCATTGATAACGTGCATGTATTATATTATATTTATTTATATATCGTATTAATTGAAAAAATATATTCTCTATATTATTATTAAACTGGAAATTATAGTTCCTATTATAAAAGGAATAAAAGTAAATGACTTACACTGAAGATAATTAATAAATTTACATGAAAGTTGTTTCAGTATACGCCTACGAATTGTAGAAGATAATACTTCCAATTAATCAAATTACTATATCTGAATGATCAACTTGAAAATATAACAATGCTATGCAAGTTTACTTCTAATATAATTCTTCAGATTAACTCTTTCCTTTTATACTAATGATAAACTTGTTCAAATATATCTGAAAATACTCACTATCTTCTTAAAATGTATATTGCCTAAGAAAATACTCACTATCTACTTATTTTTTCAAGTGATTTTGTAATCACATGTGTATTAGACTACACATGAATGCACATATGTACTTTGGTTTTCTAGTGGGTGATGTACCATATGTATTTATATACTAAAACCTTATTTAACATATTTATATATTATTTTCAACTAGTATATATGAATCTATTTCCCTATTTAGTTGTAACTATGTGTATTATTTTTTTTAAATATTTGGTAGCCACGTTGTGG
Source organism: Viscum album (assembly GCA_963277665.1). Lineage (NCBI taxonomy): Eukaryota > Viridiplantae > Streptophyta > Magnoliopsida > Santalales > Viscaceae > Viscum > Viscum album. Next base: position 1,133,514,727 of record OY728120.1, read on the forward strand.
TATACATGGATAATAGCTGAATAACATTACCAAGGAACACACCTCAGTATGTTAAGGGTTTGAAGGAGTTTTTAGATTTTTCAATTTCCTATCGATATGTTGAAGGAAGAATAAGATGTCCATGTCATAAATGTAAATTTTGAAGATGTTTGATTAGAGAAGAAGTTTATGAACATTTAATACTGAAGCAATTTCCTGGTCAATATTTATGTTGGATTTGGCATGGATAATCGAACGTTACAGAATGGTTGATCACTATTTTTAATCTACAGAATGAGCTCCCAACTTATTCGACAATGTAAAATGAAATTAGAAACGCCATTAATGATGCATTCAGCACTGGAAGACACCACTGTTAACATCAAAACATTATAGAACAACCAGATAAGGGTGCTACAAATTGCAACGTGAAACGTGATGTTTTTGAGACTATAAGACAACCAGATCAAGATTATAACATATCATTGGATTATCCTCTTGATTATGTGGAGTAAAATTTAATAGAAAACTTCACAGAGGAAATATGTTTCAAGATTTAGATGACTATGGAAATCAAGTGTTGTATAGTGGAGGTTTGAAATATTCAAAGCTTTCATTTATACTGAAGTTGTGCCATATCAAATGTCTATGTAGAATTAAAAATAAGGAAATGTCCATGATATTGGAATTGTTTCATGATGAATTTATTAAAGAAAAAAATCCCCATGACTTTTTATGATATGAAAAACGTTGTTAATAGGCTTGGTCTGAATTATAGAAAAATACATTCATTTCCCAATGATTGTATGCTTTATTGGCTAGAGTATTCCAGTAGACATAATTGCAAAAAATGTACTCCTTCTAGATGGAGGTCAATGGGTGGTGATGGAAGTCTAAATCAACATACTTTCATTTAGAAGAAGAGGAATCGGAACACACCTAGAAAGGTTTTGTGTTACTTTCCATTAAAGCCTCTATGGAAAAGATTCTTCATGTCATCGAAAACCGCCGAACACGTGAATTCGAATTTTGTAGATAATAGAAATGATGGGTTAATGAGACATCCATGAGATTCACAATCATGGAATACATTTGATTCATTATATCCAGAATTTTTAGTTGATCCTAGGAATGTTAGATTGGGATTAGTTGTCGATGGATTCAACCCATTTGGGACTTCGAGTATCAGTTACAAAATTGGCCAATTGTTTTTATCCCTTACAATCTACCTTCGTGGATGTGTACGCAATAAACACATTTTATCATTCCAATGATTATTCCTAGGAAAAAAATGCCTGGAAATGATATTGATGTATAATTGCAGCCTTTTATTGAAGAATTACATGAGTTATGGAGCAACGGTGTTGAGACATTTTATGCTTCTTCTAAAACAATGTTCAAAATGCATGCTGCTTTAATGTGGACCATTAGTGACTTTCCAGGGCTTGTGAATTTATCTAGATGGAAAATTTACACAGGTTTTTTTCCTATTTGTAACATATATTTTTAGCTCAAATGGAAACCTCACAGTAGAAAATGGTGCTTCTTGTTCCATCAATGATTTCTCAATGAATCTCGATTTCAGCTGAACAGATCAAAATTTAACAGTTTCATTGATCGTAGACCACCTTTATAGTTGTTAACTAGTTCTGAAATATTGACCCAACTTGAAAATGTTGAAACAGAATTTGGAAAGGTTCTTCATTTTAATGATAGCGGGAAACAGGTTTTAAGTGCATCGTCAAGTGAAATCAGAATTCAATAATGGAATAAAAAAGTATATGCTTCAAACTTCAGTATTGGGAATTGATTTTTTTGCAGCATAATCTTGATGTGATGGATATAGAGAAGATTTTCAGTGAAAACTTTATTTTCACATTTCTTAATGAGAATGGAATGTTAAAGGATCATCTCTATGTTCAAAAATACTTACATGTAACGAACATAAAACATGATCTCTGACCAAATGAGAATGAAAAGTATGGTTCGTCATTTTTTGCAATGAAAAATAGGGATAAAGATACATTCCATAAATTTTTAAATAATGTGAAGGTATTTGATGGCTATTCAAGAAACATCTAGAGGTGTGATGACTTGAAGAATCATATGATACATCTATTGAAAAGTCATGATTCACATATTTTGTTACAACAATTTCTACCATTGGCATTGGAAACATTATTACCTTAAAATTTTACTACTCTTGTACTCTAATTATACACACTTATAAAACAACTATGTGAGAAATATATACATACATTTTAGTTTTACAACCTCTTGGAGAGGTTTTTATTGACCCTTTATTCAATGGAAATGATCTTTCCTTGGTCATTTTTAATTGTCACGATGCATGTAACTGTACATTTGGTTGAGGAAGAAATATTAGGAGGCCCTGTTCATTATCAATGGATGTATCCAATTGATAGGTACTTTATTTATATGTAATTTTGTTAAGTAAACAATTTTTGGAATATAATGAAATTCATAAACACATTTATTTTATTTTAGAGATATCTTGGGAATTTGAAATCATACGTGAGAAATAAAGATCAAACAGAAAGAACTATTGCTGAATTATATTTGGATGAGGAGTGTATTACCTTTTTTATAGATACATGGATGATTTTAATATAATATTTAATCCAGATGGACATGTGAAGACACATCGACTCAGTCTAAAATACATCAGAAATCAAAAATATTTCCTACTGTTGGCCAATCAGTTGGGAGGATCTCAAATGTGACACTGATAGAATTTGAATTATTACAGGAACATAGATATGTGCTGCTGAATAGTGAAATTGAAGATCCATTTATTGAAGAGTTGAGGATACAAACAAAGAGATGAATGAGAGGCCAAACACAAAATGAGAAAGATATAACGAAAGATGTTAACAAAGAGCTTATAAAATGGTTTGCAGGACGTGTAAGTTTATAAATATTTCAATAAATATGAATATTAGTTTGACACATATATTTTGTAAATATAGCAAAGTATATTTCTTTTTTAGATACTCTATACTGCTACTCAAGAGGATTTGTCAGAAGATTTGAAGTTTCATGCTCGAGGTCCTCTAAAACAAGTTAGAATGTTTAATTATTACAGCGTGAATAACATTAGATTTTCTAAAGTCGATCAAGAAAGGTTTTTGAAAATAGAGAATAATGGTATATTTACATTTCTTTATGTGGGATACTATAGAAATATGACATATGTAATATAATTAAACTACCACGGTCATTTTTTAGTTGTTTTATTCAAATGAAATTGGGTCGATATTATCAGAGGTGTTAAAAGAGATTCCTTCAATTTAATTCTGTTAACTCCTCTCGCTTGATGGATGTTGGTGATCATGAATTGTGTGATCTATATATCATATCATCAAAAGAAAAAATGGTATATTATGTGAATGATGTTGTGGATTAATGGTTGAGTGTAGTTTCTCACGAAATACAAAAATATTTGAATGATATGTGTGATGAAGTTGAAGATTCGACCACTGAAATTGAATCTCATCAACAACAAGAAGCAGAATAATTTTTCCATCATGATATTGAAAATAGTATACTAGCAAGAATTAATGAAGCAGATGATGTAATAGATCATGAATATAACATGATTTAAGTGGAAAATTGTTGTATGTACCATTATTTATTCATTCAGAAACCACTTATTTCATTTTTGTAGTCATTCATTACAATTTTTATGTATAATTTGTTTGTTAGTACTGGGCATTTATAATCATTTGTTATATTTTTTTCTAGATATTTTTTTTAAAATATATGTTCTGAACGAAATTTTATTTGATTAAATGAAAGGAATGCCAAGGAGGAAGTGATACACTTTTTCATCCACCACTGAGACAGATGATTATCTATCTGTCTCCTTCCCTACGGCATCTGAGCCACCAGCTGCTTGCCCCTAGGCACTATCTCCCCCTGAACTGTCTCTCACACCCTCTATGATAATCCTGTTAGAATCTGAGTCATCAAACCCCCCTTTAGCAGCCTTAGTAGTTGGGTGGCTGCACGCCACTTCTAGTTCATCACAGGCATACTGGAGGGTCATTGTTATATGTACAAATTTTAATATAAATAAATATATTACACTTTTTTATACTAATTGTGTGTTAATTAAGGATGAAAATTTTAAATTTAGAGAAAAATTTAAAATGTTTAGATGTGTAGAATATGAATGGATAGAAGACAGTTTTCCCATTTGATTCATATGGGGTCCCAATGGATGACGTCGTGGGATTAATTGGCCAAATTCTAGGCCAGCTTGCAGCGGAGCCCACTTCCCTTCCTATTTCTTATGATGATTGGAGAAATATGCCTCCATGTTGGAAAAATGATTCTATTGATTCCCAAATAAATGTAATTTTAATACATTATTGTGTAATTAAATTTCATGTTATTAATATGTTCAAAATGAATTTCTATATAGAGATGTTTTTCCGCTTTATAGTTGCTGATGTGATAGCACGAAAGTGGATGTTGAAAAATCTTGGTAAGGAATAGAAAGACTTCAAATGGAGAATGTGAAGTTATGTCAATTATACTTCATTGACCTTCCAACAAATGTGTGAGAATCTACCCAAGGGGGTACCCAAAGAACAGTGGAATGTTTTTTTGACAGACGTCATGATGAGAAGCAGATGGTATTTAAATATATATTATTATATTAACCTCATCTTAAATTTATACATGTATATGAAGAGGATATGCCATTTAATACATTACTATTAAATTGAATTTTATTTATTTCAGCATCTCTCAAGAAAGAATGCATCATGTCGGGCTAAGCAAGTCATCACTCACACTACGGGGTCAAAAAGATTTTTTTGAAGCCGATCAACTCCGGTAATATTTTCATTAGTTTAAATATTTATAAGAAAATATTATATGTTTAATATATTAAATTATTGATTTATATTTGTTTAATGAAGTCATAGAGAATTATGGATGTTTTGTTAATGAGCATGCTAAAAAGGTTGGGGTATGAACTCATTTTTTCATTATAATAACTTATTATCAGTTTTAACTATGTTAATCTACATTGATATTTAATTATATGTAAAAATTAATGAAATATGGGATTCCAATAATGGGATGTCCTACTCAGTATCCCAGGATAACTAGGTTTCAAAATTCTTTGGGAAGTAGCATCCTATTAGAGTACACGGGATGGGTTTCAGACCATTACCATTAAAGGTATTAGGAAATTCATCGATGATTGTAGCTGCATATACTCCTAGTTGGAGTCAGTTCATACCTGGAGATGATTTGAGAGAGATTTTTTCTCTACGAAACAGATTTCAAGACCAAGGGGCTCAGATATCCTCTTTGCAGAAAGCGTTGACTGATATACTTCATCAGATGTGTAGATATCCCCCCTGTGGTATTGCATTGACTGGTGGTAAGCAATTAAATAAAAAAAATTCAAACTCATTTAGTTTTCAAAAATCTATTTGCTTTAAGTTTATATATAAATATTAAACACTATTTAATTTTCAAAATATTATTCTTACAGGTGGTAGCAGGAAGTAGAGATGGAGGTGGAGAGGGTGACGATATCAGTTCATCATCAGGCAGTGATTAGTAGTATTGTTGATATGTTAAAAAATATTGTAACATTCAGTTTGTATATGTATCACGTGTGGCACATAGTTTCCTCCAAACATTTTCATAACCTAACATTATCTAGATTTCTCAGGTATCCTTTTATATATTTTATTGATTTCTTATGTTTCCTTTTAGGTCTTGATTTATTGAGTGCGGTATGCACCATATATATCGACTATTTGTTATGATGATTCATTTTTTATGATTCATTTATCCTTAATTCATATTTTTATTATAATATCTTATCGTACATTTTTAGCCCAATTAATTTACTAAGACATTTCCACTTCTAAGAAGTACTTCTTAGTTATGCTCTTGTATAAATTTCTAGGGATGAGAATGTGTGGCTCACTAACATGTTTAGGATAGATCACACTTTATTTTCATATAATCCTAATATCCAAAATTTCAAAAAAAAATAGTTGGAATCTATAGATATTGATATAAGATTATGGGAAATTTTGCTACACTATCTGAAATGGGGTATTCCCACCATTTCCAAAGTGGCCTCCAAGAACAGTCCGGTGGTGTGAATGATAGTGTCCATTATCTTAGTAGGCATTACATGCCAATGGGAAACTCCCAATAGATTATCTATAACCCCCTGCCCTAGAAAAATGTTAAATATACTACATGATTGGTTACTTACCATTCATAACATCAACTACCCTATCACAAATAATTTATTATAATCATGTATATTCCTTGATAAAATATATCAACCCCCTACAAGAGACACTCTTCCCTTTGAATTATTGTTCTTGATCACTTCTATTATATTCTAGACATAAAAATAACTCGGATACATAATGCGAGTGACAATATATTAGGAGCCAGATCCCATTCTTTCTAAGGAAACCACATTAAAGACTCATTTTCCAATGAAATCACTTGAGTGAAATAAAAATGATACTTGAACCTGATCCATCACTCATAAAAAATTAGGAACCCTTATCCATGGGAGAGATGATTTTACCTTTTTTCAATCATTAGTGTCATGTCTAATGATACCACATGGAATAACCCAAGGTAGATATGACTTTACCTAATTCCTATGTTATGATTCATTTGAAGTAATTCCACATGGAAGACAAACATAAATTAATCACAATAAAATATTACCACATCATTATTCCCCTGATAAAGGGTCTACCACCAACATACTACACCCCACGTATTTTGATTAACTAAGGAATAAATAAATAACCACCAATCATGTTCCTAAAGGACTACAGGAGGGTTTAAATTTATCGAGACATAGATGGCATAAAAATCTAAATAGTTAATATATATATAGTAGTAATATATATAGATTATATATATTTCATCCACCTATATTTCCATGTTATGTGAAGATTTATATATCCATATACTTATAATAATACTAATGAATAGACCATGACATAAGTTAGACCTCCCTAACTAGTTTAACGAGCCTATGTGATCATGTAATTGGGTACATGCCCTATATCCCAATAGAGTGAGAGACACCATGAACCAACACATGGGATGTTGAGTGCGACATCAGGTCAAAATTATAGTCAATTATTTTAGTGAATAAAACAAAATACTTATACAATAACATTTTTGTGATACACCATGCTCAACACCTAATGTAAGGAATTGTGATATCTCCTTACTCAACAATCTCATAACATCATTCCACAACCTCTATAAAGGCATATTTTAAATATAATTAGGAAGGGGAATTAATTAACATCCATCTCTTCTATCTACCCCATATAAATAATAAATGAATAATCATTTCTGTCGTAATAGATAAGGAATAACATCTTATTCATGTCTTTATCAATGTTTAATTCCCATTTAAAATATTACAATTTGTATGAAGCATTTTATAAATCATAAATCAAGAGTATGACATTAAAATTGCGTGGTTCATTCCATTTAAGTCCAATATAATTATTTTAAGAATGGAAAACCATCATTAATTATCCATTTCACATTATCTATAACATTTAACTCATTAAATTCATTAAAACTTGGGAAACCCATATATAATCTCAATGGAGTCACTTAGACGGTGACATGTTAATCTATGAAATTTCCCATGTTAGAAATTCCAACTATAAGTTGTCTAAACACCTAAGGGATGCATTGGGTTCTATAAAATAATCATATATAATGGGATATAACATTCATGAACAATTCTAGAAGAAATTTGGGAGTAGTAACATTTGAAAAAAATCATATTGTCCCATTTCACCTAGATCACCCAATGGGTGACCATATAAGTTGCACAAAACATGTGAACATCCAAACAAGGATAAACTATTATATATGAGTCTGCAATGGTCAATTTTAAATATATAAATCCCATAAATAGGGATGCTTGACCCAATATGATGTGTGACATCGTGGCTTGATTATGAAACATCGAACCCCCAAGGGAAAATAATGTGACTACAAACCTAATGGTCATAGATGATGCCTCTCCTAACATAAGATTCATATTTCAAGATTGTTGGGAGAAATATGAGAAATGGTTTAGTTCCATGATTATATAGAAAATGTAACGACCCAATCTTTTTTAGTAGTATATTAACTTACTCTTAATGATTTAATAACATGTTAATCGTTAATGCAGAAAGAGGAGTCGATGGCTTCATCCAGTAGACTCGACCCTTATGAATCCCACTTATAAGAGCTTGGGAAGGAAGTAGCATCTGTGGGTTTTCTTTGAACCAAGCCCACGCCGAACTCCAGCATGTCAAGCTTGAACGGAAATGCCTACGGGAGAAGTTCAAGTTAGTAGAGATTACTACTAGGGCAATGTTATCTGAGCCTCCCTCAGATTCTCTCACCATAGCACACCTTACACTTAGGTCTTATGCCAGTGTTATAAGGGGCTATGTGACGAGACCCTAGTTTCCTTGTTTAATCCTTTCGGGTGAATAATTTGAGATCTCTTCCTTTAGTGATGTTTGAGGAATTTCTTTTATCCGGATAATTTTAGGATGTATTTTGGAAAAAAGGATATTTTAAAATATTTAAGAAAACCCTAAATAACTAATGATGTGTAATGATTTTCAAAAAATAGTCTTCTAAAAAAGTGTTCAGTAAGGAATTTGGAGTCTAATAAGATCAAATTAAATTTTGATGAATAGTAAATTACGAATAGTGATTTTACACTTAGGATTACTAATGTGACCAAATGTATTAGTAATTTCACTCAAAGAAATATTTAATATAATTTAGACACCTAGATAAAGTAATGTGATTCAATAAAATGGGTAAATAACGGTTTCATAAATGATTAATCAAGTATTAGTTTTTTTCAGGTGAATAGTGTTTTTTAATTAAAAATTTAATTAAAAATGATTAGAAAATTATTTTTATAAAGATGACTTTATTTTTGAACTCAAAGCATCGATATTGTGGTATGGTAATTTTTGGGGTTTTTTCTGAAAAAATTGAATTTTCGATGAATAGTCCTTTATTTAAAAATTAAACTAAAAATATTTAGAAAATTATTTTTATAAAATGGAGTTCATAAATGTACTTAGAGCATCGATAATTGGTTAAGGTGAAATTTTGGTATTTTTCTGAGAAAATTGAATTTTCAGTGAATAGTAAAAATACAATTTTAGGGTTTCGGCATTTTTAATGACATCATAACTTTGTCATGATGATGTCATGAGTTTTTTTAAGGGTTTTCCGGCCAAGGGTGATGCATTATTGTTTTGGGGGCCCCATGTGGCCTAACATTATGGAAAATATCATGAGAGAGCACATGGGTCTGAGAAAAGCACTAGTGAGGTGTCCCTTGGCCATTAATGCCTTGTCCCCTCACTTTCCCTATAAATACCCACCCTTTCCTCCTTTAGTTTTCACTCCCAAATCCCCCCCAACGATGTTCTGGTCTCCTTACCTCCCAAGGAGTCCTCCCAAGGTGCCCCCATGCCCTCAAGGTCCAAACCTTTGAGTTTCAAGAGTCACGTTTTAAGGTAAGGGATCTGACCTCTCTCTTTCTTTTCATTTAATCCTTTTTATGTCATTCCTTTTATGCTCCATGTTCTTATGTGAGAGGATGATATTTTATATTCCTCTTACTTACCTTTTCATGTTTATATGATGAGAGATCCCCTCTTACTCTCATCATTCCGTTTTATGAATGTTTAAGTGACGCCGTTAGGCTGTCGAATTTTTAAGGGATTCTTTCACCCTTCTCATTTTTCAAGTTTGATTTTCATGTCAAGTCTTTCAAGTTCCTTTTTTTATGATGGTGTATGATCTCTGTATCTATCATAATGATCTCTTATGATCATATGATGTGGTACCCTATTTGATCTTGTCAAATCATTTTCTTTGAAGTTAAGTGACACCGTTAGGCTGCCGAATTTTCATAAGAGAAATCTTGTTTTGTCTCACTCCCATGTTTTTCATTTCATGTGGTATATCTTTCAAATTTCATTACCATGTTCTTAAATCCCTTATATTCTGTTCCCATACTGTTTTATGGATCATTTATGAGTGGGTTACCCATGTCCCCTCTCTTTTCAATGTTTTCTAAAACCTTGTAACATAGCCGTTATGCTGCAGAATTTTCGTCTCAAAATGCCTCTCTCATTTCTAAAAATTATTTTATGTTATAAAGTGAATACTCAAAGATCTTATTTCTACAAGGGTATTCACATATATATCAAAATGTTCTATTTTTAATTCTATTATTTACATACATGAGACCCTCTTTCCCTTTCCGTGGGTTTAAAGTGACGTAAAGATCATGTCTTTAAAGCAGTTTTTAAAACGGTATGATTATGAAATAAAAACCATTTATTTTATGCTATATGGGTTATTTATGAAATGTTTTATGATGATATATGTGGATTACATGATAATAAAGGCAAAATTAAGGGTGCTCCCTGATAGCACTCTAATGCATTGGGTAATGATGTAACCACTAGAGATTACAATTTTCACGATACCTTGGTGAATAACCTTGGTAATTTTCAAATGACACCTTCGGAATGGACCTTGGTGATATGTTCATGATTGTCTATGTTAAATGATGTAGCCATATCTTCATGTTATGAAAAATATTATTTTTATTATGAAATGACTCATGATTTCTTTCTCATGCCTTAAAGTTCTTTTCATGTCCTTATTGAAGTATATCAAGTTCACATGTAAAATGATCCTCTTGTTTCCCTTACTGGGCCTTCTGCTCACCCTTTCTTGTGAAGTATGTCCCCAGGTTATGAGATGCAGTAATGATCATAGGATGAACTTCAGGAGAAGACTTTCAAGTGTTTAAGAAGAATGCTTTATGTTGTTTTCATGTTTTATGTTCCTGGTTTCCAAGACACTAGGCCTCAAAGATCCTCAGTTATGTGTAATGAAATGAATGTTTATGTTATAAAAAGGTGGGATGCCATAGTTGGTATCAAAGGATGGATTAGTTATTTGTGGAAAATAGGATATAAAAACTTTAGGAAGAACCCTATAGAAAAGTTTGAATATAGGAAAACATCCTGGTATTTTGGTAAGTATTGAGTAAGTGGTTTATCAAACAAATACATCCCTGTCTGGATACGAGCAGGTAGAGGCTGCTTTGGCACAAATGTACCTAGGGGTAAAACCCGAAAAAACCGCTTTGAGCTAGACTCAAATGGGAACCGGTGCACGATAACAGGCCTTGCTGCACTCTTGGTTACGACACTCCCAGGGGATATGTTTGGTTAATCACAAGCTTTTTATGAATCATTATGAAGGAATTATAGAAAAGTGTAACTGTCTAAGCATGATGTCTTAGTTAAAAGATTCATAGATTAAATAAGTTTCTCACTAAGGTTTAATTATTATAGAAAATGGAGGGCAATTGGAGGAACCGTGTCGATGGTGACCGCAATGCACCATGTGCTGACGGCCCTCCGATGGAAGTCGGAATGGAAACATTCATGCGAATGATGAACCAACTGACTCAAGTTATGAGTAATAACTTGAATCAAGCTGAGAGGACGATCTCACCAAGAAGGGAACAACTTTCTGTTGAGTCCTTTATGCGTCAACGACCGCCAACATTCAGTGGATCTACTGGCCCATTGGTTGCGGAACAATGGATAAGCTCCATTGAAAAGATCTTTTCTGTACTTCATTGTTCGGAACAAGAAAAAGTCACCCTTGTTGTTTACCGCCTTGAGGGAGAAGCTGATCAGTGGTGGTCACTGATCAAGAACACGAAGCCACGAGGAGAGATTGAAGATATGGAGTGGGAAGAGTTCCGGGGAATATTCTTTAATAAGTATTTCCCTCGTTCGATGAGAACGAGAATGGAGAAAGAATTTCTCGAGCTGAAGAAAAAGGAGAATGAATCAGTTAGAACCTACGCGATGAACATCACAAGGATTTCCCGTTATACCTCAAGCTTTGTCATGGACCCTAATAGGAAGATTGATAGATTCTTTGGTGGACTACGACCTCATCTACGGAAGAATCTATCCAACATGGACTATGATAGCTATGAAGAAATTGTTCGAAGTGCTATGAAAGTTGAACTAGAGTTTGGGGAGACACAGTGGTCTCACAAATCTAATGAGAAGAAGAGAACTCTAGAACCAAGCATGGGAAGAAGTTTTGATCAGGAAAGAGGTGGAAAGCATATGCAACATGCCACATGCAATAAATGTGGGAAGAAGCATTCGGGGAAATGCTTGATCGGAAGTGGTAAGTGCTATAGGTGGGGAAAAGAAGGCCATATTTCTCGGAATTGTCGTAGTGATGTGAAGCCTCAACATCCCAACACTAACGACAGAGGAAAGATGGTCCTGGCCCTACCCGAAGTCACATGATTCAAGTGTGGATAGCTTGGGAACTTTGCTAATCAATGTCCAAATCTGAGGGCGGTGGAGGGGAATCACCATCAACCTCATCAGAGGCCAAGGGAGCAAGGTCGTGCTTTCGCTATCACAACAACTGAAGTTGATGTTCTGAACGATGTGGTAGCAGGTACTCTTGTCGTCCTCTCAAAGCTAGAAAGTACTTTATTTGATTCGGGTTCTACGCATTCCTTTATTTCTTCCATGTTTGCAAAGAATATAGAATCAATCCCCGAATTGCTTGAGGTAGAGTTTTTAGTCAAGACTCCAAGTGGGATTATCCATGCATCAACATAGTTTAGAGACTATAGTGTTTACCTTAGTGAGCAAAATCTTATTACAAATCTAGTAGTCATTCCCATGTTGGAATTCGATGTTATACTAGGGATGGACTGGCTCTCAAAGTATAATGCTAAGATCAAATGCAGAAGTAAGGAAATCTCAGTAGTCTTGAATGAATGACCTACAGTTATCTTCCGAGGAGAGATATCCCGAACTGATTCCTATCTAGAAGAACCTCCTATAGCTTTCTTTATGGAGTTAATCAGTGATGATGAAGAAGGAAAATGGAGCATACAAATAGAAGATGTTCTGATTGTTCTAGAATACATGGATGTATTTCCTGAGGAGTTACCTGGACCTCCCACAAAAAGAGAGGTATATTTCTCCATTGAACTCGTACCTGGGTCTCAACCGATATCAAAGACTCCGTATAGAATGGAAAATGTGGTGCTAGAAGAGTTAAAGAAACAACTCCAAGACTTGTTGGAAAAGGGGTTTATCCGACCGAGTGTGTCTCCTTGGGGAGCACCATTTCTCTTTGTGAAGAAGAAGGATGGGTCAATGCGGCTATGCATTGATTATAGAGAACTGAACAAGATCACAGTGAAGAACATATATCCTCTTACAAGAATTGATGATTTATTTGACCAACTTCGTGGGGCTCCATTCTTCTCTAAGATTGACCTTCGATCTGGTTATCATCAACTGAGGGTGAAGAATGAAGATATTCCAAAGACTGCCTTCCGATCAAGATATGGGAATTATGAGTTTACTATTATGCCTTTCGGCTTGACTAATGCTCCAGCTATTTTCATGGATTTTATGAATAGAGTCTTTTAGGACTACCTTGATAACTTTGTGGTAGTTTTTATTGATGATATTTTGATATATTCAAAAGGTTGTGAGTAGCATGAAGATCATCTGAGGGTTATTTTGAAAACTCTACGGAAGGAGAGGCTCTTTGGAAAGTTCAGCAAGTGTGAGTTTTGGTTACAACAGGTGGCTTTCTTGGGGCACATCGTAACCAATGAAGGAATCTCGGCTGACCCTGCAAAGACAATGGTTGTGGAGGAGTGGCCTCAACCAACAACATTAAATGAGATTTTTAGTTTCCTTGGTTTAGCGGGATATTATAGGAGGTTTGTGAAAAACATTTCACGGCATTATAATCCACTAACCAAGGTGACTCAAAAAGGTGTTAAGTTCATCTGGACAAAGGAATGTGAGGAATGTTTCCAAGAGCTGAAGAAGAGATTGGTTACTGCACCTGTGTTAACACTACCCTCTATCAGAGAAGGATTCGTTATTTTTAGCGATGCATCTCTGAAAGGGCATGGGTGCGTCCTCATGCAAAATGACAAGGTAATTTCTTATGCATCTCGACAGTTGAAGATTCATGAGCAGAATTATCCTACGCATGATCTAGAGCTGGGGGAAGTTGTTTTTCTCTCTAAAGATATGGAGGCACTATCTTTATGGGGAGAAATGTGATATATACACTGACCAACAAAGTCTAAAGTATATTTTCACACAGAAAGAATTGAACATGAGACAAAGAGATGGTTGGAGCTTATTAAAGACTATGATTGTCCAATTCATTATCACCCTGGAAGAGCAAACAATGTCGCGGATGCATTAAGCAGGAAAGATCCTATTGTTCTGGCAACAATGAGGATCTTAGGAGATCCCTTGATTAAAGATCTAGTAAAACTGGACATGGGAATTATTAGGAAAGGGACATCATCAACCCTATCACAAATTATTTCTCAACCTTCATTACTAGAGAAGATCAAGAAGGCTCAGAAAGAAGATCCTTTGCTGCAGGAGAACTTTGAGGCTGTAAAGGATGGGAAGTTCCCTGATTTCAATATTGATCAAGAAGGTGTATTGAAATTTCGTACAAGACTATGTGTTCCATCTATTCCGGAGATAAAGAAAGAACTGATGGATGAAGCTCATAGCTCTACTTTCTCTATACATCCGGGAAGCACTAATATGTATAGAGACCTTCATGATTATTATTGGTGGGATAACATGAAGAGGGAGATTGCTGATTACACTACAAGGTGCCTGGTGTGTCCGCAAGTAAAGGCAGAATGACAACTTCCTAAGGGGGTATTACAACCGCTACCCATACCAGTATAGAAGTGGGATAATATCACTATGGACTTTGTAACTGGTCTCTTGAAAACATCCAAAGGAAACAATGCGATATGGGTTATTGTGGACCGTCTCACCAAGACAGCCCATTTTAACTCTATTCAGGAAGATTTCTCACTGGATCAGCTTGCCAAGATATATGTGAAGGAAGTGGTAAGGCTGCATGGGGTACCAATATCCATCGTATCTGATCCTGACCCAAGATTCACATCAAAATTCTGGAGAAGTCTTCAACATGCTCTGAATACTGAATTGAATTTTAGTACGGCCTATCATCATTAAACTGATGGCCAATCTGAAAGGACTATTCAGACACTCGAAGACATGCTGAGATTATGCTCAATGGAATTTAAAGGTGGATGGGATCAACACCTCCCATTAGTTGAGTTCTCCTACAACAACAGCTTCCATTAGAGTATTCAGATGGCACCCTATGAAGCTCTGTATGGAAAGCGATGTAGAACTCCTACTTGTTGGGATGAAACTGGTGAGAGAAAGCTTCTTGGGCCTGATCTTGTGCAAGAAATGACAGAACATGTTCATGCCATCCAACAACACATAAAGGCTGCTCAGAGTCGGCAGAAGAGCTATGCTGACAATCGTCGAAGGGACTTGGAGTTTCGTGTTGGTGACAAAGTCTTCCTTCGAATTTCTCCATGGAAGAGAGTCATGTAGTTTGGGAAGAAAGGGAAGCTCAGCCCTAGGTACATTGGCCCCTATGAAATCCATGATCGCAAAGGAGCAGTGGCCTATCGTCTAGCACTTCCACCGAACCTAGCTCATGTTCATGATGTCTTCCATGTATCTCTCTTGAGGAAGTACATACCCGACCCTTCGCATGTACTGAACCCAAAGGTGGTACAACTGGAAAATGACCTCTCTTATGAGGAGCAGCCAGTGGAGATCTTGGACCGTAGAGAAAAGGTCCTACGAAACAAGACTACCCACCTTGTGAAAGTGTTTTGGAGGAATCTTAAATATGAAGAAGTGACTTGGGAGCCTGAGGAAACAATGATGAAAAATTACCCTCACCATTTCGACTAGGCCTCAAGAATAAATTTTGGGGACGAAATTTCTTAATGGGGGAATAATGTAACGACCCAATCTTTTTGATTAGTATATTAACTTACTCTTAATGATTTAATAACTTGTTAATTGTTATGGCAGAAAGAGGAGTCGATGGCTTCATCCAGTATACTCGACCCTTATGAAGCCCACTTATCAGAGCTTGGGAAGGAGGTAACATCTGTGGGCTTCGCTTTGGACCAAGCCCAAGTCGAACTCCATCATGTAAAGCTTTAACGGAAACACCTATGGGAGAAGTTGAAGTTAGTAGAGATTACTACTAGGGAAATGTTATCTGAGCCTCCCTCAGATTCTCTCACCATAGCACACCTTACACTTAGGTCTTATGCCGGTGTTATAAGGGGCTATGTGACGAGACCCTAGTTTCCTTGTGTAATCCTTTCGGGTGAATAATTTGAGATCTCTTCCTTTAGTGATGTTTGAGGAATTTCTTTTGTCTAGATAATTTTAGGATGTATTTTGGTAAAATGGATATTTTAAAATATTTATGAAAACCCTAAATAACTAATGATGTGTAATGATTTTCAAAAAATGGTCTTCTACAAAAGTGTTCAGTAAGGAATTTGGAGTCTAATAAGATCAACATAAATTTTGATGAATATTAAATTATGAATAGTGATTTTACGCTTAGGATTAGTAATGTGACCAAATGGATTAGTAATTTCACTCAAAGAATGTTTTAATATAATTTAGACACCTAGATTAATTAATGTGATTCAATAAAACGGGTAAATAACAGTTTCATAAATGATTAATCAAGTATTAGTTTTTCTAAGGTGAATAGTGTTTTTTAATTAAAAATTTAATTAAAAATTATTAGAAAATTATTTTTATAAAGATGACTTTATTTTTGAACTCGGAGCATCGATATTGTGGTATGGTAATTTTTGGGGTTTTTTCTGAAAAAAATGAATTTTCGATGAATAGTGATTTTATTTAAAAATTAAATTAAAAATATTTAGAAAATTATTTATATAAAATGGAGTTAATAAGTGTACATTGAGCATCGATAATTGATTAAGGTGAAATTTTGGTATTTTTCTGAGAAAGTTGAATTTTCCGTGAATAGTAAAAATACAGTTTTAGGGTTTCGGTATGTTTAATGACATCATAACTGTGTCATGATGATGTCATGAGTTTTTTTAAGGGTCGGCTGGCCAAGAGTGACATATTATTGTTTTGGGGGCCCCATGTGGCCTAACTTTATGGAAAATATCATGAGAGAGCACATGGGTTTGAGAAAAGCACTTGTGAGGTGTCCCTTGGCCATTAATGCCTTGTCCCCTCACTTTCCCTATAAATACCCACCCTTTCCTCATTTAGTTTTCACTCCCAACTCTCCCCAAACTAAGTTCTGGTCTCCTTACCTCCCATGGAGTCCTCCCAAGGTGCCCCCAAGCCCTCAAGGTCCAAACCATTGAGTTTCAAGAGTCACGTTTTAAGGTAAGGGATCCGACCTCTCTCTTTCTTTTCATGTAATCCTTTTTATGTCATTCCTTTTATGCTCCATGTTCTTATGTGGGAGGATGTTCTTATATATTCCTCTTACTGCCATTTTAATTTTTATATGATGAGAGATACCCTCTTACTCTCATCATTTCGTTTTATGAATGTTTAAGTGACGTCGTTAGGCTGCCGAATTTTTAAGGGATTCTTTCACCCTTCTCATTTTTCAAGTTTGATTTTCATGTCATGTCTTTCAAGTTCATTTTTTTTATGATGGGGTATGATCTCTATATCTATCATAATTATCTCTTATGATCATATGATGAGGGAACCTATTTGATCTTGTCAAATCATTTTCTTTGAAGTTAAGTGACGCCGTTAGGCTGCCGAATTTTCATAAGAGAAATCTTGTTTTGTCTCACTTCCAGGTTTTTCATTTCATATGGTATATCTTTCAAATTTCATTACCATGTTCATAAATCCCTTATATTATATCACCCTACTGTTTTATGGATCATTTATGAGTGGGTGACCCATGTCCCCTCTCTTTTCAATGTTTTCTAAAACCTTGTAACATAGCCGTTATGCTGTAGAATTTTCGTCTCAAAATGCCTCTCTCTTTTTTCAAAATTATTTTATGATATAAAGTGAATACTAAAAGCTCTTATTTATACAAGGGTATTCACATATATATCAAAATGTTCTATTTTTAATTCTGGGATTTACATACATGAGAACCTCTTTCCCTTTCTGTGGGTTTAAAGTGACGTAATGATCATGTCTTTAAAGCAGTTTTTAAAACGTTATGATTATGAAATGAAACCCATTTATTTTATGCTATATGGGTTATTTATGAAATGTTTGATGATGATATATGTGGATCACATGATAATAAAGGCAAAATTAAGGGTGCGCCCTGATAGCAGTCCAATGCCTTGGGTAATGATATAATTACTAGAGATTACAATTTTCACGATACCTTGGTGAATAACCTTGGTAATTTTCAAATGACATCTTGGGGATGGACCATGGTGATATGTTCATGATTGTCTATGTTAAATGATGTAGCCACATCTTCAAGTTATGAAAAATGTTATTTTAATTATGAAATGCCTCATGATTTCTTTCTCATGCCTTAAATTTCCTTTCATATCCTTATTGAAGTATATCAAGTTCACATGTAAAATGTTCCTCTTGTTTCCCTTACTGGGCCTTCTGCTCACCCTTTCTTGTGATGTATGTCCCCAGGTTATGAGATACGGTAATGAACCTTGGATGAACATAAGTAGAAGACTTTCAAGTGTTTAAGAAGAATTCTTTATGTTGTTTTCATGTTTTATGTTCCTGGTTTCCAAGACACTAGACCTTAAAGATCCTCAATTATGTGTAATGAAATGAATGTTTATGTTATAAAAAGGCGGGATGCCATAGAAAATGTGCTTATGCATATACAACACAAAATATCCAATAGGAAACTAAAAAAGGATGTATGAGTGGGGTTTACGTTATGTTACACTATCTAATGCTTCCTTCGGATTATGAATTGGGTTTCTAATGATAGAGATATGGATGGAGCTATGTTAAAAAAATTTGAGTAATCCAAGAGGTTAATGAATTAAAAAAAACTGAAAGATGAAATAGAAATGGGAAAGTGGTATAAGAATAAGAGAGGGGTAAACATGTAACTTCACCACTACATTTTATTGGATACTAGGATTATTCCATGTTATATGTTTATCTGCATTCTTTTAATCAATGAACGATGCATTTGGTTGTGCTTAGTGAAGCATCTCTTTTCATATTTACTATAATATGTATTCTTTTGGGTTTTTGGTATTCTTGGAATGGTTTTTTTAGGGAACTGGTACATGGGCTCCAGAAACTGGAACTTTATTTTAAATCTACTCTTTAGCAGTGGGTTTTACTACCGCTTACTCTAATAGCTACATTTAGCGGCAATTTTAACCATCACTAAATGTCAATATCTTTCTGTTAGCGGTGGTTTTAACCGCCGCTGTAGTCTTAAATTTAGTGGCGGTTCTAACCACCGCTATAGTGGACTATATTTTGCGCTTTTTTCACGGTGGTTATATTGTTTGTCGCGGTGGTTTTCCTAACACGCAATTACTTTTTTTAGCACCTATTTTAACAAATGCTAAAAAAATTAATCACCTACCCGGAAAAACTGCTGCGAAAAACAATATAACCACGGGGAAAATGCACCAAATACGACGGTTCCCATAAACCGCCGTTAAATAGCTTTAACTGCCACAAATTGTTTCCCAACATGCAATTTAGCAGCGGTTTTCGGAAACTACCACAGAAGCATATGGCGGTGGATTAAACCACCACTATATCCAAAAATAACCACCGCGACATTGCAATTTTCCTATAGTGTTTATTCAAATGTAGTTTCTATTTATTTACTTTGATATGTTCTTTATAAACAGTAATCATAGTTATAAATTACCCTATATTCCATTTTTATTATTTATTTCAAAATAATGTTCTTTATAATTATTATTTTATTATGAATTTGTATTTAAAATAGATATTCACCCCAAAACTCATTCCATAATCTCCGACCAAAAGATGGTATCAAAGGATATAATGTGATTCTTATAAAAAATAATTGTCTTTTAAAATATTTGTTCATTTTCAAATTTTGTTTTTAAATTATTTAAATGATTTTAATTTTCATTTTATTTATCACATCTAATTCCAATAGACATGCACCTATTTTTGACCGCACCAACTATTCATATTTGAAGAATCATATCCCAACTTTATTTGTTAGGTTTTCTTATCCTTTATGAGAAATGGTTATATAATATTATGTTACTATAATAGAAACTAAATAAAAATAAACTCCCTAAGATATTAATAATTTAAAATTGAATAAAGAATAAATGATTTCCTTGAATTTTGGTCTATATATAAATGATTTTTGACATGTTTCTATATGAAAATATACTTATGAGAATTCTAAATTGGTATAAGTAACTCTTGAAGGAATATACAAAGTCAAGGACACTATATTATATATGTTTTATCCAGGATTTGAATGTTTTAGAAATCATTTTACTGAATCTATAAAAAAATATTTTATGAGATTTATACACATATGTAAGGGTATAAAATCCCCCAAAGTTTATTAATCTATATTATTTATTGTAAAGATTATCTTAAGGATGTTACCAGGCTCCTTGGATCATAAAGTGATGTCTTTTCAAGAATCCCATAATGTGAAAATGTAGTTTTAATGTAACTCATATACTCCATATTGACATATGAAATCTTGATGATATGACAAGAAGTGGAGGCCAATAATTCCAAATAATTCAAGAAACCCATTTTCTTCAAAGATACAAATTACAAATAATCTACAGGTGAGGTTCAAAAATATTCTCATTTTATCAAGAAAATGAATATTTTCATTAAGGAGTATAATAAAAAAATGATCCAAAAATTCAAATAAAAATAATTAAATGTAGGTGAAATGATATGAATGTAAAAAATAATGGTTACAAAAAACCATAATTTTCCATCTATAAGAAAATAGTCAATGAAAACAAGGAAGTTAAAAAGGATTTAATATTCTCTACATAGTGTAGGAGTAATGATTACATGGATTCAACTTCATTATACACATAAAGTGACTGCTACCCAAGGGTCCATATAGAACATGTAAATGAATATTTTAGGGAAATTTCTTTCATGACAAAAAATCAATAAGTTATTTTCTACCTATATTCTGGTTACAGGAGACACATGTGTATCGACATCTCAGAATTTAATCAATTATATAAACTTAAAATAATTCATTTCATATTTGGTGATAATTCATGGGCTAAGATAATTGTTGTAGGTAATGACAATATTTAAAAATAAACCTTAATAAAAAATATTTTATTCATAAAATTCTTGAAGCACAATTTACTATTTATTGTTTGATTATGTGATAGAAGTTTTGAAATATCATTCGAAAATTATTTTTATAAACTTGTTGATTAAAAAGAAAAACATTATTTTCTACTTAAATATTTAATAATGTTTATAAAATTAATTTAAATTATATTTCTGGACCAGCATAAATTTTTTTAATTCCAAATTAAGTGATTTGTGGCTTTGGCAGCGACACCTTAGTCATTAAAACACTCATTCCCTTATCAAAATCGACCAATTCAAACTAGTATGAGACCTTCGAAAATTTTATTTAGATTATTCCATGGTTTTTACGTCATTCCAACATGATAAGAGATAGAAATTGTATTTTGAATATAAATTTTATCATCTTTAAAATATATAGAAATAATCTATCTTGTACTATCTAATTATAATAAAATTGAATGTATAATATGAAAAAACTATATTATCTTAATTTTTAGTGACTTTACAAGATTCCTATGGATTATTTATTAAATTGAAAAAGTAAATCATGTAGGGTGTTCAACAAATTTTCTAAAATGGTTGGAAATGAAAAATTTTATAAAATAATTTTCATTCATAATTATTGTAACAACCCATTTCTTTTAGTCAATGTTATTTAAAGAATAATTTGGTATTTTATTATATTATATAATTTTATAGACATATAATTATTGAAAACCGAATGATGAATTTATTTCATCCAAAAACAATATTAAATTAATCATCAATGAAACTTATTAAATACAAAACATGATGACTTGAAAAAATATATATAATAGAAAAGCTAAAATGGGAAAATATGGATCACCCGGATCTACTACAATCTTTTCCCTCTCTATAAACACTATAGAAAAGAAAAAAAACTATAATTAATACAATAAAAATTATATAAAATAGAGATATATAACCTTATGATAAATTGAGTTGAATAATGATTGAATTAATTATTTTTGAATCATTTATAGGTGCTAATGTGACCATTGGAAAAGTAATTTGATTGTTGGAATTTCAATGTGATCATTGGTAATAGTAACCTAACCGTGGATATAGTAATTTTACCTCAAAATAATAAATTTTTATAAGAATAATATTAATCATGATTAATTTATGTAAATATAAATATTATAATACAAAAAAATAAATATCATTATTAGAAAACTCAAATGAAAATATAAGCACATTTTTAATAAACTATATATTAATTTTTTTTTTAAAAATAATTATTTTTATATTAAAAATTTATGTTACCTATTTAAGAAATATATTTGTATAAACTAATATTATTTTATAAATCATAACATTGAAATTTTCCAAGGTAAATGTTTTTGTGATTTTCTCAAATACTTCAATTTTTAGGTGAATAGTAAAAATACAATTTTCCACATAACCGATGTATATTGAATTATATCATTAATGATTTTATGGTGACATTATCATTTATAGAACATGATTTTCTATAATTATATATTTTATTTCATAAATGAGTCATTAAAATATGAAAAACATAATTTCATAACAAAAATAAAACTTTCTAAAACCTAAAGTCCAAAGTGATTCTTTAAAATAACAATTGTTTTCTTTCTAATTTCAATTTTAATAAACTAATGAATTATAATTATAAATAGTATTTAATAAATTATACCAATTTTATAATATTTATATATGATTTATAATTTTAAAAAATCATTATTATAAGTTTTAACTTTCATATATTATTTTATTCAATATTTTACTCTAAAAATACCCTTCTCATTATGTATAAATGACCACACCGCCTTCCCTTGGAAAAAAAATACTTCAACCCATTACAATGTCTGAGATCAACCCAAATAATCCCTATAAATACCCTTATATAACCTAGGGATACAATGGAACAATCCAACTCAAATCACTATGGAGTTATACTGTGGTAGAATAGAAGCAACATAGAGAATTAACTATGTTCTTATCAACTTCTATTTCTTTTTATTTATTCTTCCAATTATCTTAATTTTTCCACCGACCCTTTCAAAACCAAACATTAAAATAATTAATTATTTTGTAATTTAACAATATATTAATTATTTTAATATAATTTTAGAATCAAATTAATATATATATATATATATATAAATTTCAAAATTTTCTTTCTCGCCCTTTTGAAAATGAATCATCAAAGGTTGGTTAACCACCTACAGAGACATTTACATTTGATCACAAATAACCATAGAAATTTATAGATATTATAAACTATATATAATATATAAACATGTAATTATAAGTATTATAATCTCAAGGAAATAATTATATTAATATACAAATTACATTTAACAAAATATCAAAATCGAAGAAAAATGGGAAAATTTTAAGAAAACAAAATATCAAAACACTTAATTTTTGAAGATATAAATTAAAAATTATAATAAAATGAAAATATTGATATATAGTTTTATAAATTAATATAATTTAATTCGTTATCAATTTTTTAAGAAATATAACTTTCTTATTCAGGACGATGATAAGTGAAAAAATAATGATGGAATAAAGGTAAGGGGATTCCCAAACCCAACTATCATTCTTTGGGTTATCACTCCTTATAGACATCATTGGTATGAATAATACACTAATTTTCATTAAATATATCTTCATTATTCTTCCGATTTATTTTTTAGTATAGAAATTTTTCCAACATGATTTTATGACAAATACAATGATTTTCCTAAAGAATTATTATTTCAAAAATAAATCATTGTATTCACATGTTTTATTTCTCATATAGAAAAATGATATTTTATACCAAATTATAATCTCCCTTTTTCATTTGGGAACCCAATATATCATTCATAAATTTATTATTTCTAAAATCCTTATGATGCCCATTCCATTCCATGGGTGATTTCATGATTACGATTGTAGTACGTTCTATGTGACATGCATGTTTATGTTGATGTTATGATGTGATGTGTGGGATTGGAATTATATATCCCCCCAATGCATAGGGTAATGTGATGTATCTAATTTTATAATGTTTATTATATGAGAACATGATTCTATATTTTTTCACAAGATTGTGTTATGATTTTGCACATATGCTATGTGTGAACACGATACTAGAATTATTAAAATTATTTGTCTTATTTGACCACTAAGACTTGATGATTCACATTTAAGAATTTCCACATTCAATTCCATTATCTCATGTTTCATGCATGAGGTATATGTTGATCTTATTATTTTGATATTATTATTATTATTATTTTCATCCAAGGTATATTGATTCATGTTCATTATTTATCCTCTTGCTGAGCTTTAATCTCACCCCTTCCATTCATGAATATCTCCAAGTGAGTATTCATACTTAGGGGAAAATAGGGACACTAAAAAGATAGATATGAATGAATTAAATAATGATGATGTTTTATTATGTAAAGGTTACATATAATTTAAATTTTCTCAGACAGAAAACCATTTGATTCTGGTTTTGTAATGCTATTATATTAATTATCTTTAATATGAAGTAATATTCATGTACTAAAAACAAGGGCCACTTTAGTTCGTATCAAATCATGGTTTAGTTAATTTAGGAATTAGTATTATAGAACATTATTTAAAACCAATTGGATAAGACTATGTATATGTAAATATCCATGAAACCTTTTTTTAGAAAATGGGATAAATATATGGAATACATAAGATATTAATTTATAGTTAATGGTAAAAAAGATTAAATTATTTATTAATTTTTTACATAATTTTTTTTAAAAAAAATTCAATTTTTGAACATGGTGGTAACCTGGAAAAACTAGGATAACAAAATATATGATGTATAATGAAACAATTGTCTAAATTACAACCCCAATGCCTTGAGAGTTGGATTTCAAAACATCATGGAAATTATTACCCAATTGTCTTAGGCTATGAATAATAACCTAAACCACAAGGAAAATATTCCTTCACCCAAGAATGATCAATTATCCATTGATTACATTATATGGAAATGACCCCCAGTATTTAGTGGCACCTCTATTCCACTTTTCAGGGAAAATTGTGTTAACTCAATGGAGAGGATCTTTTTGTGATCCATTATTTGGAGAAGGAGAATGTGACTCTGGATTTCTATCATTTAGATGAAGATCCCAATCAAAGGTGGTTATTTATTATGAACACTAAACTGAATGATAAAATAGAAGAGATTGAGTGAGAATATTTTTAAAAATATTTCTTTCCAATAATTTCCCTCAAACACTTCTAAAAAATATCAAAATATAATTCATAGAGCTGAAGTAAAGTTAATGTGATTCTATAACGGATTATAAGGAAAACTTAACAGGGACTTCAAGATATTCCTTGGGTTATTTTTTTCAAAAATGAGAGAAAAAGTGATAGATTATTTATTAGTTTAATGTCATTCCAATTAAA
Source organism: Viscum album (assembly GCA_963277665.1). Taxonomy (NCBI): domain Eukaryota; kingdom Viridiplantae; phylum Streptophyta; class Magnoliopsida; order Santalales; family Viscaceae; genus Viscum; species Viscum album. The sequence continues at coordinate 1,133,540,472 of OY728120.1, forward strand.
GGATATAGATACCTAGACATTGGGAGTTATGAAGAATTGGTTCAATGTGATCTAAAAGTAGAGATGATATTTAGTTAATAGTTTGATGGTTATAGAGATAATAAGATATGAATGTATTTTCAAGATGTTCGGTCAAAAGAAAATGGATGAAAGAGTATCCAACTACTCCCATGTCATAAATATGGGAAGATTTATCATGGGAATTTCCTTAAAGGAATGAGAAAATTCTTCACGTGTAGGAGAGAAGGAAACAAAGCTCATTAATGTCAAAGTGACAAGAAGAATCTGGTTATCATAATGGATGAAAAGAGGGAACATCCAAATGCACAACCCATGGTACAATGCTTCAACTATAGGGAGAAAGGTCACTGTGAAATCCATTACACTAAACCACATATCCTTTAGGGTAATTTATGTCCACAACCACAGAATCCAAAGGAGAAAGTGAAAAATTATTCCATCAAAATGGATTATTTGGATCATGAAAACTTAATTCATAAAAGGTACACTTACTTTTCACTCAATAATGGAAAAGGATATTTATTATTTTGGTTCTATGGATTAGTTTTTATTGTAAATTATTTATAGAACTATTGAATTGTATCCTTGAATCCATGAAGTAGAGATATCCATAAAAACCTACTAGTGCAATCATTGAAACCTAAGTGTTGGGCTCTTCTCTTGTAATCATTTGTGGTAGGATTCTTCCCATGAATCTCGTAATACTTAACTTGGGGAAATTCGACTCTATTATTATAATGTAATGGTTCTAATTACATATAGTAAACATCAAATATTAGTAAAAAGAAATATATTTTCATATTCCAAACAATCTAATGCTCATCTATAAATTCAAGGAAGATCATGAATCTCTTTTGTAAAATACGTCAACATTATGGGTGTTGATACCCTATAAACTCGAATACCTTCAAAAAATGGTTGGGTCAAAGGAAGGTATAAACCTAGAATAAATTCCCATTGTTAGGGAATATAATGATTTATTTACAGAATAGTTAGATGAAAATCCCATAGATTTAGAGGTAGAGTTCTTAATAAATCTCAGACACGAAGCTAATCCTATAAAAAATTCCCCTACATGATAGCCTCAATATAAATGGAGGTGTTAAATAATATTCTATAGGAGAATTTGAAAAATGTGTTTTATTCCCTTGTACATCACCTTGTGGTGTTCTGGTGCTCTTTGTCAAGAATAATTATGGACCAATTCTGTTGTGTATCGATTACCGGGATATTAAAAATATCACCAAAAAGATATATAATCCCCTTGAAAGTATTTAAGACTTCTTTGATCAACTACAATGAGCTCAATACTTCTCAAAGGAGGACAATTATTATAGATATCATCAACTGAATGTGAAGAAAGAATATATACAGAATATTACATTTTTACAAGGTATCGACACTATGAGTTCATAGTGATTCTATTAAATCTTACTAATGCCCCGAAAATTTTCACTAGATTGATGAATAGATTATTTAAAAACTACTGCAATAAAGTTTTTGTAGTGTTCATCAATGACATTCTCATTTACTCGAAGAGAATGGAGGAACAAGAAGAGAATATAATGTTTGTTCTAGAAACATTGAGGAAGGATAAAATATATGAAAAGTTTAGAAAGTGTTACTTTTGGATGTAGAAAGTATCATTCTGGTGGAATGTGATCACACGTTTGGGAATTTTTGGTGACCCTATAAAGACAAAGTCATATATAGAATGTCCCTTAGCAACTAGTTTCATAGAAATCCAAGGTTTTCTTAGCTTAGCTGAGTACTACTGGAATTTTATAATAAATTTCTCATGATATTCTCTCCATATAAATAAGTTAACATGGAAAGCGTTAAAGTTTGTCAGGAAATAATAATGTGAGGAACGTTTTATGGTTCTCAAGAAGTGGATAATCCCTACACATGTACTCAAACTACCAAAAAGTGGTGAAGGTTTTGTGATATACAATGATGATTCAATGAATGGTTTGGATTGTGTACTAATGAAAAATAGTAATTTGATAGCGTACACCTCATAGTAGTCGAGGATCAACGATTAGAACTACCTGATGCCTGATCTGGAGTTATCACCTCTAATCTTTTATCGGAGGATTTAGTGGAACTACAACTATAGAAAATAATATGATATATATATATATATATAGATCAAAATAGTCTAAATAATATATTCACATTAATGAAGCTCAATATGTATAAAAATAATGTTAAATATAATAAAATACTATGTGTTCTCTATCCACTACCATTCGCGAATGGCGAACAAGGTAACTAATTCTCTTAGAATAAAAGAACCTACCAATCCACGATGCATATTGAGAGATACCCTATCAACATGGAAATTCAAAGGATGTATATGGAAATCATAATACTAGGGAATGAATAATAATTATCCTTAATTATTTCCCAACCATCCATACAAGATAATATTAATGTGGCACAAATGGAAGATCTAGATCCAAAAAAAATAATGTAGTAAAGTAAGAGATGATACATGAGTCCCATATAGATGATGATGGTGTGATTTGGTTGGTAATGAGGATTTTTTTCCTATATAACTTAACATAAATAATTATCTATTGGATAATGGATATAGATCATCTTTTCTTATCTTTCCTAAAAGTACCAAGTTGTAATGTGATATTTGAAAAAAAATATGGTGGAACACCAAGAAGAGGATATTATTGAGGACATATCATGGTTTTTGGTATGTGAGTATGTTAAATTAGATAAATATAAGTCCAAAGAGATAATGAAACCATTTCATATGACAATGTGGAAATATTGGAATGTCATAATGGAATTTATCACTAGCCTACCGAAAACATTCAAAACCATGTGATAAGGGTAGTGGTGGATTGAATCACCAGTACTTCCCACTTTATCTCTATTCGATAAGATTCTTTTTGTGAATAACATTCCATGTTATAGGTGAAGGAAGTGTTGAGAATGAATCAGGCCCCACTTTCAATCATCTATGATGGTGATCCAATGTTCATATATATATTCTAGATAAGTCTTCAACATTATTTAGGTACAGGAATGAATTTTAGCACCATTTATCACTCCCAAATTGATGTCTAATATCAAAAGACTGTTAAGAAACTCAATGAAATTCTATGATCCTACTCAATGGAATTCAATGTAGTATGGGATCATCATCTCCCATTGGGTGAGTTCTCATACAACATTAGCTTCCACTTAATTATTCAAATAGATCCCTATTAAGCTCTATATCAGAAGTAATGTAGAAATATATCATGTTGGGATGAAGTTAGAGAATTAATGCTACTAGGATTTGAACTTGTGAATGATATAATAAATATGGTTCAATCCATAAATAAAAATATTGAAAATTCTCAGATTTGGTAAAAGAGACATGTTGACAACCATCAAATGGAATCTGATTTTGAGGTTGGAGAAAATATTTTCCTCCAAATATCTCCATGGTATAAATTCATGTGATTTTTAAATAAATGAAATCTTATCTTAAGGTACATTGGCCCCTTTAAGTTCCTTGATCACATAAGAGTAGTGGCATATAAAATTTCACTACAACAATGTTTGGATCATGTTCATGACATTTTACATGTATATCTAATGAGGAAGTATATATATTATAACTCACATGTACTAAAATAACAGAGGTAGTACAATTGGAGAATGAACTCTAAAATTAATAGCAGTCATTGAAGCTCTTAGTGAATAGAGATAATGCTCTACAAAACAAGACAGTTCACCCTTTCAATGTGTTGTGAAGAGGCATCATGGGAAAAAGAAGGACCAATGAAACAAAAGAAAACTCATCTATTTTCTACTGGGAATATGAGTTCAGATTATGGGGATGAAATTTATATTGGGTGGAAGGATGTAATGACATAGACTTTTCAGTAAATTGATTTCTTAAATAATTCTGTATTATATTGTATAATATAATATTATACACATGAAAAGTATAGAGAGAAAAAAGATATTATTTTAGTAATAACCACTACTACATTAATCTGCAATAAAACTGATTAAAATTCAAAACATTACAATATGAAAAAATTATAAAATATAAAATATAAAATGGTAAAATATAGATCGCCCAAAAAAAATAACCATCACCCCCACTTACAATACTATAGTAATGAAACAAAATATTAGTAAACCAATAATAATTATAGAAAATGGATATATAGAACCTTGAGAGGAATTTGGTTTAATAATTAATAAATCGATGTAGAGGTATTTATAGGGGTAATGTGACTATTGGAATATTAATGTGGCTATGAGAATAGTAATGTGATTGTTAGGAATAGAATCATGACCATTTAAATATTAATTATGCTTCAAAATAATAAATTTTGATATAAATTATGTTTATCATGATTAATTTAAGTAAACATAAATATTATATTACCAAAAAATAAATATCCTAATTAAAAAACTCAATGAAATTATAAGCACATTTTTAATAAACTATATTTTAATGTACTTTATAAAAATATTATCTTAATATTAAAAAATAAAATTACCTATTTTAGAAATATATTTTTATAAAATGAATATAATTTTTGAAATAAAAACATATAAATTATCCAAGTTTTATTTAAAAAAACAATTCTGAAATAATTCAATTTTGGGGTGTATAGTAAAAATGTCGTTTTTTACATAAACAATGAATCTTAGATTACATCATCCGGGATGTAATGATGGAATGAAACATTATAGAACATCATTTTTTGACATGATATATTTTATTTCATGAATGATTAATTAATATAGGGAAATTTAATTTCCAAACCTAAAAAGAACTTTCCAAATCCTAAAGTCAAAAGTGATTCCATAAAATAAAGTTTTTCTTTCATTACTCTTCCAATTAAAAAAATGAATTAGAGTTATAAAGAGTATTTAATTTCATAAACCCATTATATAATATTTTTATATGATTCATAGTTTCAAAAACTCACTATTATATGATTTACCATTAATATATTATTTTATTCCATATTTTCTGGTTAAAAAAACCCATCTTCTAATTTATAAATAACCCCAATACATTACCTTGGAAAACCACTCCTACCACTCATGAAAAAGACAGATATATGAAAACATCCTCCCTATCATTACCCTTATAATAAATATGTACATTATGGAGCAATAAAACAAAAATAACCAAGGATTTATATAGTTATATAAAGTGAAGCTACACCGAGGATTGCGTATGTTCTGATCAACTAGTCTCTCTTTTTATTTATTCTTCCTCTTATATTTCTTCTTACACCATCACTTTCAAGAAAACCATAAAATAATTAATTAGGAAGTAATTAAACATTATATTAATGATTTTATCCTTCTGTAAGTAACATAATACTATAAATATAAATTTCAAATTTTCTTTCCCTTTCTTCTGATAATAACCTATCAAAAGTCGATTAACCACCTACAGATACATTTCCATGTTAAAACTTATAAACAAAAACAATTATAGATATTATAAACTATATATAATGTATAAAAATGTAATTATATGAATTATAATCTTCATGAATTGATTATATTAATGTATAAATTATATTTCACAAAATTGTGAAATCGAAAAATAATCGTAAAATTTAAAGAAATCATGATATCAAAACACTTAAATAAAATCAAGGGAAATTTATAAATAAATTAAAATGATAACATTTTTAAGTAGTTTTATAAATTAATACAATTAACATTCGTATCAATTTTTTGATAAATATAATTTTATTATCGACGATGTGCAAAAGTGAATAAATAAAGCGGGAATAATGGTAAGGGTATTCATGGAAACAACTACCTTTCTTTGGGTTATCCCTACTTGATGAAATATTTCATATGAATAGTCCCATCGTGTTCCTCAAAAATAATTTCATTATTATTACCTTTTATTTTTGAGTATATGCATGTAACAAAGTAGATTTTATGAAAAATACAAATATTTTCCAAAATAAATGATTTTTCCAAAATAAATCACTGTCTCTTAATGTTTTATTTCTTATCCAAATAAAAATGATCTTTTATATCAAATTATTATCTAAATCATCCATTTGGGAACCCTAGAATTCATCAATAAATGTATTATTTATGAAATCCTTATGAAACCCCTTCCATTTCATGGGTTATTTCATGATGATAATCATAAAGCAGTCTATGTGGATGCATGATTATGTAATTCTTATTATGTGATGGGTGGGCCAAGAATTATATTACTGAAAAACGAATTGGGTAATGTGATGTATCTCATGGGATAATATTTATTATTCGTTAACATGATGCTATATTTTTTCACATGATTATTTTGTGATTATGCATATATGTTATGTGTAAACATGATGTTAGAATTGTTCACAAATATGTGTGGTATTTTACCACCATGTCATAATTTTTTTATAAATTGCCACATTTTATGCATTTATCACATGTTTCCATCATGGTATTGATTTTGATAATATTAGTATGGTATGATGATGATTATTCTCACCCAGGTTATATTGATTCATGTTTCTTATTTAACCTCTAACTGGGATTTTATATCACCCCTATTATTAGTTTATATTCACAGGTGATTACTTTATAATGGGTAACACAAGGGTCCCTAAGAAGATAGAGAATAAGTAACTAAATAATGTTTTTTTATTATGTAAAAATTTATGTACCGGCCTAATTTTCCAAATACACTAAATTAATTGATATTGGTATTATAATTTTATAATGGTGTTTATCTTTAAAATGATGTAGTAGTTAAGTAATAAAAAATAGGGTTACTTAAGTTATCATTGTTTAGAATTAGATAATAATTAATTTAATGATTCATTCTCTTTGAGAGGGATATAATCATTATTTTTTTGTTCCTTAAACCCTTTAACATAATGTGGTTGCAGCGAGTTGAAATAGAATAATCAATGAAATTTTTCAAACTATTTAAAATGAATTTTATCATTCAAAATATTTTTTTGTTGACTATATTATTACTGAATGATGTATAACTAATTTCTTTCCCATTAGAACCTTTCCTAACAAAACCCCTTATGATCATTGGAATAATAAAGAACATAATGTGTGAATTTTAAAAGTTATTGGTTGAAAATGTTTTATTTTAAACACAAAATAAAATCTTGCTGAATCAAATTCTAAATTTAATGAAGGTTTCTATCTTATGTACTCAAACTCAAAAAAAATATATTATCATGTCTTTATAAAAAGGATTAATCTACTGGAAGAATCGACCCATGTTGTTTTTTATTAAAATTTTCCAAAATCACTTCCTCAAAATTTTTAAAAAATTTATATTTTAAATTAAAATTGTAAAACTAAACATGTTATATAGGAACAATAATCTCATTAAAATTATATACCTAAATATTTTAAAAAATCAAAACATCATCCCCATTAAAATTTTATTATTTATTTATATGAGGTAACTTGTACTCATATGTTAGTATTAATAAAGTTTGAACAAGGTGAACACCTTACCATAGACTAAAATTTTATAAATTTTATTTTCAAAAATAATTAAAATTTGTTTGTAAATTTTCATTTATAATCTTATGTACATATTTATTATTTTAAAAAAATCTTTTTTACCTCTCTTAAATAAGATTTGTGATGATTATAAATAGTTTACTTATAATTTTCTCTATGTTTTCTTTAACACCATGATAATTAAAAGAGTGAAATTTTATTACATAGTGTATGTTACAAACAATAATGATTTATCTTTAATTATACAAAATAATGTTTTTCCTTGATATCTTGTATTTCATACAAGGATGAGTTTTAAAAAACAATAATATACTACTAATATAATTATTTTATATTAATGTTGTCCCATAACCGTAAGAATGGAGGGAATGAATAGTATTAAAAAAATTATAAAATATTTATTAAAAATAATTTTTACTTATATATTGATTATAAATAATAATAACCCTCATTAAAAATAAATATATTTTTTTAATAAAAAATGTATTTTCCTAAAGAAAGTTTTAGTTGTGCTTGAAATACGTGATTTGAATTTAACATCTAACACATTAAGAAAATTTATAATTAAAAAATTTATTTTTATTATTATCATACCAAAATTATATTTGGAATCACTTTTGCTATTTTTTTGAAAACTTTCCTTTTTTGATGAATAGAGAAAAAATAGGATATTTATTAAAAACATACTTTTTATATAAATAATTTATAATGTTAAATTATATATTGAACAGGTTTTAAAGTCAAAAAATTTTAATTACACACATATTAATCCAATTTATTTAATTTTAATAATTTTCATATTGAATTTAGATATAGAAAAATTGTCAAATTTTGAACATTTTCAATTTAAAAACCTCTTTTCTCATTTGGCCTATAATATTAACATTAAATTAATTTTCCAACTTATCTTGATTCATATTGGAATAATGGATTCCATATTTTGCATAATCATAATTCATAATGGATTATAGGGTCAACAAAATTTTTGACCAAAATGATTAGTGAAAATCGTTAAAATTATTTAGAGTGATTAAAGTAAAAAACAAGGCATTTAACAACTGTAACAATGAAAATAATTAATGATTGTTAACTAATGGGTGATAAGATATTATAAAAGGAACATATATGATATTATAAATAATAATATGGTTACTTTATAAGTTAAAAACATGTTTAAAACCATTATACAAGAGTATAATATCATTCAACCAAAAAGAAGCGTTTCTTAAGGGATTTCGTCTCAATTTCATTTTATTAAGGTATATTGTAATTCTATACACCTAATTACTTTTGTATAGTGTATATACCTCCCATTTATATGTAATATCATGAAAAATGAATTATTTATTTCATTTTAGGTTTCAATTTTATATATTTCATCTAGTTGGATTTAAAATAAATATTACCAAGTGGTAACAAATTTACTAACTCAATTCCTTTTCATGAGATTACATTACTACCTATTTTTCCATATTATTATATTATTAAATGTATAATTACTATTGAATAAAAAAATTCAAATTTTTTATTTGGATTTACAATTGATACACATAATCAATTCATTGATAAATTTACACATCAATGTTATGATCATTTGATGGGTTTAATTCACAATATAATTTTAATCATAATTACTTATTAATGAATTTCAATTAAAGGAAATTAATTTATAATTATTTAATAAACCATTAAATATTCTTCTCCTATTTTTATTCATGATAATTTTCAAGTAATATTTCTTTTGTTTCACTCTTTGTTACTTACATTAATTGATAAAATGTTTTTAAAAAACCGAACGTTATCTCTCTCTTTGATCAGAAATCTATGTTTTTCCAAAACCATTCCAAAATGATTTATAAAAGAAATTTTTACACATTTCTATTCTTAAATAAAATTAAAAAAATATTCCTTACATCTTTTTTTTAAACAATTGACATTTGAATTTTTTAAATAATTTGAATGTAACATCCATATCATTTTCTAAAAATGGATCTTTCTTACTATTTTTATTGTGAAAAAATAATTCTCTTTTTCAATTTTATATAATGTACTTATTTACCCACTATCAAGATCATTGTTTCGGTTAATATTCCTTTTAAATTCTATGCAGTTCTTTTTAAATAAAATATTTTATATGTTTTTTAGAAGAAAATGATTTCCAAAATGTTTTTTAAAAATAAAATTTATATTTTCCTCAACAAAAATTAATGAATTTTTTATATTTTTAATCAATTACCAAAACAATTTTTTCTTACATAAATAGTTATATATATTGATACCATCCTTATTCTCTATCTAAAGTGGTTATTATCATTTTTATTTAAAAAATGTATCAAACATTTACTTTCTTGATTCATTTTTGAAGTCAAGAGTATTCCCTTGAAATCTTCAATTTCCTATGATCATTGGACAATAAATTTCGCCTAAATATCCATATTATTTATAATTATTATTCTTATTGATTAAATAGTTTCTCATTTTTAAATATGGTATTTTTATTTTAAGGTTATTTGTTTGACTGGGTAAATATTGATAGATCAATATGCTTGAATCAATATGGATATTTGATTTTATAGAATATTGATTAATGATTTAAATCGATTATTCATATATATGTGAAATGATTTTTACATATAGTGGTGGGTGTGTAATGTACTTTATATATCCCATCGATGCATCGATATGTCTGATGAGACAAACCTACTGGGTAAATTAAATGAGTTTCTACTCATAGTTTAAAACTATCTGGATGATAAATCTTTACCGTTGTGGTTTTTATGTGTCTAGGACACGATGTCCAATTATTAAGGATTTCCTTCATTCAAAATTCAATTATTATTATCCATGAAATTTTTTCTATGATTTTATCTATGGATTCATTTCATTCTCATTTTATTGATTAAATAGAATGTGTTTTCAGTTATTTACTATTCCATATTAATTATGCTTAATCCAATTATTTAAATGGAATGTGTGATAATTATTTACCTTTCTATTTTTAAAATGCATATTGATTCAGTATTGCTTTCATTGTACTTAACCCCTATTTAGAAGTTTATCTCACACTTTTTGTTTATTTTTCCAATGAATCTCTGAATTTAACTATGATTTTTAATCAAGAATATTCTATAGGTAATAATGTTATTCTTAGAAAAAATTTGGTTTTAACTTTTGTACTCAAATGTAATACTAGTCTCACTTATGTATCAAGTGTACCAAGATTATTAACTACTCTGTACATTGGTACATGTTTCCTTATATTTTATATCAATGTAATTATAGAAGGTATTACCTCTAGGATTTTGGATTTGAGGTCGCTACAGTTGGTATCAAAGGGAGTTTATTTGAATTCTTAGGAACTAGTTTTAGGAAAAAAATATTTTAAGGAACATAACCCTAAACATACTTTTTGGATTAGTATTGGAGAACATTATAAATTTATATTAATTTATAGATTATATTTTTTTTCCTTGTAATATATCCTTTTCTGAATACTAAAAGTGGATCTGGTTCTGAAATAGATGTGCCTAGGGGTAATAACTCCAAAAAGGGAATGACGATCTTGACTCGAGTGTAACCAGGAAAAAGAAAATAAGCCTTACAACACATCTCATTTGACACACCTAGGGTATATTCATAGGGAAATTAAATTTATATCTCCCATACATTATGAATCATTTGAATTGATGAAGATAATGAATGGTGAACATTAATCCTTATACTATTGAAGAAGCTATGTTGAAATAAAATGGATTAAGTATTTATGTTTAAGGATTTAGAAATTAAATTATATAAGTATTTAAACCAATGGTATTTTAGTTTTAATAACTATAAAACCACTTTATATTATGTTAGAATCATATATTTCAATGGTAACTTATGTTTAATGGCCCATACCTTTAATATAGTCACTTTTCCAAATATCTGATGTATGAGGTGTCCAAGGGGAACTAGGGTGTTTTTGGGACAAGATAGGTGTTCCAACTATGTTTCATTCCAACATTTTTCCTCATTTCAAATTTTATGGTTTTATATTGGTGTGTCATTTGGAGTTATATCAAATCTAACCATTTTCCTAACTTCCAGTTTTCTAGTTTTCCAACGATGTGTCATTCTGGCAGTGTGACATTTCCAATAGTTTTCCGAATTTCTATTTTTTCAGTTTCCCAATGGTGTGTCATTCTAGTAGTATTCCATTTCAAATAATTTTCCAAATTTCTAGATTAAATGTTTTTCAATATAGTTTCATTATAGTGGTGTTTCATTTCAAACAGTTTTCTAAATTTTGATTTTTCTAGTTTTCCAACGGTTATTCATCTTAGTAGTGTGCCATTTCCATTATTTTTTTAAATTTCAAATTTTCTAGTTTTTTAATGGTGTTTCATTATGGAAGTGATTCATTTCAAACAGTTTTCCAATTTTCTAGTTTTCCATTTTTCTTATAGTGTGTCTTTATGGTGGAGTTTCATTTCCAATAGTTTTCCATGTTTCCCATTTTCCATTTTTCTAATTCTGTGACATTCTGGTGGTGTGTTATTCTCAAACAATTTCCACATTTCTACTTTTTTAGAGGTATTTAATTATATAGGAATTTAATTCTAGAGGCATGTCATTTTGGAAGAGTGTCATTATACCAGTGGGTCCTTCTAATGGCTTTTTATTCTAGTGAAGTGTCGTTTTGGCAGGGTTTTTTCTAGCAGCATGTCATTGTGGAAGCATGTCATTTTAGTGGCATGTCGTTTTAGTAGCATATTTGTCTAGTAGTGTTTCATAATTTTTGTTTCATCATGGTGGTGTGTTATTTCTGGTGGTGTGTCATTTCCAATAGTTTTCATTTTTTTCTAAAATTTTCAATTTTTCCAAAAAATAGAGGTTTTCCATTTTGACATCCCTTGTGGTGAATGGTGGGTTTAAATTCCTTAACTAATTCTTTTAAATCTATTTCAAAGGTGGTTAATCATATAAATTATTTCTAAAATATAATTAGACCATTAAAGTGTTTAAAACAAGTGGTTTTAATGATATCTACCTTTAATGGTCAGCTAAACTATTTAAACCTTGTTTGTTTCGGATCTCATCCTTATACGGTAGAGATCATCCCATCGTTTGATCCTTATTCATTATCTTGATAGAACACTTCCAAAATCCTTCATAATTAGAGTCCTATAATGATGTGTTGTATTTTTTTGAGTTTCCCCCACCTAAAGTAGTTCCCTCTTGTATGCACCCCCTGTTTTGGTGAAACCAATCAGTGAAAATGCACATTCCTTACAGGTAGAATTTCCATCCTTTATTTTCTTATGTATATCATGTGGGGTGAGTATATAAAATTTATCTGTTGTGAATATGGTTTCACCTGACTTTGAAATATATGTAGGAAACTTATATTTAATTCAATGGTTTAGAGGAAAGTGATGCTTGATCATACTGTTTATGGAATTATATTTATGTTATGAATTTTATAAGATAATTAACCACTTAAAATAAACATTATTGGTGGTCCTTTTTTGCACTTCCATTATTTATAAATATGGAATGTATGTTTTTTGGTTGATAAAAAACATGTAATATGTAATTGGATAACCATGTAATGTCTGTTATGAAATCAATTACCATGGATCATACGATTTTTGTGATTACAATATTAACTAATAGTGGAATTGAATGAGAGTTATCTTTCTAGATCTGAAATTAGGTTTCATTTTGTTGTGACGTATGAGATGTGTGGGGGTCATGGATGAGATATGTTTGTGTAGAGAGGTTGTAATTGTTTTGACTTTGTACAGTGGGGCTATAGTGGAATATGGTTTTGGACATGGTTATAGGGATGTTTCAATGTGCTTATTATTGTGTGTTATTTTGATTTAGGTGAATGGTTATTATGGATAGTGATAATAACAATATTTAAATAATAATTCATACATTTTTATGTGTAACGGGTTGGTAATAATGAATTTTGAAAATGGTTTAATATTAATTAAGGACAAAAATGAACTTTGACATGTTTTTTCTTTTATAGTGTTAGGCATTTATAGGAGGAAGCAAAGTGTGGAAGTCATGAGTAAGTTCGTGTTCTATTTAAAAACCCATAGGTTATGATTTTTTCCTATATATATATATATACTGTATGTTCCAATGATCTCTATATAAACCTCACCCTTGTCAAGCACTATATATCGACACCATCATACCCATGTGGGGGGGGGGGGTGTCTTTCCCAACATCATGGTGGGAGGAGGGATGGTAGGCCACCCTATCTTCCATGATCCCTATTCTAGGAGATAGTGGCATATGTGCCTTCAGTTGAGTTGTGATATGGTGTCCTAGTTGTCATCATGACGAGTTCTGGTGTATTTTACCAAGTGTCTTTGAGATGAGATCTGTTGTTTTGTCCCATGTGTCTTTGGGATGAGATGTGTTGTTATTTCCCTGGTGTTTGCAGGTTGGATGTGATTTGTTGTAATGGACTAGGTATGTGTAGGAGGGATTTTCTATGAGGTGTGTATCAGGTGTGTGCAGATGGGATGTGATGTGATATATTCGAAAGAGGTTTGTGGCTCCCGAACGTTTTTTTTTGGGTGTGAGAGTGGTTAATCAGTGGGAAAGTAGTGTGGGGTACCCTTTCATCGATGTTATTTATATCAAATTATATTAATTGGATGTGTTATTTGGTGATAAATCCTTAGTTAGGTTGGGGTTATTGTTAGTCTACCAATTTGGTATTGTTTGGTTTTGTTGTTTTCTCATCGGTGCATTTGTATACTCCTTCCACTTATGCATGAAAGACTTTGGTTTTATACTTAGTATACATATATTCTCACCCTACGTATATATTATTCAATATTTCGGGGAGGATTATGTGGACCGTGTTGGACATTACTAGATTAGACCTTAGGACAACTTCTATATTGCATAACTAGTTTGTTTTTGGGTATTTACTTTTGAATATTTTATTTGTATCAGTTATTTTAACACAAGAATTGTGGGATAGTTTTTGTGTTTTATTATAAATATGTCATGGATTTTATTATGTTTTATACATTCTATATCTCCATCTTGTTTTCTTATGATGGGTAATTCCTCCCATATTGTGATATTTTCACACCCTTGGTGCTAATATCTAACCTGAGTCCTACTAGGGTAAAGACATGAGGGCCATTATCTCCCCCCCTCATTGTAGTATCTTTGGAGGAGGGTTCTTGATAGATTAGTATCATAGGTTATGGTTCAGTGATAGGGTGGAGTTCAGAGTTCGGAATAGTGAGTAATGTATGGGTTGGTGTGGAAACAGTGTCGGTTGACCTAGCTGTATGACATTGGCCCGGAAGACTAGATTTGAAATTCGATTTTGGGGCCCCCATGATCCTGTGAACTAACTATAAGATTATTGGATGACAATGTGATATGGGATTTCGTGCAGGGTAGATACCTATGAGGGGTTCATTCATTATGAATATATATGTTCTTATTAGAATTGTGTTATATAGGGAAATTCAAATAGATAAAATGAATGAAATTGACTAAAATTATTTAAAATATATCATTTTGAAAATCCATATTGTTGAGATTAGGAAACCCTTGTGTCACTTACAGATATGGATCTTGTTTGACATTCATGTGTAGATTGGGAAAAAGATATTTATGAGACCAACAGGGTTGATCAATGGAGGGTTTATCCAACTCGGGATGATGATTAGTGGCAGAGGATGTTGCACTCTTTTCAACATAAGGCTTTGTTAATGTTAGAGTTAAGAATTTATAATATGGAAATAGAGAGTTGTCTAGAGGATATAGTGATATTTTTTTGATTGATCTGATAACTAACAATGTATAGGGCCCCTTGGGAAGATACTGATATTTGAGGAACTACGCATAAGTGGTGGATGTTGTACCTTGGTTAGTAAAGGGAGACTAAAGTTTCATGGGTTTACTTCTAGAAGGAGTTTTAGGCAATGTTACTCTCATTGATGATGAAGGAGAATAATACTCAGTACCTAATATCCCTTCAACAAGGGAGTATGTCTATCTAAGAATATGGAATAATGTTCAAGGACCTTCTATGCATTCCCCAAAACATTTTTCTGAATGAAGAGTCCTGAGAAAGGAATCTTGAGGAGACACTCCATCCTTTGATCCAGAATGTAGTTACAAATTTTACTTTCCCAATGTATATGGAGGTTCAGAAGATGGAAGAGGTGATTGATCATATTCACCCATGATAAGATTTTATATGAGAGAGGAACCAGTAGAGTTTCTTGAGGGGTAGATTTTTTAGTGCCAGGTCTCTGGTTCTAGGGTCATCGATGTTTTTACTAGTCTAGACTTAATGTTAGTAGCTTCCATTTCGACCTTATTGTTTCGGTACACATCCTTTGGGATAGGGGATGATGTGTTTCTTCTATGGGGTATGTTTTCATCTTCCATACCAGTAACCAGTGGCTGTTCAAGCTTAGATTGGCTGAGGTTGATAGGTTCATCATGATCCTCGACATCAGTTACCAGCGAGGCCCATCCAACTGTAGGGCAAGCATGCTTGTGGTTTAGTTAGGGAAGATGAGGCAATTAGAGGATGACCTCAAGATGTTACTTGATCTTAGGTACCTCAGCCCGAGTGGTGTCATATGTGAATCCATCCATAGAGGGGGATGGGAGATGAGCGTAATCTGTTCCATGGAGCAACAGTGGCTACACCATATGGTCTAAAGATCACTAGAGGTTCGATCAGTTTATCATCTAACCTTGTTTATTCCTTGTTTGATCTAGTTAATTCAGACTCCTTTGTTTCACCCTCTCCATTCAATGCTCTAGGATTATCCATAGAAATGATTTCTGGGGCCCTACTATTTACTATTCAAATTAAAGGCAAGACCAACATGCATGATGTTTTTCAGGGATGTGCACTGATTATGGGGAAACAACAGACATTTGTAGACCGTATCCAACTTTTGATGAATCAATATGGTTTTATCCTAGGAATATACTGGTTTTATTATTTATGTACTATTATTTACTTATTTTGGAGGATAATTATGTTCTCAAATGTGAAATTAAAATGGACAGTTTTCAATAGAGAGAAGATCATTCAGGTGGTAAAAAGACATGTGGAGACCCTTCTTTCATTGGGGACAAATTTTTCTATAGAATCATTAGACACATAGATACAGTAGGATCCTAGGGTTGTTAGTGAATTCATGGATTTTTTTTCCATGAGGTAGTTGTTACACTACATCCTCGATATGATGTTCAGTTTGGGATAGAGTTACAGTTTAGTGCTTCTATGATTTTGCTGGATCCTTACCCGATGGAACCTCCTAAGATTTAGAATTTGAGGATCTAGATAGATGATCTGATGCGAGAGGGTTTTTTCTGGCCTTATGTGTCCTCATTGGGTGATCCATTTTTGTTAACCAAGAATGTGGATGGTAGTATGTGGTTGTATATAGACTATTGATGGTTAAATCAGTTGAAAATCAATAATCTATATCCTCTTATAAGGATTGATGATTTTTTTCAACCAGTTGAGAGTATATATTTGGTTCTTCAAGGCTAATCTGTACCCTGGGTATTACAAGTTAAGGGTGATGGATCGATATATCTAGAATACATCCTTCAGATGTAGGTATAGACACATTGAATTTGTATACATGCCTTTCAGTGTTGTGAATGAACTAGCCATGTTCAAGGGTCTTATTAACTCCATGTTTGGTGAGTTCCTGGATTGGTTTTTCATTTTCATCATTGATGACATAATAATCTAATCAAATTCATAAGAGGAGCATGCTGATCATCTTAGAACTATTTTACGGGTTATTAACCACCACCATTTCTTTGGAATGTTGTCCAAGGGCATGTATTGGACATGATAGGTCCATTTCGTGGGAAATTTGGTGCCTCAAAAATGTGTGTTCATTGACCCAATGAAGTTTGAGGTAGTTATTTCTAATATAGCTCCCACAAATATGGTTGACCTTCATAGAATCCTTATCCTTGCATGCTTTTATCTGAGATTTTTTCCCAAATTCTCTCGAGTTTCAGATCATTTGAGATCATTAACTAGGAAAACCCAATATTTTTGTGGATGGAATAGTGCTATGTAGTATTCGGTTATCTAAAAGAGAATCTAGTCGGTGCTTCAGTTCTTCCATTTTTGGAGGACTCTGGGATGTTTGAGGTTTTTTTATGCTTCCCCTTTGGACATAGGGTGAGTGATAATGCAGTAGAAGGTAGCGATCTCTTCTGTTTCTATGAATTTATTCCCCCAAGAACATAACTATTCCACCCATGATCTATAGAAAGCGCTTTTTTTGTTTTCACTAAATATGTGGTGTCATTACTGCATTTTGGAGCTCTTTTTGTTCTTCACAGATCGTAAGATTTTGAGTCAGGTATATTCTTAGCATTATCTGACTCTACAGTACAGAAGGTGGATAGAGATTCTTTAGGACTATTACATTTTGATATCATACACCTCACGAAAGGGGAATTTCATAAACAATTGTTTGAGTAGAATGTCACAAAAGAATTTTTTTGTGAGTCTTCAGATCCATGGAGAGAAACAGAGGGATTTTCATCATTGCACTTGAATTAAAGGGTGTTCGATGGAGGATGTTTCATGTTGAATATGATGGTATAGTCTTCTATGATGTGGAAAGTGTTGGATTCTCAGTGGGGAGACTCAGAGGTAGTGTTTTTTCATGATCATATAGGAAATATTGATTCTTCGGAGGGATGGTCAGTGGATGATCATAACCAATTGTTGTTTTGAGGAAGAAAATTTGTTCTAACAACATTGTGCAAGGTAGTTCTTCATGAGTTTCAAAGAACACCTTTGGCGGTCCACCCAGTAATTTAAAAGATGTACCACGTCTTGAGGATTTAGTATTTGTGGCTTTGGATGAAGTTTGTAGTGGCATAGTTTGTGTCATGATTCTTGGTTTTCCAGTATCTAAAGTTAGGGAATCATGTTCATTGTGGTTATTTTCAACCATTATGTGTCCTTGGGTGGAAATGGGATGACATATTTATAGATTTTATCATACGGATCCCAAGATCTCAAGGGGGTTGTGATAATATCTGAGTGATTGTGGATCGGTTGAAGAAATCAGCCGACTTCTTAGCGATAAAGGTGTTTGGAATTGAGGATGCTTTGGTTAAGTGGTATGTTTACGTGGTGGTGTTGTTTCATTGAGTTATGAGTTCCATTGACTCAGATCAAGATTCACATTTTACATCATGAGTATGGAGGGGACTTCATAAAGCATTTGGTACCCATTTGTTCCTTAGCACTGCCTTCTACCCTCATATATATGGGTTGGAAAAACAGACTATCAAGATGTTGAAGGATATGTTGAAGAACTATTTCTTGGAATTTTAAGATCATGATCAGAAAACCTACCCTTGTTCGAGTTCTCTTATAATAATTTTTTCCACTCTTCCATTATTATGGCCCCATTTGAGGATTTTTAGAATCAAAATTTTGGTTTTCTATTGTGATGGACATAGGTTAGCGAGGCATAATTTCATGTTTCATAGATGGTATGGACCACAAAAGAGAATAATCAGTTGGTTCGAGAGAGGGTGAAATTATCATAATATAAGAATAAGTGTTATGTTGATCATGTGAGGAGGCTCCTAGAGTTTGAGGTTAAAACCCGTATGTTTTTAAAGTTTTCACCTCAATGTGGAATGTGGAGTTCTAGGAATGGGTGAAATCTCTTTAAACGATTTGATATGCCTTTCGAGGTGTTGGGGTGAGTGGGTGAGGTGGAATATCAATTGGAATTGACACTGTGTTTGGTAAGGATCCATTATGTTTTCCATTTCTCTTATCATCGTCGATATCTTCACGATGACTCCCATGTCATTGATTGTAGAGAGTTGGATATTGAGGATGAATCAAACTTCATGGAAAATCTAGTGGAGATCCAATATCATTGATAGAAGGTATAAATATGACAAACCATTCCTTTGGTTCCTGTTCTATGGAGGAATGATACCTTGTAGGAGAGTACTTGAGAGCATAATATGAAAATGCGATCATAGTGTCCAAATTTGTTTTGAGTTTTCCCCTTCACTGTTTTCATTGTGATGTGTTTTTTTACTAGGTTATTTTTTGAGATTTTTTGTTTTCACATTGATTTTATGTGTGTTTTGTTATGTGTGATGATGTTTTGATTAAAAGGGAATACCTGATTTATAATCAATGTTTTTTTTATTATGATGTGACTAAACCCATGTGGGTGAGTCACTTCCACACAATGTGGATAATATATTGACATAGAGGATTTCATTCAATTATTAATATATTAAGAGAAGTATGTTTTATTCAGTTTTATTGTGTTTAGGATATTGGGATGTGTTAGTTTTAGTGTTTCACATGTCACAAGATACTATAGAGTTATCTCGTTAGATGGTTGTTCGAATCATTCCTCTCTTTTCTTCCAGGATGGTTTTGAAATCATGAGGGTGAGAATAATTTGAGAGGTATCTAATGTAATGGAATGTACCTTCCAAACTATTAAATTTAGAAAAAAATATTATTTTTTAGTTGTCTTGGGGATTATGGGGTGTTTTTGGAACATGTGAGATGTTTTAACATTGTCTCATTCAAACAATTTTTCTAAATATACAGTTTTCCAGTTTTACAACGGTGTGCCATTCTTGGAGTGTTTCATTTCCAATAGTTTTCAAAATTTATAGTTTTCCAGTTATCCAATGGTATTTCATTCTTAAGATGTTTCATTTTGTATGTTTTTCCAAATTTCCAATTTCCAATTTTCCAACGGTGTGTCATTTCAAACAGTTTTCCAAATTTTTCATTTTCCAATATTCAAACAGTGTGTCATTATGGTGGTTTTCCATTTCTTATATCTTTCTAAATTTATAATTTTTAGTTTTTCTATGGTGTGAAATTATAGTAGTTTTGAATTTCCAATAGTTTGTAAAATTTTCAGTTTTACTGTTTTCCAATGGTGTGTTATTTTGGCGGTGTGTCATTTCAACCTGTTTTCGAAATGTCCAGTTTCTAGTTTTCTAACAGTGTGTCATTATAGTGCTGTCTCATTTCTAATAGTTTTCTAAATTTCCTATTTTCCAGTTCTCTAATGGTATGAAATTCTATAATTGTTTCATTTCCAATATTTTTCCCAATCTCTAGTTCTTTGGGGCATTGTCATTCTGGCGGCGTGTCATTCTGGCAATGTGTCATTTTGGAAGCGTGTCATTCTGACAGTGTGTCATTATAACAGTGGTTCATTCTAGAGATATTTAATTTATAGCGGCATGTCATTATGGTTGTTCTTTATCTGGATGGTATGTTATTTACAATTGTTTTACATTTCTCTAAAATCTTCAAATTTTCCAATAATTTATATATTTATCATTTTCTTTTCTTTTATGATGAAAAGTTGGTTTAAATTCATTAATTATGTTTTTAAGCTTTTTTTAAAATATTTCAATCATATCCTAAATTTATAAAAATTATCTATACCTTTAAATCATTTAAAACATGTGGTTTTAATAAGACCATCCTATAATGGTCAACTAAATTGTTTTGGCCCCATTAGTTTTAGATATAGTCCTTCTAAGGAAGAGATCCTCCATTAGTTCGTTCCTTGTTCAATCTCTTTATTGGGGAGGTCCCAAATAATTCTTTGTTATAGTCCTAGATCTAGGTGTTATAGTTTGTTCAAGTACCCCCCCCCCATCGGAAGTAGTTTCCTCCTTTATGCACACCCTATTTTGGTGAAATAAGTATGTGAAAAATACTTCTACCTTCTAGGTAGGATTTATTTAATTTATTTAATTATGTGTATCATGATGGATGGGTATATAAACATTATCCCTTGTGAGTATGGTTTTATCCATACTAAGAAAGATAATGAATCAACTTATATTGAAATCAAAGGGGCATGGGAAAGTGAGGTTTGGTCTTATAGTTTTATTGAATTTTTTAGAAGTTATGAATTGTATAGGCTAATTACCCATTGATAATCATGGTCTTTGGTGGTCCTTTATTGTGATTAAATTCTTCAAAACTATGAAATTAATATTATGTGGTCGATGAAAAACACATAATATGTAATTATATAATCAGGTATAATTAGTTAATAAAATGGATGCCTGAGGATCATATAGTTTTTATGATAACACCCTTAACAAATAATAGAATTTATTGAGAGGTACCTTGCTAAATATAAATGTATGTTGTGTTTTGGTGTGTGTTCTGATAGATGTGGGGGTCATGGATGAGAAATGGTTGTGCGACGAGGATGTGATGGTTATGTGGTTTTGCAGCGAAGCTGCAGTGGAAGATGGGTTTGTACTTGGTTGTTGGGATGTTTCAATGTGATTCTTAATGTGTGTTATTTTTCTTTAGGTTATTGGTTGGTATAGATGGTGAAAATAATGTGCTTTGAATAATAATCCAAACATTTTTTAGAGAAATGGTTTGGTAATAGAGAATATAGAAAATGGTTTAATATTAATTTAAAAGTGAAAATTAATTATGGCTTGTATTTTTATTATTTGGTTTAGGAATTAAAAGAATGCAACAATGTAGGGAAGTTGTGAGTAGAATGTGGTTTTGTTTATAAACCCATAGGTTGGAAATGTGTTCTTTTATAAATATATAATCATTTTATGCTCTTGTGATTTATATATGCAACACACCCATGCCAATCACTATGTTTTGACACCCACATAGTCATGTTAGAAGGTGACTTTCCCTACATCCTAGAGGGGGGATGGTTGGCAGGCCACCCACTCTTCCCTTCTCCCGCTTTCAGGCTATAGTGGTTTAGGTGTCTTCAGGAGAGTTTCGATATGGTGTCCCAAGTGTCTTCAGGGTGATTTGTGGTGTGTTGTATTAAGTGTCTTAAGGATGAGATGTGTTGTGTTGTAAACGGTTTCCTCAAGATGAGATGTATTGTGATGGGCCAGGTGTGTGTAGGAGGGATAAATGATTTCTTATGTCCTAGGTATATGCAGGCAGGATGTGCTGTGAGATGTGGCCCATGTATGTGTGGGAGGGATGTGGTGTAACAGATTCAGAAGAAGTGCGAACGCCATTTAATTTTATGTTCTGTTGTGAGAGGTGATAATTAGTGGGAAAGTGTTGTGGGGTACCCTATCATTGATTTGATTTATATTATATTATATGAATTGGAAGTATTACTTTGTGAGAGATCCTTGGTGAGGTTGGGTTTACGGTTAGGATACCTTTTAGGTTTTTTTTGGTTTTTTTGTTTTCCCATCTATGCATTAGTATGATCCTTCCACTTGTGAACAAGAGACTGTTGTTTTCCTAATGAGTATTCATGTATGCGCATCTTACATATATAAAAAAAATTTCTATTTCCAAGAGGATTGTGTGGACCATGTTATACATTACTAGCTTGGACCTAGGGACAGTTCTGTGTTGCGGCTCTATTTTTCATTTGGGTATTTACTTTGGAGAATATAATTTTTATCAATTCTATTTCCACATGCATTATGGAATGTTTTTTATTTTTTCTTATACATTTGTCATGGGGGTGATTATAGTTGATACATCCTATCTCCCAATGTGTCTTTCGTATAAAGGTTAATGACTCCAATATTGTGAGATTTTCACACCCTTGGTGTTAGTCACCAACCTAAAGCCTACTAGAGGTAGGACTCAGGGGTTATTATCATTGTCCCCTCAATGTGGTATCTTTGGAGGGAGGTGGTCATGACACTAAGATTTATAATCACCATCATAGTTATGAGTATATAGTTGATCATAATTTCAAATTCTTAATCACCCCTTTAATGAAATGTGTGGTTGTAGAAATTGATGGCATTTATATGTTTTAGTGTAAATGTTATATGAGGAATAATGCCTTTACATTTTATAGACATAATTTTAATGGAATTTATTTAAATAACGGTTGATATGGTCATTAATGACGTTATAATAATAATAAAATAAATTTATAATACATTATATTAAAATAAAAAAAATTGTGGAAAACATTAGAAAAAAATGTTATTTAATGATTAACTTTATTTCCAGGATGTCTATCAAATTTTTTGGATCATTATATGAATTATATAAATATAAAAAGAACAACCCGCATATAAGGTGACGTGTCGTCACATCCAGAAAGGTGGTGGTTCTTAAACCCGTGATTGATGGACGATAAGTGTTCTGCATCTACCACTAGCCTATGTGATGTCTTATACAATATGTCATTGTTTTTATTTAAAAAATATGATGAATAAATATTAATGATGAACCAGTACTATTTATTTTTTGGTCTATATATTATTTTATTATATTTGATAACTTATGCTAGCCATATCAGTTTTGTAAACTATGTACACTGATATAAAGAGTTTTTTATGGATATTATGATCTGTTAAATGTGAATTTTAGTTCTTGAAGAATAAAAAAAATAATTTTTAGATATTATTTTATAAAAGAAATTTATGATTTGGAAATTTATCTAATCACAACAAAAGGATGAAATTATTAAATAGAAATAAATCAAGTAAATTATTTCTTTATATTCGTAGGTAATAAAAAATTTCTCAACATAAGGAAAATGATATTTAAATAAAATATGTTACTATATTAAATTAATTTCAAATTAATCAAATGGTCTTTTAAATCATCACATTTTTGTTGTTTTAACCCCTCAATATTGCATTGATCATTCATATTTCTCTGATCAATGACCTCAATCACACACTATAATTATTTATGATTTTCCTCCATGTCTATATGTTAACATGTCAATAATGTTATTCTACTAAGAAACCAAGATCTGCATTATTACCTATGAACATTGTACTTCAATTTCTCTATTATTGAGATTATAATTTATTAACTCTTTTACAATGTGGGTTTTTCAGCAATGGTATTTCCAAATATGAAACCCCAAATTACCAAGATCAGGTTTAAATTTTGGGGACACAATTTATTTAAAGTGGGGAGAATGTAAAATTCCAAAAATTATAAAACAATAAAATTTTATTAAATAATAAATAACATATGAAATATTATATTATCTCATATTACACACAATGATGATTTTCTTTGATACCTTGTGTTACACACAAGTCTTAAGTTTACCAAACAACAATATACTATTAATATTATTATTTAATATGATAGTTATCTCCTAGCAGTAGGATTCGAGGGTATGAATATGATTGACTATGTTATGAAAATATTTCAATTAAAAAATAATTAATTATAAATAATTATAATAATCATTTAAAAAAATAATAATTTTTTTCATTAAAAATTGTATTTTCATCAAAAAAGGTTTAGTGGTGCGTGGTGAACATAATTTAAAGAAAATATTTAAAAATATTAGAAAATGTATATGAAAAAATAAAATTCATTTTAGAAATATTAATACCAAAATTATCTTTGGGTGAATTTTTTAGATTTTTCTAAAAATATGCATTCTTTAATAAATAGTGAAAATACTATATTTTAATTAAAAACTGCATTTTCATTAAATAATTTATAATTTTAAATTATATTTTGAATTGGATTTAAATTAATAAAAATTAAATTGTAAATATATGTAATTTTAATAATTTTAAAATTTAATTTATATATAAAAACATTATAAATTTTTTATCATTTTAACTACAAAAACCCAAATTATCATCACATCTCTGAAATTAATAATAAATTAATTTTTTCCCTTTATGTGGGTTGAATTTAGAACAATGGATTCCCTATTTGGAATCATAATAATTTAAAATATTTACTAATTTCTATTTAATTTATGAAAAAATTGATTAGTGAAAATGTTTATAATTAATTACAATGAATAAGATAAAAATAGTTTACATAGTGGTTAAAATTAGAATATAAATATTAACCACCTAAAAATTATTATACATCCATTGATATGTATATATACCCTCATTATTATTTCACAGTTTTTATGAGTTTCATGGATATATTTCCGTGAATGTGACCTATATAATAAGTTATGTAATGAAAAAAGACAAAAAAGGAACCTTACTTTTAATATTGATAATGCTTTGGGATATAAACAAAAAAAATTGGTTTGGGAATAGAAACAATTTTGAAAATTAAATGAGTAATTTTGATCATAATAATTATCATAAATTTTTAGAGATTATATAATTAATTTTAATTATTAAGAAAAGGCAATGCATTAATTATTTAATTAATAGTTAAATAAAATAAATGATACTAAAAAATTAATAGTGAAGTAAAATGAATGAATTATTGTATTAGAATATTTTTTTATAAAATTATATCAGGTTATTCAGATTTTAAAATAATATATTTTCTCTCCCTTATTTTTGGGAAATTTTTTTAAAATTCATATTAAAATAATAATGTCAAAATTGACATTAATGAAATTTTATAATAAAAGATATTTTATTAATTTATTAAAAATTACTAAAAAATGATATTCATTAAAGTTGTCTGTAAATAATAAAAAATATAAAATATATTCCACTCATGGACCAATTTGTTTATTTTAATGGCTATATTGATCGTTAAAGAGTAAAAAAAATCATTTAGTGTGGTTATAGTTAAAGCGGTATTTTTACATGTTACGTTCACTTGTGTTAAAATTAATTTAAAATGATTATAAGATTTATATTTTCATTATTAGGTAAAATATTTAGAATTATTTGGTAAAAATTAACTATTGAGTATCATTTTCTTATATTAAAGGATAAATTATATAGGTTAGAAGACTAGTAACCATAATGAAAACCCAAAAATGGTAAAATACGGAAACTGAGGAGTTAATGGACAAAAAGATTAAAAAAAGAATTATGTTGTGAGTTTTAGGTGTCTATAGACCATATAATCCTTCCAAACCATTTATTATAAATCTTTTAACTACATGAGGTAAGGGAGACCACCCAATAGTGAATACTTTTTAGTATTGACAAGATTACCTCCCCTCACCAAATATAAAAGGGCGCTCACTCCCCTGACTTATTCAAACCTTTTAAGTAATTTTTATCAACCATTATCTGAAAAAAATAACTCAAAAACATATCAATCCTCATCCTAGGATCTATATTACGGACAAAAATTCAAACATTCATGGTTTTAGTTAAAACCTAAGGAGAATTCCAAAAGTAAAGCTACTGTTCTTCTAAAATTGTATTTATTTTATTTCATTGTAGACCTCCTTAAATTCCTATTATACCATTATTATATAATACCATAAGTATCTTATATATACTTAGATGTTTTTATGTTAAGGCTACAAACTACAACATCACAGAATTCCATAAAATGGGTTATGAAATCATCATTTGTGTGTACGACGGACTATAGCCTCGCGAACCAATGTCATTCGTTTTTCCATTACCTCCTTTCAAGGATGTGAGTAACAATGGATTTATTGTTTTTATATAATATATATGATATTTATTATTTTATTATGCTTCTATAATTATTATATCACACATACCTTCATGAATTACATTTTTTGGGAATACAATATCTTCACTCATGTGTACGGTGAACTACCGCCTTGCGAATCAATGTGATTCATTCATGATTTGAATGAATTATATTAAGGATGAGTTTATTAAAAAAATTTATATTTATTAAATATAAATTATACTGTAGTAATTTTATATATATATATATATAATTTACTTTTATTTCATTTAATGTTATATGAAAATTGAAACAACATTCATGTGTAAGTAAGTCCTACCATCTTAGTGAACGATATATTTCATTTACTTCCCCAAATTTTGAGGATTACACTAAGTAAAAATATAATTTATTTATATGATATTAAAATCATGTATTAATTCATTTATATGATTAAATCATGATCCATGTAAGAGGAATAAAAAAAATTACAAGTCTAAACATACTCAAAAACAATGTAATTAATACCCAAAACAATGAAAACAATGAAATATTATTAAAAAATGGGTCATAATATATTATAAAAGGATTATATATGTTATTATATATATTAATATAGTTCTTTTATAGTTTAATAATGTGATTAAAACCATTATACTATAGTTTAAAAAGAGTTAAATCAAAAGGAAGCGCATGGTAAAGGATTTCGTCTCAATTTCATTTCATTGAGGCATATTATAATGTTTTGGACCTAGTTACTTTTATATGGTGTATGTAGTCCCATTGACATATAATAAAATTAAAAATTAATTAATTTTGGTATTTTAATTTTTAATTTGAATTATTTCATCAAATGGTTTTTAAATGATAAGTTACCAAGTGGAAAAGAATTTCATAATTTAATTCCTCTTAATTGGGTTATATTAATTAAAATTTTGGTTAATGTTATATGATTATGCATACGATAACATTTGAATTTAATTTTATTTATTTAGAAATTTTTATTTTTATTTATAGTTAATTCACATAATATATTCATTGATTAATATTCACTTCAACATCATTTTCATTTGAAGGGTTTACTTCATAATCTCATTTTAACTGAGATTGTTTTTATTGAATTTCAATTAAAGGAAATTAATTGATGATTGTTTAATAAACAATTTTTTTATTATACTCTGATATTTCATGATATTTTTCAAGTAATAGTACTATTTTTATAATCTTTTTAACTTAAATTATTTGAGAAAATGATTTATGAAAATCTGAAAGAATCTCTCTTTTCAGTCGGAAATCTACTTTCTTCTAAAACCATGTTTTCAAGAAATGTTTTTGAAAATGTATTAAACAATTAAAAATTGATTTATTAATTTAATTTTTAAATATTTATTACTCTCCCAAATATCAATATCATTTTATGTCATTTTCAAAGCACTGCGTTTTTTTCATTTACAGATAATGATAAAGGAATCTTCTTTTTCGTTTTATTAACAAGGAACTTTCCAAAACTTATTACAGTAAAAAGGAATATTTTAATTTTAATTTTATGGAATGTACGGAATTACCCACCATCATGAACATAATTTCATTGAATCATTATTTTCATGTTTATGAGGATCTTTTCAACATTTTTTAAAAAAGTGAATGTACAATAAAATAATTATTCTAATATTTTTAAAAATGAAAAGTATAGTTTACTCAAGAATGATTTTAAATAATTTTTATTGTAATCATCAATAAAGAACCTTTATTATTACACTAATGAGTATATATATTTATACCATCCTTATTCTTCCTCTGTATATTTTATCATCATTTCAAATAAATAATGTATTGAAAATTTACATCCTTGTTACATTTTTGTAGTCAAAAACATTATCTTGATATTTTTACATTCCTATGATCATTAAAAATGACATTTCCTTTAATATAAATATTATTTATTAGGGATATTATTATATATTAAAAGGAATTTGAATGAAAATTAAAATTTTATTTCTAAATTAGTTTTAAAGATAGTGAGGAAACCTCTCAAGTTCACCATCAATGTTCAATAAACATAGTAGTAAATCAAAAAACAATAAAACTGGGGCTAATATTTAGGGAATAACTTACCCAATATAGCCCCTATTGAAGTTATTTAGCCTTTATATTCAGATCCACCTTGAATAAATATTCAAAATGGTTGGACAAATTGTCCCACATACGATTTTACTCCTCCACTTTTACCCACATTGTTTTGATGCCTCATACAAAAATTCGATCTAGTGGGTTGATACAAGAACATTGGTCATTATTAATATTAATTTAGACCTCTATTTATAATATTAGGTTGAAATCCTCCTCTCGATCATTGATATGGAAATCCTTTGTTGGAACTTCTTCATTAGAATAAAGAATTAGATTAAGGTATTTCTATTTAACCCCATCATCTTTCCTTATAGCACTACCCATCCCTTGATCCTTAGCATATACACACATGGGATTTATCTTTTCACTTGTTAGGTATGATCCCTTATCTCATTCCTAGTCCTAAAATATTGGTTCAAATTCTATATCATTTTCTCCTATAGTTGATCTTTCTTCCATCAGATTAGGATTCTGAGAGTAAATTTTCTTCCCTTTATCCATATTTTTATTATCATCTATACATCCACCAGCATCTTGTTTCCCCTTTTATACCTTCTAATTCCTTGGAATATGATGTCCTCTAACCCTAATTACCTCAACACTATCAATATATACTTTACTCTAAATCTAATATTCATCCTTTGGTTATGGCGTCTAGATTCCCAATTCATCTATATATTCCAAATCCAAGCATGTAGCCTCCATATTCTTCAAAGAGGATGGAGAGGGGAATGGAAGGAGAGGAACTACTAGAACTCAACCTTCTCGATACCTATACCCATTCCTATTTATTCCCATGGACCATTCTAGACTGATGTACCCATGCAACCGCCTGAAAATACACATTATAAAAATATCTATTTCCTATACGCACTGTCGCTTCATAGTTTGGAGCCTTCAAAACATTGTTATTGGAAATCATAGATCATAGTACAAAAACCCATTCTAACCTCTCTTGATCGGACTGTACCTACACTACCATACTATATTCATAAAAATCCCATCTCAATCTACAAATTATATTCAAAACCTTCATATTTAAGAACTCTTTTCCTACCTCTTTCTAATTGTGGTCATCCTACCTTATAACATTTATACCCACTTGATATGCAAAGAGTCCCAGGGAGGTCACTTCCCAAAAAGACTGGTACACCCCAATAAGAGCTAAGTAGTTCATAAAAACTATATCAATGAATGGGTAATCATGGTTATTATGTGGGGAGGCTTTTTTATTCATCAAAGAAGTGTTCCCATCATGGTACAAGGAAAAAAATAAAGGACTTCAGTAGCGAAACCACGGTTACATACCCATTGATAATGACCCAAATGACATAAAAATAAATATAAATCCAAACAATAATCAACTATCACCATTTGGATTAAACTATATCTCATTTCTAAATATAGTGTTTCACTTTGAAAGTTACTTGTTTGACTAGGGAAACATTGACAAATTCAAATCCATTACTCAAGATAGATATTTTATGGTACAACATATTTATCCATAAATTAATTAAATAATTCTATATATAAGGAATGCTTTGGACTTTTAGTGATGGGTGGGTCCCAAATTTTATGTAGTCCCAAGATGCATCAACAGGTCTCATGAGACAAATCAGATGGATATATTAAATGGGTTTCTACCTGTAGTTTTAAACTATCGTGAGAATATATCTTGATAGTAGTTGTTTTCATGTGAATAAGACATGGAATCTAATAATTAATCATTCCATTCATTCATAATTCATTTATCATTATCCTCATGATTTTTTCTATGATATTATCTATGGATGCAATTCATTCTCAGTTAATTTATTAAATGGAATTTGTTTTTATTTATTTATCTTTTCATGTTGATTATTCCTTTTCTAGTTATTTAAATGGAATGTGCTCTTAGTTATTTAACATAATATATTGATTATTCATATTAATTCATGAAAATGTTTGTTGTACTTAACCCTTACTGATAATTTTTGGTCACCCTTAATTCTTTTCTTTCACCATGAATCCATGAAGTCTACTATGATTTATAACCAAGGATATTCTAGGGGTATAAATTATATTCTAAAAAATGTTATAATTTGGGTATTCAACTAAAATGAAAGTCACATTTATGAATCTATTTTACCAAGACTACTATACTATTCAATCCTTCCTAATGTGGTTTCATGAATCTAATGCCAATATAATGGTAGGAGGAATCAGCTCTATGATTTTGGGGTTGGAGTCTCTAAATTTTTTCATGAGTTGTATTTTAGTGAATTGATAAATCAAATACATCTTTTCAAGATCTCATTAACTTTAAAGGAATCACCTCTCAAGATATTATAGTAAAGAAATTTCTCAATGAGGGTGAAACTATTCCATGATGTGATGTGAAAAAGGTATATACTAGTTTTAATTTTATTCATTTCTTTTATTCATCTTTTATTCTTTCTCTATTTTCATCTCTTAAATAATTTTCCCTTTTATTTTTCATTATTAATTATTTTTTAACATATTTTTCTTTTTTTAAAATTTATAACTTTATTATTTTTAATATACAAATTTCTTCTCTAATGATACTATTATTTGGGGAGTTTGGAATGTTAATAATTGTTTTTAATTTTTGATTCCTTTTAATTCTTAACTTTTTGTTTCCTGTGTCCCACTATAATTATTATTTTATTTTTAGATTTTTAAAATTTTAATGCTGTTTTCAAAATATTATCTTTATTTTTATCTCATTTTCAAAATTCTTTTCATTTTAATAAAAATTGTCCACAGATTTTTTTTTCTTGAATGTATTTTTAATTTCTCCCACCCCTTCTTTTTTATCTTTTTTTGGGGTTTATCTTTTTTGATATGCACAAAGAGGGAGAATTATCTTAATATTAAAGGGGGTTGTTTTAAAAAATTAAATAATTATTTCCATCACTCATACCAATAATATTTTAAAATGTTATATCTTTTAAAATATCTTACAAAATATTTTTATTTTTTTTAATAACATGATTTATAAATTTAACTATTAAGGTCACTGAATATTTCTATATCTTTTGAATTTATATTCTTCATCTCTTCTAATCTATGTCTATGTTTGATTTATCTTTTTAAGTTATGTGTTTTTTATCCTAAAAAAGTCGATATGTTGTATGCATTTCTCTCTCATGGTTCTTATCATGATCACAAACACAGACCAATATTACTTATGTTTCTGTTCAAGTGTATTTAAATATTTTTATTAAATTAAAAGTGATGAAATATGTGGAATCATCAAGTATATATGAATTATATCTAGAGGCTTAAAATTTTCCCTTTACAATCTTCAGGCCCTTAGAAATAGTCAACAAGATTCAAAAAAGAAATTAAAATAAAGTAGAGTATGATACACTTGAAGGAAGAGAGTTTCAAACTGAACCGGATACTCGGTGTTGGGAACTAGCTAGCCGGTGCCATTTTTCATAACCCAGGTTATAGCATAAGACCCGCCTACCTGCTAGGGGATTCCCACTAGCCCACTAGTGGTAAATCTATAACTAATGTTCTCTAGAAGCAACCTATAAACTAATCGGTGGACGTGTATCTAGTAATCAATCCCATTTCTAGATGTAATAATCCCTCTAGGTAGACCATTGGATACATAGTGGATTTTAACTATTATTTGGTAGAATCAGGATGTATATAGATACAAATCATTAAATATGTTCAAAATACCCATTGTGATGGTCCATTAAAGATTTTATGAACCTGGTGGTTCCAAAATATTCCTCGAACTTTTTAAATCCTATAAAAGGACATCCTTGTCTACCGGGGAATATACTTGACATCTTTTGATCCTTGACCCTATTGAAGTTCTCTCAAAATAGATTCAATAGAAAAGATCAATAATTAAATATTCTCTCTAGAGCCTTAAAATTTCAAAATCCTGTAAAGGACCTATAGTATTATCAGAATCTCTTTTTCCTCCATTGTATATGACTCCATCAAATAGATTTATTAGCAACATGTGTTTAGATAAAGTGATCCTCTCCTTCCTGAGCCTATATTCACCAATGGTGTACACTCTATAAAAATATAGGATGGGTTACCTCATGATAAAAGACATCCAAGTGGGATCTCACAAGATAACTTTTTTAGGGATAAGATCCTAGTCACCATTGAGACTAAGGGATTTGAACAATTGACCTCTCAAGTCGATGGGTTGATACATAGAGGGGAACCTCGTGATTTATCCAAACTCCTTATAAAATTTATTTTTATCCTATTTACATTTTTTCATTGCATCATTAATCATTATCACAATTACTTTCATAATTTTTATTGAAAAATTTCCAAAATTTATTTACATTGATATATACATTATAAATATGAATTGATGTTATCAAATACCATGTATTATTTTTATGACTTCTTCATTTAAAAATTATTTTATTTTAAAATTAATCATTCATTACAAATTTTTATTTAATAGGGAAATTGAACCCCCCCCCTCCATTTTATAATCTCTGACCAAAAATATTTATGTCATTGAGATAAATTTTCACCACCCCCATATATGAATCCAACATAATTGTCTAATCCATGTGTTTTATTTATCTTTTCAATAGCCTTAAATCCATGATTCATTGTAAAAATTTCATAGAAATCACATAATTAATTTCTATGATATCCTTTAGTGAAATTTTTATAGTGATTCCCCTAATTGATGCAACAAACATCATTCATGTTTTATGCTTAAAACCTATATATATTTTTTTCACATGGTTTGACAACTAAAAACCCAAGATGTTGACATTTTTGAATAATTGATCTCAATCTTTCCCAAACTTTATAAATTAATCAATCGTTTTGTTGTTGAGAATTTTGGACTTCATTCAATGCCTTCCCTGTCATGGAGGGAGTAATCTACTTTGTAAAATATTTATAAATTATATTATCCCATTTTGTAATATATTATTTTGGAATAAACTTTGACCAAACCATTCCACAATCCCTTAAAGGAAAAGGGAATCACCAGTTCAGAGAATTGATTGTCGTATTGGTTTTTTATTTTATTTTTAATGTTGGATTCAAATAGTAATCATTGTTTATAAAGTTACAACAGTTATTATAGGTGAAATTATATATGGAATTAAATTTTAATAAAAATAACTCAATGAAATAGTTGAAAAAACAACTCATGGTCTTTTTATTAAATAAAAAAAATACAATTATACTTACATGAGGTTCTATGATCTTTCACTACCTCAAAATACAATGATATAATATCATTAACGCATAATGTTTAAAATGAAGAAGGGAAGTCCATTCTAGACTAATATTCCCCCTTAACTGAATTCTTTAATTGAAAACCACTATAAACCACCTCATGATAGTCTATTGAATAGTTAAAATAGAATTTTTTGTATACCAGCGATGAGCGCTATCTAATGATTTGTCTTCAATAGGATGCATCTTCACAACAAATAACACAACCAATTCATTTATATATCCCCAATAATTGAAGTCGTGTTTAAA
This sequence comes from Viscum album, assembly GCA_963277665.1. Taxonomy (NCBI): domain Eukaryota; kingdom Viridiplantae; phylum Streptophyta; class Magnoliopsida; order Santalales; family Viscaceae; genus Viscum; species Viscum album. The sequence goes on from OY728120.1 coordinate 1,133,574,985, forward strand.
GCCACAATTAAAATACACCATTAAGTAAATAATAAAAAATGAAATAGAGGCCATGATTAACATATATCATACATATTATTTTAAACATACAGTTCAATTTTGCATAACATCAAAGACATGCCATAAAATCCTTCAGAAAAAAAATCAATGGGAAATTGGATACCCACTGCACAACCACTAGTTTATGTTTTCATAGGAATTTTTTTATGTTATTTCCACATCCTTTAAATTTTAGTCCCAGTTAAATATGATATTTTCTATCACGGATGCCATCCATAGCTTTCATGATAATATTTCAAACAAATCAGGTCGTCCCAGATGTTATACCAACAATAATTTCAATTCAATAAGTTCTGGGGATTGAATAATACCACATTAGTTGGGCCCAATTATATCATCACTAGTCCTTAATTTCCTTTAAATAATGATCAAATCAACAATAAATTACTATTCATAGGATCTACCACATCTAGCATATCCATATAAATAAATTATTTGGAAAATAATAGAACATGTGTATCTAATATAAGTAATTCATAAAATCATCCATGGATCCTCATCTATATTTAAAGTATCCACACCATGAATGCCATATATTCCATAAAAGAATTAAAATATTTTACTCTAAGAATAATAATAATGGAAACATTTGATCTGAATTTTACATCCTTTACTATATTCCATAATCAACAAATCAAGAAACACAAATAATAGACCATGTCACTGAACTTGTATTCAAGAATATGACACCACTTAATATGGAAAAACATAGAAACAAAAAAGTTGAACAAGTATAATAAGTGAAGTAAAATTCTCTTCAAATATCTCCATTGCAACTTGAGAAGTGCATACAAAGCACAAACTCATCAGAAATTTTAATAATCCAATGCAATAATTTGAGATAATATATCACTAAATTCCAACATGAATAGAAAATACATATAACACATGAAATAATCATCAACTATTAATAATTATGATACAATACCACCATAATTCATAGATACCACATTGATATCATCCATAAGAATAAATATTAATGAAACTTTCAAGCTCCAAGAAACTATTCAAATATCATTAAAAAATAATTAAAGTTCATAGAAAAATATGTTGGATTTATAGTGAAATACAAATAAATGAGTATTTTAGAATGTAATTTCTACAGCGTGTCCGTGAAATTAATTTTAGGATTATTTTAAAACTCATATTTTATCTTTGAAAAAATTTGTTCTATGATTTGAAGATATTGTTTTGAAGTAATTTCAACACAAGCATATTTATTGTAAAAAATTGTGTGTTAATCATAATACCAAGAATCTAATTCATCCACTAATACATCGATTATTTTTCATAAATCCTTCATATTGTAGGATCATCTTCATTTTATCAACATTAGGACCAGTAGAAGATTCGGACTCATTCACAATAAGTATGATGATGATATCTTATTTTTTCATTGAACTAGGATTACTAATTTCTTAATTAATCTTACCATCATAATAAGAAGTGAATTTGAGTTTCTATAAGATAATTCAATTGGATTTGGTGACAATTTTTTATCATAATTTAGATTAATAAATACAGTTTCAAGTCATTTTTATGTGTGTTGTGATAAATCTATCTTCGTAAACTATTTGTTATCTCACTTTTTTGGAATTTAACAGAAAAAAAATCATCATAAATTTAATGTAATTGTTCATTTTCATGAGGAATGTATTCATTATACTGAATGGATTCAACTGGGTTATTATAGGATTCTTTATAATTACTCTATATAGGAGGATTATCAACCATAGAGAAGTTAATAATATCATGTCTGTGTTCATGTCACAAAATGGTTTCACTATCCTTTTTTAGTTGAAGTTATAACAGCCTCCAAAAAGGCATCACATCCATATGGTCCTTATGAATATACCATTGGGGAAATGACATCATGGGTTTAAACATATGGAACATAGACCATGGAGGGACGACAATTAAGTTTCATTCTTTTTCTAACCAAGATACCATTTTCCTAGGGGGAAACCCATAGGGAGATAATGTTGTGTAACAATACCACAAATCCAATAGGAGTGACCAAATTTAATGATATACCTATAGTAGTCTGAGATATTTTCATAAAAAATATTCATCCTGAAACCATAGTATCTATTTTCAATCTATATATTGGATGGTATTTTCTTTAATAGATACCTTAGTGAATATCCTAGAAACATAGGGATAGAAAATTTTATAAGTGACTGATTCAATTTTATGCGAAACACCAACCAATCTAGTAATGTCAAAAATGGTAGATCAGTTTAAACTATGCAATGTAAACCTAACAAACTCTAACAAAATTGGGATAATGGGATGATCAATAGAAGTTTCAAAATCATGAGACCATTTTAGAATATTCATAGAGAATCCCAAAAGTCCCAAAAAACCTAAGGCCAATTGCGATAAAACTATTCTTTGGAGATAATTGGAAAATTATATTATTAGAATCGATGAATCAAAAACCGAATAATGAAGAGATAAAAATTTAAAATTTTCATATTATAAATTTGAGTGATGTGAAATGATAAGGGAACTTACATACAATCAGAAATCATAGATTTGAAGTAAGAACATCCACATTCTCATGAGAAAATCCAACTGTCGAATGAACATTGTGTTCAAGTGAGATAGGTGAAATCTGAATATACAGAGCATCAAAATGAATTTTAAAAATGTTGGTTCCATAAATATTTATACTAGATATATAAATTTCAAACAAATAAATTCATTTTTTATAAAAATTAAAACACCACCAATCATAAAGCTATGGTAAAAAACAGTAAAAAAATACTCAATTATAATAAATAGACCTAGGAGTGAAATAAACCTATAAATGTTACATATTTATATATCATAGAATTTCTTCATCCATAAATAAATAGAAATATTATAATTAAAATTAAAAATATGAAAACATAATTATAAAACTGGAATAAAAAAATTAAAAAAGTGAAATAATCATCCCATTATGTGCATAAATGTTTCAGGTCAATAGGAAAATTACAAATAATGCCATCAAAAAGCTATATAATAGGAAGAAACAATTTAATAATTTATCTCAGTATAACAACATGAAAAATAAAATAAATTTTTATGATAAAAATTATACTTCTCAAATGTTTTAATTATTCATATTTTAATTTCTTTTACATAAATTTCATTACAAAATTACAACATTTGTAACCTCTTTTTTGATGATGAAACTATAATTCGAAAACAGTTATATTGAAACTGAAATTATAAGTAATTACTAGACTATAAAACAAATAAAATAAGAAGATTCTAAAGAAATAACATATTTGATTTTTATTTCCATTCTTCATTATAACTCATTATAGTTCTTCCATGGATTATTTGAAAATGATAAAAATTTATAAAATAAATTTTATGTTATAATAAAAATATTATTATTAAAAGGTAATAAATACTAGTTTAAACATCAATTAAAATATCCATGTCACAATGTATGGAGTGTAACCAGTAATCCCTACGTTCTTATGTATTGAAATCACACAACATCCAATATTGATGGATAACTAGAAAAACTCTAATTAAATGGGTTAGATGATTGGGAGTGGAATAGGATAAACCAATACAATTAAATATGTTTCCATAACTACCATAATAATGAGTCATCCAATAATAAATTTCATTATTTCGAAGATATCCATCAACATATTCAATTCTTTCAACATTTGTAAGAACCCTAACTTCTATAGAAATCAATTATGGCCCCTTGAATCCATAAACCAACATCACATAATATTAAATGTATAGAATATAAATATACATAATCAAAAATAATAAAATTATTTCTGTAAAATTAAATTTATGAAATTTAAAGTAAATTATAAATTGATTAACATAGATAAGATATATGACTCTTATACCAAATATATCATCAGCTATGAGTTCCAAGAAATCTTTATGCATAAATCTTAGAATATAATAATTCTAATAAATATTAGAATTCATTAGTAGAAAATTGGTTTCTTGAATTGAAATTAATGATAAAGTATAATTTCCTTCAGATATATGAGAATTAATTTTCAATGCGATGGAAAATTAATTTTTTTCTATAGAATTAATAGTTTAATTTTAGGTATTACTAAAGAATATATATATATATAAAAATCAATATCCTAAACCAATACTACTAGAAGCCAACTAGGGTTGGATGTGATGTTGAGTGTGACCCTCGAATCATTCCTCCAATTGGCCTTAAGCTGGAACCTAGTGTTGAGGGTATATGTCCCATGAATAAGAGACATTAAACTCCTTAATTCCTAGGAAAAATGAAATGTACCACCAGTAAAATCTATATATATAATACCAAAATATATAATTCTCAACCATAAACCACATATATATGAAAATTAAATTCCATAAAAATTATGAAAACATAGAAATGATCCCCTCGGTTCAAACCTAGTTTCCTAAACATCACAATCCTAGAATTATCATTGAACTACCCTAAAAAAACTCAAGAACATCATACAGGATTAATCACCTGGTTTTACTCACTTGTTTAATATTTTTAAATAGTTAAAATTACATGTGAAATATAATTGTAGAAATTGAAAATCATGAAATCAACTAATCAAGACAAGGATAGAATTTGGTTTAGGGATTAATCATGTAAGTGATATGAAAGTAAATACAATACCATATATTTATAATAACCTTTGTGATAACCCCTAAACATGTATTATTTGATCAGTATTCATAAGTAAAATTAAATAATTATAATGATATGTGTTAAAAATCCCTTATATTGTGTAAATGGTAAACAAGCAATAATATATACATAACAATAATAACATCACAATCATTGAAAAATTTTAGTAATAATAAATGGGATAACATTCAATACAATTTCAATAATTTTCTCACCAAAAAGTCTTATATATCACTAAGACCATAATAAAGTAGGAAAAACATGCAATCCAATCTCGCATCCTATGCCCAGAGAAATAGGAAAACACAACTCTCAACCTATGTAAACCTTCCAAACATCATTCCCATCATGTTCATATCCCTTCCATCATATCAAAATATCATCACTTAATGAATCATGTTATATCCCAAATCCATCACGACCCAAAAACATGACATATCCCTAAGCCATCACAACCATAATGAAAATGTGTACATATTTATCCTTGTTCCACAATATCCCATAATGGGTGCATATTTTATAACCATATGCCAATACATCCCACATTTGTGTAGTATCAAATAAACATATATAAAAATGAATATAATATATAAGAAAAAAACAAACCAGAGTATACAAATAAAAGAAAATGTGACACCACAACACATTATAAGAATAAAAAATTGTGAAATAGATGCAAATTTGACAACAACAATTCATGAGGATATTCATCACCATAGTATACAATAATATTTCTTGTTGATATTATTAAAAAGGTTATGTTAGTAACTAACTACCCATTAATTATTCAATTAATTTATTATATAATTATTTCTTATTCAATAAAACATAAGTACATAGTTACAGCATGGTCACATCCTTTTTAAATTAATAAACTGACTTAAATTATTCTAGTTAATTAATTAATTAACTAAATGAAACCAAAATATTGGGGTTACCTATGAAAAAACAATATCCTACCTATAACCTATTAAGATACATAACTTAAAATATAATTAATTTCATTGTACTGAATCTATTTATAATTAGTTAACATTGATTTAATTAATATAATCTTAATAATAAACATACTAAGTTAGAGTAATATTTCCGACTCTATAAGTGCATAAATTACATCTCTTCAAACATTACTAAAATTAATTAATATTACTTCTAGATTACATTCATATTAATACTCACTTTTTAAAACATTACATCACATTAACTTCAATTCCATATTTAGATATTTTCTTACCAAATCCTTCTTACTTTCCTATTTTAGTATAGTATATGAAAATGAAATATGCACCTTAAATTTCATATAATATCATTCTAACATAGTTTTAAATATATTTAAAATATGATACAACATAATTAAATAACACAACATCATATGAATAATTAATAATGGAATCATATAAATGTCTCTATTAAATTTTCCATTATCTTTGTAGACTCTCACTATAATTTTTCTTCAAAGATATTTAACTTTTTCGTGGAAAATCACAAAGTAAAAATATAAATTAAATCATCAAAACAACCTATAATAATATATTGTCACTCACAAATAGATATTAAATACAAAAATAATAAAATATACTAAAAATTAAAAAGTTCATACACTAAACGAAATAATAATCATACAATAAACACTTCCCCTAGACCTAACACAATTCCTAGAGAAGAGTATGACATGAATAATAAAAATAATAAATAAAATAAAGAAAACCCTCCCATCAAAACAAAACAAATCCACTCAACTTAATGAATAATGATAACTTACTATATCTAAAATAGTATCATATTAAGGTATATTATTAAATGTTTAAGTTATATAATTATTATGATGTATAGGATTCGATAGAAGAGTTTCAATTAAGATGAATTATGGTAACTCCAATAGTCTATTTAATGGTGTTAACAAACAAAATAAAAAAATGTGATAATTGAATATTCAGTTTCTATGAGCTAGAAACTAATGTTTCTAGCTCAAGAAGGGTAGTATGGATCATTACAAACCATATCAGGAAATATAAATTTTAGAAGATGATAAAAAAGGTTTGGAAATTTCCTACCTCAATAGTTCAGTCGTTGTCTACATTTTTCATTATTCATAACATGTATTTTTCAAGATCTATTCTTTGTTAATCGTTAATTATCCACCACCATAATATAAAGAAACGGTTGATGATATGTGTGATATATATATTGTTGGTCTGATTAGATACTCAAGATGGGGGTGAATTGAGTTCCAATTAAATTTTTTGTTAAAATATTGTCTATTTAAAATCCCCCAATTTATAAAACAAGTTAAACTATAGTGAATTTATACAGATTTTATATCTTCACTTAGATTCTCAGAGATTGATTAGGTCTCAGTTAATTTAAGCACAATATTAAACTAACTATTGTAACTAACCTACGGATTTACAATAAGTATAAAAACTTGATAATTTAACAATCAAGGTAGCTTTAAAATAATTTTGTATTTCAAAGTAATAGCATCGGAATATAAAAGATATATGTTGTATACTTTAATCTTAAACTAAAGATGCACAACAGATATAAGAAGAGGTTCAGTCTCAAGCTGAGACTTAGTCCTCTCAAATTTATATAAATTTGATCCACACCGTGGATCGGGGTTAACAACAGTTTACAAGACTATCCAGGCCTCGCAGGAACCTATACCACAGTTCATCGTGGGCATCAAAACAAAGACCAGGCCACACAAGGACCACTTCCACAGTGGACATGGGTAAACAAGAGTTAATAGTTTAGCAGTGAGGATTTTGATATCCTCCAGTTCAGTGCAGGAGACTGTGTGTGTGTAAGATATACAGAGTACACCACACTACTCGAAAGGAAATAAATAAATCACTTAGAGAGAACAGATATGAGTTTAGAATGGTCTAGTTATTAGAAATGTTGTTCTGGACTTGTTGGATTCAGCAGGAATGCTTCTGAGTCTTTCTCTGATTTTTCGATTGAAAAATAGAGTGTCGTAGTTCATCTTGTGTTCTAAATGAGTGAAAATGATCTCTTGATTTGTCATGTGTTCTTTAGTGGTGTTGGATTGCACTCATGATAGTTCTTTGAAATTCGTGCAATCTCTTTCTTGCCTGGGATTGTTCTTCTTGTTCGTCACAGTTCTCTCGGGTGTATGTAAGTTCTTCTTATTGTATAGTCACACATGCACACGTGTACTGCATCTCAATATTCCTTATATTCCACGAGTTCTGGCAGTAGGAATGATTCTGTTTTCATAGGTACGAGATACAGTTTCCTGACATGCCAACAACTATCATTAAATAACATTAATTTCACTAAAAACATCAAATATGACTGTTATCTTTATTTAAATAATATTGAAAAAAAGTTAAGAAATGGCGTCTTAGTGATTATGTAAATGGTTTCTTATTCACGGTATAGTCTTCACGGTATGTGGTTCACGGTATGTGCTTCACGATATGTTGTCACGGTATGTGCTTCACAGTATGTGATTCACGGTGTCTGGGATATGGTTTTCCCTCCATGGTGTCTGGTTCACGGTTTGTCCTTCACAATGTCTGTGTCACGGTGGCAGGGTCACGGTGTGTCCTTCACGGTGTCTGCCTGACTGTGACTGTGTCTTGTACACAGTCTGTCTTACTCTGTCAAACATCACGGTGTCTCTATACTTAGAAAAATATATGTATTTAGATTTAGACAGTAATATGCAGATTATGGATTAAGCTTAATCATTAGATAGTAAGGGAACTTAAATAATAAAGGATTGATAATATAAGTGAGATTTATGATCATTTATAAGACTTGTAAATACTAAAGAGAGTAATTAACATCAATATGATTTTCTATCATTAAAACATGATGTGTAGTTATTATTGAGATTGAAGGGCATTAGCATGATATGGAATTAAGATTGAGATTAATTAATAGTAATAGGATTTGTGATCATTGAAACATGATTAATACATGAGTAGTCCAACAATATCCCCCTTTTTGATGATCACAAATCATATATAGTCAAAATATAAATGAAATGTTACATTAAAGAATCTAGCATATTAGAATATCAGAAATTAGAGAATAATAGATTCGATAATAACATATCTCATTATAGTACTGATACTTGTAGTTTTTCTCTCCCTTTTGGGATTATTAAAAAGTAGTGAGAAATGAAGGGAAACACTGCATTTTTCATTGAAAAGTATCAGAATAAAACATACAGGAGAAATAAAAACATTCAAAAAATGACATCCCCTCAAAAAAGAAAATAGAAATAGTCCCTAGACTCATCAGGGATACACCTTTTCCTTGCCTTTATCAGCAGCAGGAGCCAGTGCCGATGTAGAAGAAGTAATAGATGTGGTATACAAAGAGGGTAAGGGTAGACCATAAAAAACGGATGGATCGAAAGTAGGAGAAGTTGAAGATCTAGGCTGCGGGTGGTTAAGAATGACTGGCTGGATCTGAGAAATATATTGGCTGACTGACATGGCAGTTGAGGGTAAGGTAGGTAGACCAGGTCAAAGGGGTGCAGCTACTGGAGAAACTATAGCAGTACTCTGCACATGAAGATATGGCTTCAAATTATTGATGAAATTAGTAATGATTTCTCCACCATATTGAATTGCCTTGTCATAATTGTCCTTATTCTCCATGAATTTGTCCAACAATCTGGTGAACTCTATAAGCTTCTGAACTTGATCTTTAAAATCTTGAGTTACAGGAGGGATTTTCAGGTCTTCCACATGATATTTAAAGTAATATGTCATAACAATTTTGGAGAAAATCCTGGCGAGATAAAATTCTATTTTCTTGGTGATCTTCTATTGAGCATCATTGGATATCTTAGAATGAATTCTAACCAAATCCAATGCTCGATCACTGTTCTTAACCACTTCTGACAAAGAAGACAGATCCAAGCCACTCATGGCATTCTGAAGTTCTTCCTTGATTATGGATCTCAATAGAGAATCATCCAAAGGGGGATCAAATGGTTGATTAGAGGTAGGAGAATCTTTTAAAGCTTCGGTTAGAACATTGAGTTGTTTCAGAACTTTTTTCAAGCATCCAGTGTATTCATCTGTGAGATTATTGAAATTTTCCACAAGATCCCTCATGCGTTCCATCATTTTTGTGTGTCTTTTTCCAATATTTTCATCAAAATATAGTTGATATGGATGAACTTGAGACACAATTTCCCTAGAAAGTGTGGAATCAGTTGGCTCAGGAGAAGCATCAATAGGTGCAGGGGCAGAAATAGGAGCGGGCTCTGATCTCATAGACAACTCACTCTGCAAGTTTGCTACAATAATTTTTAGTTTTGCAACATCAGCACTCTGTAGCTTATTTTCTACTCTGACTTCCGGAATTTTTCAGATCATCTTTGGTTGAATATGAAATATAATATTTTCCAATATAATTGATGTATCTTCAGGACTCAATTGAGTTACTGAACGAGGTTGAGTGGATATGATTTTCTCAACTCCAGCAAATAGAGTCTCTCCAAAAACATTCATATCATATTTAATCACAAAGGATTGTTGCTTGGGTATGAGTGGAGGTGAAGGTAGTGGAGCAGGTTCTGGTTGTGGTTCAGAGTCATCTTCAGACTCAGATTCTGATTCAGATTGAGAATGGGGCTCTAGTTCTGGTTCTGGTTCTGGATGAGCTACAGACATCAGTTGAAACACAGAAGAGAGATCAATTCTAGTTGTAGTAACTTTCTCTAACTCATTAATTTCATAAAATATTGGGAAAACATAATGGGTGTACATAGAATATGTGACAGTAGGTTGAGAAGGTTCAGCAGATCCAGCTTCTATAATCTCAAGTTTTGAGGTTCCTCCCCCTCAAATTGTTCGTCCATTTCAGAGACTATAGGCTCAGCAACATGGTCAAGATCCACAGGATCATCTCTAATCTCATCAGAAAACTCTTTCCTTTCTAGCTGAAAGGCAATTTCCATCCTCCCTTCAGCAGAGGGAATTATCTCAGGAACTAATTGTTCCACTGGTTGTGCTTCCAGATTTACCTTTTTCTCAACAGGGATATCCTCTTCAACCAGATCTGTCTCTATGGTTTCTTGCTGCTCTAAATATGGAAAAATCAATTTTATTGTAGCCTTAGGATGAGTTTCTGGATTGATATCCACACTAGAATCAGGAGCTTCCTCTTCTCTTATACCAAAAACAACTTCCTCTCCTTGAGGTATTTCAGCATGGACAACAGCAAGGACAACGGTCATTTCTTTTTCAACAGGAGCTTTATCCATTGGAGGTATTTCATCTTCTCTAGGTGATACTTCAGTTGTCACTTCCTCTTCTTCTTATTCTTCTTCTGAATACTCAGCCACTTCATCTGGTTCCAAATTAGGATCAACAAGATTCATTGGCCTTCTTGGATAATCAACATGATTAAACTTCTTATACAATTGATCATTATCCTCAACCCACTTCTTCTTCCAGGGGTTCCATCTAATCTTCATCCTTCTGATGATAGTATTGGATAAGTAGAAATCATAGTCCTCTAACTTTTCTCCATTCGGTCCAACCATCCCTTTGGAAACTAGCATGGTTGAATCATCCTTGAGTTAAATAAGGAGGTGTATTTTGAAGTGACTTTAATCAGCTCACATATATTGTTAATAACATACTTTCATAGGTTGATCTTATGGCCATTCTTGAACAGGTGAAACATGAAAAAATCATGATACTTCATTACATCAAAATCCCCTTTTCTAGGACTGATCAAATTTTGAACAAATTTGAATAGAATTCTAGTTTCTCCATCTAACTCTGCAGCAATATCCCTTCGCTTGGTGCCATTACCAGTTAGAATTTCCAAGGTATTTTCCAGCTCAATGATATCAGATGATGGAGGTGGGTCTCTCTGGTAGTCATCAGTCACTCCTTCATGAGGAATCCATAGGCATGCAGCCCACGACCTCGAAGAGAAAGAACACTTATTTCCATTGATCCAGCTGGTCAACATAATGTTTTCTCCAAAATCAAATGAAAACATCACACATTGATATAATTGAGATACCAGCCTTGGGTAAATCGGTCTATTTTGTCCAGAGAACCATTCAAGCCATCCTTGTTCTATTAAAACATTCAAAACTAACGCCTTTATAGAAACACCCACTCAGGGAATATTTCTTTTTTAGGTACAACATTACGACTTACCAAGTTTGGGTTTAGATGTCCTTTGGGAGATATCCTTGGTATTCTCTTCTGTTTCATAGAGCGGCACTTCTCAGACAAGCGTGGAGACAGACGCTTCTTCCTAGGCATCCATTGAAGGTTCAGGCAAGAGAGGAGATGCTTTTAAAGAGTGAGAAGATTCAGGAGAGAGTTTGAGTAAGGAATCAAATGAAACCCTTTTGTTTTAACATTTGGGAATGTCAAACGTCATAAAAATAAAAAAGCGAGAAATGAAATAGTGGTGAAATAAAAATTACAGCGATACGTGTTAAAATAAGAGTATAAATAATCATCATGGTGAGACCTTGAGTAGGCCTTATGGTGTGATGAAAACCAGTCATCATAGTGAGACAGTTGTTGGTCATCACGGTGAGACAGTGACCATTTTGTGTTGTCACAGTGAGATAGTGAGTTGACAGACCGTGAGCATGAAGCAGTAACTGTAAAACAGTGAGAAAGAAATCCTCAAGTAAAATATAGTAAAGTATTAAACATTAATATCAGTAACATATCTATTTAAGATTAATCATTATAAGATCATATATGATGTAGTCTAATCTTTTAGAATTTAATGGTTTAGTGAATATATCAGCAAGTTGATATTCAGTACCAATGAATTCCAAAGTGATATCACCTTTTTGATAATGATCCCTCAAAAAGTGATGTCTTACATAAATATGTTTTTTCCTATAATGAGAAACATGATTCCTAGAAATATAAATAGCACTTGTGTTGTCACAATTTATTAGGACATGTCTGAATTGATATCCATAGTCTCATAATGTTTGTTTCATCCACAAAATTTGTGCACAACAACTGCCAGCAGCTATGTATCCAGCTTCTGCAGTAGATATTGCAACAAAATTTTTTTTCTTACTACATCATGATTTTAGTGACTTGCATAAAAGGTGACATGTTCCAGAGGTGCTTTTTTCTATCTAACATACATCCAGAAAAATCAGCATCAGAATAAATAACTAGTTCAAATGATTTTCCTTTGGGATAGAACAGTCCTAAATTGGGAGGACGCTTGCGGTATTTGAAAATTCTCATTACAGCATTTAAATGTGACTCTTTTGGGTTTTCTTGAAAATGAGCACACATACTCACACTAAACATAATATCAAAATGACTAGTAGTCAGGAAGAGTATAGTTCAAATCATTCCTCTATAAGTGGTTTGATCAACATATTTTTCATCTTCATCAAGATCCAACTTACAGGTGGTACTCATGGGAGAGTCACTACTTTTTTTGCTATCCAATCCAAAACGTTTTAGAAGATCTCTAGTATATTTACTTTGTGTTAAAATAATTCCATCATAATTGTGAATGATTTTAAAACCAAGAAAGAATTTTAGTTCACCCATTAAACTCATTTCAAATTCATTTTGCATCATTTTAGAAAAATCAGTACATAGGGAATTTCTTGAAGATCCAAAAATAATATCATCTACATAAATTTTTATAACTAAAACATCTTTAGAAATTCATTTTATAAAAATAGTAGGATCAGCTATACATTTTTTAAAACCATTAAAAATTATAAAAGTACTTAATCTATCATACCAAGCTCTTGGAGCTTTCTTTAAACCATATAATGTTTTTGATAATTTGAAAATACGATTTGGAAATTGAGGGATTGAAAATACAGGTGGTTGTTCAAAAAAACATCCTCAACAATATATCCATTTAAGAATGCACTCTTGACATCCATTGGATATAGTTTTAAATTTAGATGTGCAGCATAAGCAAGTAAAATCCTAATGGCTTCTAATCTAGATACTGGAGCAAAAGTCTCCTCATAGGAAATTACTTCCACTTGACTATAGCCTTGTGAAACTAGCCTAGATTTGTTTCTAACTATGTTTCCAGATTCATCTAATTTATTTCTAAACACCCATTTAGTGCCTATGGTGAAAGTGTCCTTAGGCCTTTCAAAAAGATTCCAAACATTATTTATATAAAACTGATTGAGTTATTCTTGCATAGAAATTACCCAAAATTCATCATTAATAGCATCATCAATGTTTTCAGGTTCAAGCTTTGACAATATGGCTTTATGTTTAACCTGATTTCTAAGAGAATCTCTAGTCGGTGTCCCTCAATCACGATTTCCTACAAAAACATCTAAAGGATGATTCTTTATAATTCTTGTAGATCTAGTAAAGGTAGGGATAGAAATTTCATGTTTTTCTCTAGGTTCGGGTTCATTAGGATCAAATTCTGGAATAAGTCCAGAACTGGTTGTCTTTATAGAAGGATCTTTAGATTTATCATTAAGGTCGAGAACATTGAAATCTTCTTCAATATTTTCAAGAGTGGTTTTAAGATCATGTGGATCAGTTTCATAAAACTTTATGTGAACAGATTCATCCACATACGTGGTTCTTTTATTGATAACACTATAGGATTTTCTGGTTAAATAATATCCTAAAAATATTCCTTCATCACTCTTAGAAGCAACCTTATCAAGATTATCTTTTTTATTGAGAATGAATACTTTACCGCTAAAGACTCTAAAGTAACTAAATTTGGGTTTTCTATTGTTGCAAAGTCCATAAGGAGTCTTCTTAAGAACATGTCTAATTAAGACTCTATTAATAATATAACAAGCTGTATTCATAGCTTCAGCCCAAAAGTAAATAGGCAGGTCGTACTCATTAAGCATGGTTCTAGATATTTCTTAATGGGTTTTATTTTGTCTTTCTACTACACCATTCTGTTGCGGTGTCCTAGGAGCAGAATGTTATGACTATAGCCATTGTGTGAGCAATAGGATTCAAATTCATGATTTTCAAACTCACGGCCATGATAAATTCCTAGAGTTTTAATCTTTAGTCTACTAAGATTTTCTACAGACTTGGAGTATTTAAGAAAAGGAGAACAAACTTCACTTTTGTGAGCTAAGAAGTATACCCAAGTAAATCTAGAAAAGTCATCAACTAGGACATAGACATAGTTCTTCCCATTTAAGCTAGAAACTCTAGATGGTCAAAACAGATCCATGTGAACCAACTCAAAAAGTTGAGAAGTTGGGACTTGTTTCTTTTGTTTAAAAGATATTTTGTGTTGATTTCCCTTTTGACAGAGATTACAAGCTTTGTCATTTGGAAACTCAAGTTTGGGTAAGTCCCTAACTATGTTCTTCATAGTTATTTTCCTATTTGAGTGTATATTGCAGTGTCCTAATATTATATTCCATAACTAGGACTCTTTATCATAGGCATTTAAACACGTAACATTTTTCTTAGCTATGGAATTTAAATCAACAGCATAAACATTTTCATTTCTTAAAGCAGAAAATACTAAAACATTTTTAGAGTTAAAAACATTACAGGCATAATTTTCAAATTTGACATTAAAACCATCATCACACAATTTATAAATACTTAACATATTATATTTTAGTCCATCAACAAATAAAACTTTTGAAATTAAAACTGAATTAGTGTTTCCAATTTGGCCTAGGCCGATGATCTTTCCTTTAGAATTATCACCAAAGGTGACATAGCCTCCATCAACCTTTATTAAACTCTTGAATCATGAGTAATCCCCAGACATATTTCTTGACCATACACTATCCAAATACCATGTCTTCTTATGGGAACTCGTCAAGTAGGATTCCTAGAAAACAGTTTTAGATAGAGTATTATTTTGGTACCCAGATCTTCTTGGGTCTAGATAGGTTAGAAATAAATGATTTTGGTACCCATATTTGTCTTATGGGTCTTATATAATTTTTAGAGTCGAAATATATTGAGAGATAAACACTATTTGATTTATAACTATGTGAATAACTAGTTGAAGCATATGAATGTACAGAACTAAAACTAGTAGTACTCTTTCCATATTTAGGAATAAATCTATTCTTAGTAATCTGTCTTTGTCCAGGTTTGTATCCAATTCGAGAAGTGTATTTTGGTCCCACATGCTTTCCTAGCATTTGACTTAGTGTATCCTTTCCATTTGTGAACATCTCTAAGTCTTTTCTATGTTGCTCATTAGACATTTGCAGTTCAGTGTTCTCTTTTAACAGTTAATTATTTTTCTCTTTTTCAATAGTATGTTCATTTTTAACAGTTGTAGTTAGAGCATGATGTTTATTAAATGATTTGTATTTATCATGAAGCTCATTTCATGTCTCTTCCAATATATTACAATATTCAGATAATTTAGCTTTAGTCATGTTTTCAGAATCGGAATCAGATTCTGCATCATCTCCAAAATAATAGGAATTTAAAATAGGAGTATCTAAAGTTACCTCAGATGTGTTGGTCCTGAAACACATGTTGGCATGATTTCTTTCAGAATCAGTTGCTTCTGATTCACTTGTGTTGTCTTCAAAATCACTCCACGTAGCCTTCATAGCTTTCTTGTACTTACTATCCTTGTAATCATATTTCTTTTTGAATTTTACCTTTGGGAAGTCTTCTTTAATGTGTCCTTTTCTTTTTCACTCATATCAAACAACTTCATCACTTTTATCTGGATTTTTCCTGTCCTTCTTCCAATGTCCCTTATTGTCATACTTACCCTTGTAATTTGTTTTTCTGAAAAATTTCATCTTCCTTTAAAATTTCTCAAACCTGCTGGCTATCTGAGCCATTTCAGCATCAATGTCAGAGTCTGTGATTTCACTTATTGAACTGTCAGTTTGTATATGAGATTTTTCTTTGTCCTTATTCTTTGAAGCAGTAGTCTTGAAAGCCACTGATTTCATTTTTGGTTCATCCTCTTCCTCTTTATTCACCATGAGTTCATACTCATACATCATAAGATTACCAATGAGTTCTTTGATAGGTAGATCAGCAATGTCACATGACTCTCTGATTGAAACAGATGTGCCTCTCCATCGGTCTGGTAGACACCTCAATATCCTCATAATTTTTTCCTTTGCTGGAATAGCCTTTCCGAGTGAATTCATTGTATCAACTATCTCATTGAACCTGAGATACATATCAGAAATGGGTTCATCAGTATTCATTTTAAAATTATTATATTTAATAGTATAAGTATTTAATCTCATTTCTTTAACATTAGTTGTTCCTTCATGAGAAACACCCAAAGTATCCCAAATTTCAAAAGTAGTTTTACATACCGAAATTCTGTTAAATTTCTCATCTCCTAGAGCATAGTACAAAGAATTCATAGCTTTACAATTATTATTATAAGCAGTCTTTGTAGGTTTATCCCAAGTTGTTCTTTCAGTTTCTGGAATTTTATATTGAGATTCTATAGCAGTCCAGATATCAAAACCCATAATTTCCAAATGAATTTTCATTTTAAGCTTCCACTGAGCATATTTTGTACCATTGAATAAAGGTGGCCTATTAGTAGAAGAACCTTCTAGTCTTTTATACATAAATATATTTTAGGAAGTAAATTTAATGAGATATAGATTAAGAACTAATAGAAATTTATGATCTTTAAAGATGCAACTAAAATCATAGTTTAAAAAAGATTATTTCAAAAATCCTTAAACAAAAACAAATCCTCTGATACCAAATGTTGGTCGGAGTGTATACTCAAGAGGGGGGTGAATTGAATTCCAATTAAAATTTCTATTAAAATATTGTCTATTTAAAATCCCCCAATATATAAAACAAGTTAAACTATAGTTAATTTATAAAGATTTTAGATGTTCACTTAGCTTCTAAAAAATTGATTATGTCTCAGTTAATTTAACAACAAGATGAAACTAACTTTTGAAACTAACCTACTGATTTACAATAAGTATAAAAACTTTCTAATTTAATTATAAATGTGTCTATAAAATAGTTTTGTATTTAAAAGTAATAGTATCAGAATATAAAACATATATGTAGTATACTTAAACTTAAACTAGAGAAGCACAGTATATGTATAAAGACATTCAGTCTCAAGCTGAGACGTAGTCCTCTCAAATTTATATAAATTTGATCCACATCCTAGATCGGGGTTAACAACAATTTACAAAACTATCCAGGCCACGCAGGGACCAATACCATAGTTAATCATGGTAAAAAAACAAATACCAGGCCACACAAGGACCTCTTCCATAGTTGACGTTGGTAATCAAGAGTTATGAGTTTTGGAGTGGGGATTTTGATATCCTCCAGTTCAGTGCAGCAGACAGTGTGTGTATAAGATATATATAGTACAACACACTACTCGATAGTAAATAAACAAATCACATAGAGAGAACAAATAAGAGTTTAGAAAGCTCTAGTGATTAGCAATGCTATTCTGGACTTGTTGGAATCAACAGGAATGCTTCTGAGTACTTCTCTGGTTTTTCTATTGAAAAATAGAGTGTCGTAGTTCATCTTGTGTTATACATGATTGAAAATGATCTCTTGATTCGCCGTGTGTTCTTCAGTGGTGTTGGATTGCACTCATGAGAGTTCATTGAAAGTATGGGAATCTCTTTCTTGCTCGGGATTGTTCTTCTTGTTCAGCACAGTGCTCTCGGGTGTATGTAAGTTCTTCTTGATGTATCGTCACACTTGAACACGTGTAATGCATCTCAATATTCCTTATATTCCATGAGTTAGGGCTGTAGGAATGATTCCCTTTCCATAGGTATGAGATACGGTTTCCTGACATGCCAATAACTATCATTAAATATCATTAATTGCATTAAAACATCAAATATGAATGTTAGCATTATTTAAATAATATTGACAAAAATTTATGAAACGGTGTCATAGTGATTATGTAAACAGTGTCTTCTTCACAGTATAGTCTTCACGGTATGTGGTTCATGGTAAATGCTTCACAGTATGTGGTCATAGTATGTGCTTCACGGTATGTTCTTCACGGTGTCTGGGTCACAGTTTTTCCATCACGGTGTCTGGGTCAAGGTTTGTCCTTCACGGTGTCTGGGTCACAGTTTTTCCTTCACGGTGTTTGTATGACTGTGACTGTGTCTTTTACATAGTCTGTCATAGAGTGTCAAACATCACGGTGTCCCTATACATAGACAAATAACTATATTTAGATTTAGACAGTAATATGCAGAATATGGATTACGCTTAATCATTAGAGAGTAAGAGAACATGAATCATAAAGGCTTGATAATATAAGTGGGATTTGTGATCATGCATAATTCTTCTAAATACTAAAGTGAGTAATTAACATCAATAAGATTTTCTATCATTAAAACATGATGTGTATTTATTATTGAGATTGAAGAGCTTCAACACTATGTGCAATTAAGATTGAGATTAATTAATAGTAATAGGATTTGTGATCATTAAAACATGATTAATAAATGAGTATTCCAACATATATATATATATATATCTCAAAGAAATGTGAACACCAAGACTGGTGATTATACCAAAATATAAACCCCAACATCAATCACACTATAATAATAACTCTCTAACTATATATAATGTCCCTCTATAAATGATAAGATTAATTCCATAATTAAAATAAGTCAATCAATCCTTGTGTATATATATTTTAATATAAATTACCTAACATCAATTTTAAAAAGTTAATCATTATTAAATTTTTAATTAGTCTAACATATAGGTGGGTTTTTTAAAATGAGTTTTAAAAAAACATGTAAATTCTTTTAGTGTTTTTTATTTACGGAAAGATGTTCCAAAATCAAAAGAAAATCCCATGATTTTGGACCCAACCCAAAAGAGTGACCCTCTCTCATTATTTGAGAGTATATTTTTTTTAAAAAAAAATACTCCAAATCACGTGACAAACAAATGATTTTGTGCAGAATAATTTTTTGGAACAAACCACAAAATCAAGAGATTGCCTCATGATTTTAAGAAGAATAATTTTTTTATAAAAACACATTTAAATTTATTTCTTAATATAAAAATTTAAAAAAGAAAATAAAATGATGGGATCCCCTTTACAACCTAAATAGAAGACTCAGCAACTCAACTACACAACCCACGCACTAAATAATATGTATAGGTATATATAAAATGTTACATATAATTTTTTTTATTTATTTAAATATACCTTTTTATAAATATTTATTCTTATTTATGTACTTATTTTTATTATTTACTTATATCTAAACACACTTCATGTACTTTAAACATTGCACCTTCTATTATGGGTGATGATGACCTAGGAAAAAAGATACAAGATAATATTTTGGAATCATCTCCACCAATTTTTAATGATCATAAATTATAAAAACAAACTATATAATGGAGGAGAGGTCACCCCCTAAGCTATTGAGGAATTGTAAAAATGTTGTAAGTACAAGGACTAAAGATGTCTAGTTTCTTTTTGTGGGGATTTCTTTCATTTTTTTCTGGATTATTGGGGTCATGTACTTGTTTTTTCTTTTATTGTGGTAATGTTTTCACTTTTTTCACATGTCATATTCACTTATAATGTTTTCCTTTATTTCAATAAAGTTGAATTGAGTTTCTAGATCTCAAAACCATGGTTACCATCCATTTCAGATGGAATATAATTTTAATTTTTTATTTCCATTATATATGTAATTATAATTACATAGTTATATATATGTGTGTGTGTGTGTCTGTGTGTGTTAATTAAATTTTAAATAAACATCGTAATGATATATTTTTATTCAAATATTAGAAAACATATAAATATAAAAACACACATGTGTGCTTTAAATATATAAATATAAATACTTATATTACGAATAATTTTATATTAATAAATTTAACAATAAATAACTATAAAAATAAAATGAAAAAATTATTATATATTTACAATATGTGTATGTATATATATATATATAAATTATCCATATTAAAAATATATACAAAACTTTTATTAAAATATAGTCATAATGATAAATTTCTTAATATGCCCGCATGTATTTGTGGATATGTGTATTTATTCAGGTACTTATTCTTATTAATATATAAATATATTTAAAATTATTTACTTCCTATATTTAAAAACAATTTTAAAATTTCATAATAATATAAAAAACTAAAAACATACATAAATATATATTAATTTAATTTATAAAAATAGTGAATGTATAAATATAATTTCTTATATGTTTATTTTTTAATTTTAATTATTAATATATATATACATACAGATATGTTAAATACATAAATAGAAATATGTATATTTATAAGTAATTTTAAAAAAACATATTATTAATGTATTTTAATATAAATAATTAATTAAATATAATTATAACTTTAAAATGTGTGTGTACTAATTATTGTTATTTATATATATATATATGTAAATAATATTACTATTATTTATTTACATTATATAGATACATATTTATAATTATATAGTCTTACAAATAAATCAAAATGAACATAAATATGTATTAATATTATTTTAAATAAATACACTATATATTTTATTATATATATGTGTGTATTTATATTTTAATTAAATATTTATATATATATATATACACAAACATTTAAATGAGTTTTTTTAAAACGAATATTTGGTCCAAAATCATTAAATTGCATCTTGATAACATCACAACCCCCAAATAATGGTGAATTTATTTATAAAGGGGGCGCATTATTCTTCTTTTCCCCATTTCCACACCATATGCATATTAAGTGTATATATTTATTTAAATTTTCACATATATAGAAATATATAAACACACTCATGCTTTAAATATGTGAATATACATTTCTATATTTATAAATAATTTTAAATAAATATAATTATGAATACATAGATATAGAAATAAAAAATTGAAAATTATAATTATAAATTTTAATTATGTGTATGTATATAAATATTATTTATTTATAATAAAAATGTATATAATCATTTTATAAAAATATAATTATAATGATAAATCTATTTATTTACATAGATGTATTTATTCGTATATATATTAATTTTCCCTTATTACTTATTTATATAGAAATATATTTATAATTATCTATTTCCAAAAAATATATATATAATTAGATTGTCAAATAAATAAATAATAACATAAATAAATAAATATTAGTTTTTTTAAATACAGTATTTATAAATACATCTGTTTATATTTAATATTTTAATTTTATATATTCATATATATACATATACAGACAAACCTGTAAAATACATAAATATAAACATTTATATTTATTAATAATTTTAAATAAATATACTTATGAATATATAGTTATAGAAAAAATACATATATAAAATCATAAATTTAAAATGTGTGTACTGATTCTTTTTTAATAAATTATATGTTATTATAATTATTATTACTTATTTAAATTATATACACACAAATGTTAAGTTATATTTTTATACAATTAAATCAGAATAAACAAAAATATGTATTAATTTGATATTAAATAAATACACAATATTGTTATATATTTTTTATATATAAAGAATTATATTTAATTATAATATTTATATTTATATACAGACAATCATTTAAATGGGTTTTTAGAAATATTATGTCAAAAATCGTTAAACTACCTTACAATATCACTACACCCCGCCCCTACTTATAGTGTTTTTATTTATAAAGGGATAAAATCATTAAATTGTATCATAATCCCATTTCATCTACACCCCCCCGTATAGTGGGTTTCTATATAAAGGGACACTTCTTCATTTTTTCCTCCATTACCCCCACTACCCATGCACACACAGTCACAAACACTTGTTTATGTTTTTACAAATCATTTTACTCTCTTCTTTATATTTTTTACCTATAATGGCACCCCACCACTATTTACTTTTTGGTTTTTTTATTCTGATGAAAACATGCATGAACTTCTTCTGATTTATTTAAATTTTTTTAGGAAAACCCCAATATATATCACTTATAAATTATACAATTAAATTATCAAAATATCTATATTAATAAATGTTTATGATAAAAATACTAATAAATAAAAACCTATCCCAATATTCCAAAAACTAAAATAAAATCTATATCTTTATGATATAATAATTGTTTTTTTAAATAATAAGCAACTTAAATAATTAAAAAATTGAAAATTTATTTAATTAAATTATTTATTGATACATCCAAAATTTTATAAGCACCACCGATTTTTTTTTAAAATCCAATTTGAAACAAAAAATAATTATTATTCAATTAATTTTAATACAATAATTTATTAATTGTAAATTCAAATAAATATCTGAAAATATTTCTTTTATATGTAATATAATTTTGACATGAATTAAATATGAAATATAATTAATGTGTATGATAATTTCTTCACATAAAATCAACACATAATATTTTTAGATCAATACATATGAAATTACAAATGATGTGTATTTTACTTAAACAATATATAATATTTTAATAATTGTGTAAGAATTTTTTTTTTTGATAAAAAGGAATCGCATAGGAAATTATTTCATATGTTGGATTCTATATCCATATGTGACATTTATTTAATGGACAAAAAAATTTGAAAATAAATTTAATCCCAAAAATTGGGCACCCACAATAGATACCTCTGAGTCTTCATCCTTTGAAATTATGTTAAAACCGATAAGAAAAGGGAGACCAACTCATGAAATTTGAAGAGATATAAACTCAATTCCTCTCATAATATACCCCTTTAACAATTATTTCACTTTAGAATCCAAACCAAACTGAAAATAATAATAATAAGAATATCCCAAAAATAAATAGTCATGAGTGGGATACATCTAAAACATTATGCAACCAACTAAGGAAAACCAATGAAAACAACTATGATTGATTCAAAAATAAATGAAATAAATTTTGAACCATATAAAATCCTTAAGTTTCTTAATTGAAAAAATTATTAAGGGAAAAAAATCATTTATGTTACAAAACTCAACACACACCGTCTTTTCTTTAAAAAATTTAGGATCAATTTATAAATCCCTTCAATGTGATTCTACCATCCCAAATTAGGGTCTATGCTTAAAATCTCATAAATAGAATATATAGAAAATATTTTGAAATTTGACACAAAAATTAGAAATATAAATCAATTTATTTTTAATAATTATATACAAGCTTTCATTAAATACGGATCCTGAATAGACGACCACCACTATTAATTTTTTCTATATCATTATTTAATTTATATTCCATGAGATGTTTTTTAACAATAAATGAAATAAATTACAATAGTTTCAATAAATAATTAATAAATATGCATGATGTGGTTCTTTATCATTTGAATAAATTTAGAAAATAGTATCTAATTTTTAAAGCATTCAGCAGTTATTAAATAAATAAATAATGGATATAAAATATTTAAAAATTTATGGAAATAAGAAGACCTCCAAGAGATATGAAAAATCATCTAAAAAACAAGAAAACGGTAGTTATAAATTAAATGATTAATTAAGAAGAAATAAACAAACAAAATCTATAATAAAAAATATGAAAGACTACCAAATATGCTAATATCACAAAACTACAAAAAATACAATTTATGGATTTTGAGGAAGGGTGATTTGGGTGACAACTAATTAGTGTTTTTTATTGACAGTATTAGAGACCACAAAAATGCGGTCTCTATAATGACCTAAACATTTATTAATGAAAATTTCTCTTAATCTAATTAAATTTCTTATTATGGTTATAAAACATATGAACTTATTTGGTTTTATAATTTTGGATTGCAAAATACCATTAATATTTTTTAGGATTTCTAATATATTCCATGAATAATGATCGCACGATTAATATAAATATTGGGCATTAACAAATCCAATTTACTTAGAAAAATGAAGTCATGGCCTCTTCTAGTAGACTATCCCTATATGAAGCCCATTTTTCAGAGCTCATAAAGGAGGTGACTTCATGGAAATTTTCTCTTGACCATGCCCAATCTGAGCATCAACACGATAAGCTCGAACAGAACTGCATACGGGAGAAGTGCAAGTTGATAGAGATCACCACCCGGGTGATGTTATCTAAGCCACCCCAAGAGTCTGTCACCATCGTACACCATACCCTTACGTCTTATTTGGGTGTTATTGTGGTTTATTAAATAATACCCTATCCATATGATTATGTTCATTATTTTTTGTATATAATAAATAATATACGTTCATTTTGTTATTGTTACTTTGTAAATAGTTTTAAAAGTGGAAATTGTATTTTGAGTTAAAATTCAATTAAGAAATCTATTTTGATGAATTAATGTATTTATAAATTAAATATTATTTTAGTAATATATTATTACTAAATTAATTTTTATTAAATATAAATTATCATATAATTTTTATGAATACAATTGTGATTTTTATTATGGTTTGAAAGCAATTTTTTTTCAAAATCCATGAATTTTAAATAAATTTAAATTTTTATTTTAAATGTAATAATTCACTTATTTATAAAATTATTTAGATAAAATGAAAATTATTTTTTGAATCTGAACGTCAAAATTATCTAATGGTGAATTTTTCATTATTTTCTGAGAAAGTCGAATTTTTGCGTAAAAATTAAATATTGTTTAAATATATAATGTTTTTTTGGCATAATAATGCCCCAATAGTTATGTAATAAAGTAATATAAACATTATGTTGGGATACTATATTTATTACCATTAATATAATGATATTTTATGTTTGTTTTATTTATTTTACAAAGATTTAGTGGACCCTCCAAGACTTATAAAACATTTAAACTTTTTAAATTGATTTACTTGAGAGTGTGACTCACCTCCACATAAGAAATTCCTAATAATTTAGAAGTATTGTCCATTGGACTTATAAAATAATGTGTTCCACTTCTGTTTGGAAAAAAACATGGGCCAAAACCATGGGTTGGTTTGTGGTTTTGATTAGAATAATGTGTTGTGGCCAAAACCTAAATAATAATGATTTACCTCTACTTTCCTATATAAACACACCCATGCTACCACATCCCCTTCATTTTAAGCCTTTTGAGATATACCTACCCCTTACCTCCTTTCTCTATAATACTCCCAAGGCACCCCAAGCCCCCAAGATTCTTATCTCAAGCCCCTCCAATGCCTTTGGAATCACACTTCCAAGTAAAGGATTACTTCCTTTTCCATTTTTGTCCAAATTTCATTGTGTGGTTATGCCCTTTTATTTTCAATTACAAATGTGGAGGTATGATTTCACACCTCCCCATTACTTCCCTCTTTATGTTTGAAAGATGAGATTACCAATTTCTCTCTCATTAATGCCTCCCATGTACACTCGTTACCTTGACAAATTTCTGTAAGGAATTTCTCTATCTTCATTTACATTAAAGAAATTATTTTGTATTATGAATCCAAATTCAATTACTTATGTTTTGAAATGTATCTATATGATCCCCCTTAATATCCATTTCATGTATATGTTATGAGACACCCATTTCTCTCTCATCAACCATTTTTATGAATTCCTATGTCCTGCCATTATGCAGCTGAAATTGCACCGCGATTTTCAAAGACAAAGTCATTGTGTAGTGAATACCATGCCCATTTCTCTATCAAGGGTATTAACCTTTATGAATAGTTACATATTGATTATATAGTTTCATGTATTAATTCCACACTCATTAATTGGGGAATAAATGATGATGTTTAATGAATTCATGTTTTATGATCTATGTGGCACACTTATTCATGAAATAAAATTATTAAGAAGGGTGCACCATGATAGCTCTCCAATGCAATGGGTAAAGATTCGTATCATGATAAGTCAAGTGAAATTAGGGTTTACTCATTCTAATTCAAGTTCAATTAGTCTTTACTCACGCTCCATGTGCAATGAGCCTTGGCTCTTGCTAATACAATGTTAAGTGGTGTTTTCACATTTCCATGTTATGATAATCATGTTATATCATGCCTTTACGTTCATATTTATCTTGTGACCTATTGATATTCCTATTTTCTGACATGTACAATATTTTTAATGTTATACCTTTTTTAAACCCTTACGGGGCTTTATAGCTCCGCTTTTTCTTATTCTTGTTCTTAGGTTATCCCATGTAATGATAAGTATGATAAAATGTAATGGTCATGTAAAAGAAGTTTTTAATAAAGATATTATATTTCATGTTCTTAATCGTTATGTAATTCTCTTAAGTCTTAAAGACACTATACCTATCGATCTTCCATGTTTTATCAAGTAAATATTTTATGTAATAAATCATGTATAAGTGTGTAATACAAACAATGTTTGTTACAGTTGGTATCAGTGGATAGGTTTAGTTGTTTTGGGGATTACGATTAGAAAATCCTTGTAAATCCTTAGAGATGAGAATAAGTACAACAAAAACATCCCTAAATTTTTGTGATTATTGAGTAAGTGGTTTATCACGAAAATACATCCCTTCCTAGATACGAGTGGGTAGAGGTGGCTCTGACATAGATGTACCTAGGAGTGAAAAATCTAACAAGGAGTTTCAGGCTTAACCCGATGTATCCTAGTACATAACAATGGGTCTTTCTGCACTCTTGGTTATGAAACTCCCAAGGGATATGCTTTGGTAAATTCAAAATCATAGTATGAACCACTATTAAGGGAATAAAAAACATTCCCCTAAGAATCAATGTTTGGATGTATATCAGGAATAACATAGATTGAAACCTTTAGATTCATAAGATAAGGAAATAAATGTTATTTATAATTCATCTATTTTTTCCCTTGGATTAGCCTTTATGTGTTACCCCTAAAATTCCTTTTATTCCAACCAATGGCTAGTAATAGGAGTACTTTGGATAACAACTGATGTGAAGATCAATATGATGATTGTTTTATTGAGATTTCTAATCCGATGTAACAAGGAATCAAAAACATTGTGATGATACTCTCTTAGTTAACTCAAGATTTGAATAGAAACATGGATCAAGAGGAATGTTCTACCCCTACAGAAATAACAAGTCGCAATCGAGAGATTCATTAGACAAATGCCTCCTACTTTTAATGGATCATCTGATCCCTCAATTTTTGAACAATGGATCAAATCAATTGAAAATATCATCTCTATAATTCAATGTTCATAAAAATAGATGGTTCTTGTCACGACCCGCCCTCGGGGTCCGAGCCGTGACTACCCCAAGCCCGCCTTCCATAGGCCAGGGGCTGGCGACTAGCACCAAGGCGTAAATCCCGTAAAAAGGGAAGGCATTGCCTTTGAAAAGTAAACACACACCACAGAGTAAACAAGCGGAAGTAAAACACTAAGTACGAAAAGAAGAGCTGAAAAGTAAAAGGGGCCGGAAATACAAGCCCAACTGTAAAGTACAACTCGAAAGGGAAAACAGCGACTGAAAAGTAAAGCAGCTACGCTGAGATGTCCACTGGAAATCCCACCTGAAGGGTGGGTACAGATAGCTCTTCTGCTCCTCGGGTCCCGCCGTCTGCTCCAAGTATGACCCGCCCATTGGTCTGCCTCTGGGTACCGCCTCGTCGTATAGTCCACCTCCAGGTACCGTCCAGTCCTCGAACACTCGGCCTCTGTCAGCTCTGTCCGTCGTCTGCAACCAACACAACGAGGTGCGGGCATAGCCCGTGCAGGGGTGAGTATAACGATACTCAGTAGGGACCCCGAGACCCTCAAGGTCTCACTAAAACCAACCAGGATAAACACAAGAAGATCTCAACAGATAAACCCTACTTAGGTATATGCCCATACATATACCTAAGTTATTAAGTAACCCATCTCAATCATGAGGAAACACAAGGATTGTGAAATCGACGGATAACCACTACCCGGGTATATGCCCATACATATACCAAAGTTAGCAAGTGACCCATCTCAATCATGAAGTAAACACAAGGTCAAAAGTCTCAGCTCAAACCAGGATTTTCATTATCGAAACCGTAACTGCTGAAGAGCTCCGTCTCTAGAGTGTACAGTGGTCCTGTCACGACTCCGAGGCTGCCGCTCACTGACCTAGGACTGCTGAAGTACTCCTCCTGTCGAGTACTGCGGGTTTGCGGCCAACTACCTGGCGCTCCGTCCGCTGAGGGTCTGTCGCCAAATACCGGGCGCTACCCAGATAGCCTACTGAGGTACTCCTCCTGATGAGTACCGCGGGTCTGCTGCCAACTACCAGGCGCTCCGTCCGCCGTGGGTCTTCCGCCAAATACCGGGCGCTCCGTCCACTGGGCTAGTCGACTCACTCCAAGTCGAGTCGGTCAAGCAGTCGTCAGGTCTCAGCCGGCTACACGGTCTCCGTACTCTGCACGCTCGTCTCCACCGTCGCGGGTCTGTCGCTACAACCAAGCGCACACACTCCGTAGAGTATCGCGGGTCCGCCGCTACAACCAAGCTCTCCACCGCCAAGGGTCTGCTGCTGCATCCAAGCGCACCACCACTGTCAAGTACCACGGGTCCGCTCCACGAGCTACTGGTCGATACTCCAAGTATCACAAGGTCCTGCGAATAAGTGTCTCAAAGGTCCGTCTCGTCACAGGGGTCTCAACGCAACAGACGGCGCGTCGATCGGACGCCCGGTCTGTGAGTTATTAGCCTTTTCGTCCCAGGGGCCCGGTTGGTTTCGTGAGCGAAACCAATCCCGGCCGTATCTCAACTGTACCCCGAACTCCCATAGGGTATACTCGAAGGGACCGTTACTAAACGTAACCACCAACGCCGCTGACGGCTCGTCAAGCGGACGTCCTGTCTGAAAGATATCAGCTTACCCGTTCCAGGGGCCCGGTTGGATTTCGGGTACAATCCAACCCGGCCATACTCCGACTGCATCCAAAACTCGGGCGGAGTATGTCAAAAGTTCCGTCTCATCAAGAGGAAGTCAACGAAACAGACGGCGCGTCAATCGGACGCCCGGTCTGTGAGTTATTGGCTTTTTCGTCTCCGGGGCCCGGTTGGTTTTTAAGGCAAAACCAACCCGACCGTACTCCACCTGCGTCCAAACCTCGGGCGGAGTATGCCAAAAGATCCGCCTCATTAAGAGAAACGCAACGCGACTGACGGCGCGTCAATCGGACGTTCGTGGCTCGAGATATGAGCGTTTCCGCTCCGAAGGCCCGGTTGGTTCTGTGAACGAACCAACCCGGCCGAACTCAAAGTAATCCGAAACCATGAGTGCGATATACCGAAACGACCGTCTCGATCCAAGGATCGCGTTGCCGTAGACGGTTCGTCATTCGGAGGTCCGAGGCTCAAGTTATGAGCCAAAAACCAAATCAGGTTCGAAACGGGGGGGTCCGGGTCCGGGCCGACCCGGCCCGACCCCCCCCCCCCCCCCCGGGGCGGTGCGGCGGCGGCGCGGCGGCGGACGGCGATTTTTTTGGCAAACGGCCCACCCTTCTTCCAAGGGGCCCGCTAAATGGAAAACCGGGGGGGCTGCTGCCCCCCCCCCCCCTCCTTAAAAGAACCGCCCCCCCTCATTAAGAGGGGGGTTTTCTGAACGGTCCGGGGGATTTAATCCCCCGGTTTTTATGACATCCGGCCGGCCCGCTGGCCGGCCGGTTTTTACCAACGGGACCGGAATTTCCGGTCCCGCCCTCGACTTCCGACGCCGGCGGCCCGGCCGCCGGTCTTCCCTTCCGCCGCGGCCCGGAACCGGCCGCGGTCTCCTCGTCCCGCCGCGGCCCGGAACCGGCCGCGGTCTTCTCGTCCCGCCGCGGCCCGGAACCGGCCGCGGCGTTCGTCATCCGGCGCGGTGCGTCGGCACCGCGCCCCTTCGCCGTGCTTCGATTCTTTTCAACGCGGCGCGACGGCGTCGCGTTCTTGAAGATTATCCTTGGCGTAGCGCGACGGCGTTGCGTAAATTAAACGCACGGTAAACCGCGTGGTGCGACGGCACCACGCCACTTTGCTTCCATCGCAAGAATTAAACAAGAACGTTGGAGGGGGGTTCGGCCGTGTTCGTGCGGTCCGGCCCCCCCCCCCCCCCTCGCGTTAATAATAATAACGCAACTTAAAGAAAAACATGTCATACGTTAATCTTGCTAAAAGCACGATCAAGAATAAAATGAGGAATCCAAAAGAAATTCGACAACCCCTACTTCGGGTTTAAGATTCAAAGGTTCGGCTACGCTCCGCGGAAGACGGCGTCGCGGAGGTCGGGTGTCGCGGAAGCCGTTCGTCAAATCCGTTGACGAAGAGTTATGCCCGAAAAGACACGTCGCTCGGATCTTCGATTGCCGACGAAGGAGGTTTCGGGGGGAAGAAGAGGTCCGAAGATACCGGGTCGCCGAGTCGATGATCCTTGACGAAGAGTTGTCGTTCTTCGTTGAGGATGAAGACGTTCTTCGTTCTTCGTCAGAGCTTGGAGATGAAGGGAAAGCTCCCAAAGACAAACAAAGA
The DNA here is from genome assembly GCA_963277665.1 of Viscum album. Classification (NCBI taxonomy): domain Eukaryota; kingdom Viridiplantae; phylum Streptophyta; class Magnoliopsida; order Santalales; family Viscaceae; genus Viscum; species Viscum album. The sequence goes on from OY728120.1 coordinate 1,133,606,080, forward strand.
ACTCTCAATAAAATAAGAATACCACTTATTTTATTAACACATAACTCAAAAGGATTTCAAATGTTTGAAATTCAAAAGAGTTTACCCCCAAAATTAAATAAGAGTAACCTAAGCCAATTAATTAGGGGTTAGGTACGTTGAGAGAATTTGAAAAGAAAAGGGGGTTCGTGTGGGCCCCACCACACTTAATCCTCCCAAGGGAGGTTAAGTGGGTGTGGGTCCCACTTCTAACCTCCTTTGGTAGGTTTTTAAAAAATAAGTTAAAATAAAATTTGTTTTGCACAAATTATATTTAACTTAACTGAAAAACCCCAAAACGTAACTTCCAACCCGCAACAAACGCAACTCCCGAAAAGGTCTCATTAAGCGAATATCGGCGCTGCGAGTTCATCAGTGCCCTCGGATTTCAATTCCGAGCACCGGATCAAAAGTTAGGAATTCCCGCTCGTTCGTTCACTGAACGTACCCGAGCCAAACTTCGGAAATTAATTCCGGGCACTCCGGGCCTCGGAATCAGATGCCGTCTGAAACCGCGCTCTTGTAAAATTCTAAAGAAAATTAAGAAAAAAATTTTCCTTGAATTTTACGGGTCTTTACATTACTCCCACCTCAGGGCTTTACGTCCCCGTAAAGCTACATCAAAAACTAGGGAAACAAAAGAGTGTACTGAGCACGCATCTGAGCCTCCCGCTCCCATGTGCTCTCCTGGAGATTTCCGTGCCGCCATCTGCTGCGCACAAGAGGAATCGATCGCCCATGTAGAACCCGCTCCTGGATGACATGGACCTCCTCTGACGTGGCCCGGACCATCTCTGGTCCCACAAGAGCTGCGAGATTTCTTCTTTGCCGAAAAGAGAAACCTGGTCTCATCCCCTGGATGAACCACATTCTTTGCCTAAAACAGTCAATCCTAACATGGATGATACTAATCCATACCAAGGATGACGTCGTAAGGCCTCGACGCTACTACTAAGAGATCCAACCGTTACTCTCGCCTCCAAGGGTTGAGTCACACTGTCGGCATCAGTGTGTGGTAACTGGTCTCCTCCAGTAGATGTCTCACAAGTGAGGGTCAAGTCAACAGTCAACTGGAACCTCTTAGTAACATCACAAAAGAGGACAGGAATGAAAACTTCACAAAGGATGCGTCTTTATTATAGCAGCTCATAATACAAGACGCTACACAAAAGCAGCAAGGAACCCGAAGTACAAGGATGTATCCACTAGTTCTGCTCCTGTCCACCTGCTCCCAGAGCTCCATGATCGTAAGCTTCAGCTGCCTGAAGCTGTGCTCTCGCATGTCCACCTACTCCCTGTGGTCGGGGTGGACCTCCTGGTGGTGGTGGTGGCAGAGCCTCAAAGCGTCGTCCACCACCTGCTGCTCGGCCAGCTCCTCTGCCTCGTCCGCCTCCTCCCTGCGGACCGCCACGGTCGAACCTCTGCCTCTGCCTAGGTGGTTCCTCAACCGTCTGCTGCTCCTCCGCATGGCGGGTCGGGCAGTCACGAGCCATGTGGCCTTGCCCGCTGCATGCAAAGCACTGTCTTCCACTCAAAAGACTGACTCCGCATTGTGTGCCCTGCACTGCTGAGCCAGTGCCCTGAGGTCGTCTGCCTGAAGGTCTGGTCTGTCTGGACCCCTGAGTCATCTGTCGGCTACCTACTACCGAAGAGTCCGCTACGTGCCGCCCTGCGGTGGGTCGCTGCGCTGGTGAAGACTCAGCAAGGAAGCTCTCAATCAGAAGGGCCCGCTCCAGTACTCCAGTCTGAGTCGGTAAGCTGAGGGAGATCAGCGATGCCCTGATCTCGTGTCTCAAACCCTGCTCGAAGGTCCGGGCCCGGAAGAATTGGTCCCGTACCATGTCGGTCGAGTAGCGCGAGAGATCGGTAAATCTCGCCGAGTACTGAGCGACCGTCATGCTGCCCTGCCGCAACTGAAGAAGCTCCTGGATGCGCACTGCTCGGAGGGTGGCCGGGACGAACTCCGAGCGGAAGAGGCTCTCAAAGTCCGTCCAAAGTAGAGATGCCTCATCGTGCACCTGGAGCATCAAGCTCCACCATCGTCTTGCTGCTGCGTGTAGTAGGCTCGCAGCGAGGATCACCATGAGGTCTGCTGGTGTCCTCACTAGCCTAAACACTCGTACCACTGCCTCCAGCCAGTCCTCTGCATCCTGGGGATCCGTCTCCCCGCGAAACCTGGGCGGTCGCTGGCGCTGAAACTCATGAAGTGCACTGAGGCGACGTGCATCGTCAGCGGCTGCTGCTGGAAGCATCGGGGGCTCGGCGGGTAGAGCTACCGCCGGTGCCACTACTGACAAAGGGCCCTGCACCGAGGCCTCGTCGCTCGGTGGGCTGTCGTCACGCTCATCCCTCCGGGCTCTAGCTGATCGTCTGAGAAAAGACATCCTGAAAGAAACAACGTAACACGATCAAACGATTATACATGGTGAGCTGACCTGGTTTGAGCTGTTTTAAGGGGAAAAACCTTTGAAAACACACACGCAATCAGTGTTTTCGTGCACAAAGTCGGAAATCAGTTGTCAGGGTCCTGGTGTATGGATACGTCGGCCGCCCGCACCAACACTGGACTCCCTGAACTGAAAACCACACTCGGTACTCTTAACACTATCGCTTCACAGAAAGAAAGATCAGAGTTATAAGTTCTGCGGTAGAACCGAACTCCTCTGATACCAATTTGTCACGACCCGCCCTCGGGGTCCGAGCCGTGACTACCCCAAGCCCGCCTTCCATAGGCCAGGGGCTGGCGACTAGCACCAAGGCGTAAATCCCGTAAAAAGGGAAGGCATTGCCTTTGAAAAGTAAACACACACCACAGAGTAAACAAGCGGAAGTAAAACACTAAGTACGAAAAGAAGAGCTGAAAAGTAAAAGGGGCCGGAAATACAAGCCCAACTGTAAAGTACAACTCGAAAGGGAAAACAGCGACTGAAAAGTAAAGCTGCTACGCTGAGATGTCCACTGGAAATCCCACCTGAAGGGTGGGTACAGATAGCTCTTCTGCTCCTCGGGTCCCGCCGTCTGCTCCAAGTATGACCCGCCCAGTGGTCTGCCTCTGGGTACCGCCTCGTCGTATAGTCCACCTCCAGGTACCGTCCAGTCCTCGAACACTCGGCCTCTGTCAGCTCTTTCCGTCGTCTGCAACCAACACAACGAGGTGCGGGCATAGCCCGTGCAGGGGTGAGTATAACGATACTCAGTAGGGACCCCGAGACCCTCAAGGTCTCACTAAAACCAACAAGGATAAACACAAGAAGATCTCAACAGATAAACCCTACTTAGGTATATGCCCATACATATACCTAAGTTATTAAGTAACCCATCTCAATCATGAGGAAACACAAGGATTGTGAAATCGACGGATAACCACTACCCGGGTATATGCCCATACATATACCAAAGTTAGCAAGTGACCCATCTCAATCATGAAGTAAACACAAGGTCAAAAGTCTCAGCTCAAACCAGGATTTTCATTATCGAAACTGTAACTGCTGAAGAGCTCCGTCTCTAGAGTGTACAGTGGTCCTGTCACGACTCCGAGGCTGCCGCTCACTGACCTAGGACTGCTGAAGTACTCCTCCTGTCGAGTACTGCGGGTTTGCGGCCAACTACCTGGCGCTCCGTCCGCTGAGGGTCTGTCGCCAAATACCGGGTGCTACCCAGATAGCCTACTGAGGTACTCCTCCTGATGAGTACCGCGGGTCTGCTGCCAACTACCAGGCGCTCCGTCCGTCGTGGGTCTGCCGCCAAATACCGGGCGCTCCGTCCACTGGGCTAGTCGACTCACTCCAAGTCGAGTCGGTCAAGCAGTCGTCAGGTCTCAGCCGGCTACACGGTCTCCGTACTCTGCACGCTCGTCTCCACCGTCGCGGGTCTGTCGCTACAACCAAGCGCACACACTCCGTAGAGTATCGCGGGTCCGCCGCTACAACCAAGCTCTCCACCGCCAAGGGTCTGCTGCTGCATCCAAGCGCACCACCACTGTCAAGTACCACGGGTCCGCTCCACGAGCTACTGGTCGATACTCCAAGTATCACAAGGTCCTGCGAAGAAGTGTCTCAAAGGTCCGTCTCGTCACAGGGGTCTCAACGCAACAGACGGCGCGTCGATCGGACGCCCGGTCTGTGAGTTATTAGCCTTTTCGTCCCAGGGGCCCGGTTGGTTTCGTGAGCGAAACCAATCCCGGCCGTATCTCAACTGTACCCCGAACTCCCATAGGGTATACTCGAAGGGACCGTTACTAAACGTAACCACCAACGCCGCTGACGGCTCGTCAAGCGGACGTCCTGTCTGAAAGATATCAGCTTACCCGTTCCAGGGGCCCGGTTGGATTTCGGGTACAATCCAACCCGGCCATACTCTGACTGCATCCAAAACTCGGGCGGAGTATGTCAAAAGTTCCGTCTCATCAAGAGGAAGTCAACGAAACAGACGGCGCGTCAATCGGACGCCCGGTCTGTGAGTTATTGGCTTTTTCGTCTCCGGGGCCCGGTTGGTTTTTAAGGCAAAACCAACCCGACCGTACTCCACCTGCGTCCAAACCTCGGGCGGAGTATGCCAAAAGATCCGCCTCATTAAGAGAAACGCAACGCGACTGACGGCGCGTCAATCGGACGTTCGTGGCTCGAGATATGAGCGTTTCCGCTCCGAAGGCCCGGTTGGTTCTGTGAACGAACCAACCCGGCCGAACTCAAAGTAATCCGAAACCTTGAGTGCGATATACCGAAACGACCGTCTCGATCCAAGGATCGCGTTGCCGCAGACGGTTCGTCATTCGGAGGTCCGAGGCTCAAGTTATGAGCCAAAAACCAAATCAGGTTCGAAACGGGGGGGTCCGGGTCCGGGCCGACCCGGCCCGACCCCCCCCCCCCCCCCCCGGGGCGGTGCGGCGGCGGCGCGGCGGCCGGCGGCGGCGGACGGCGGCGGTGCGGTGGCCGGCGGCGGCGCGCGGCGGCGGCGGGCGGCGGCGCGGCGTGCCGCGGTGGCGGCGGCGGCGGGCCGCGTTGGCGGCGGCGGCGGGCCGCGCTGGCGGCGGGCCGCGCTGGTGGCGGGGAGGCCGCACGTGGGTGGCTGGCGGGGGGCTTGATTGCCCCCGCGGTTTCCTCTGGCGGCGCGGCTATGCCGCGCCGATTTTTTTGGCAAACGGCCCACCCTTCTTCCAGGGGGCCCGCTAAATGGAAAACCGGGGGGGCTGCTGCCCCCCCTCCTTAAAAGAACCGCCCCCCCTCATTAAGAGGGGGGTTTGCTTAACGGTCCGGGGGATTTAATCCCCCGGTTTTTATGACATCCGGTCGGCCCGCTGGCCGGCCGGTTTTTACCAACGGGACCGGAATTTCCGGTCCCGCCCTCGACTTCCGACGCCGGCGGCCCGGCCGCCGGTCTTCCCTTCCGCCGCGGCCCGGAACCGGCCGCGGTCTCCTCGTCCCGCCGCGGCCCGGAACCGGCCGCGGTCTTCTCGTCCCGCCGCGGCCCGGAACCGGCCGCGGCGTTCGTCATCCGGCGCGGTGCGTCGGCACCGCGCCCCTTCGCCGTGCTTCGATTCTTTTCAACGCGGCGCGACGGCGTCGCGTTCTTGAAGATTCTCCTTGGCGTAGCGCGACGGCGTTGCGTAAATTAAACGCACGGTAAACCGCGTGGTGCGACGGCACCACGCCACTTTGCTTCCATCGCAAGAATTAAACAAGAACGTTGGAGGGGGGTTCGGCCGTGTTCGTGCGGTCCGGCCCCCCCTCGCGTTAATAATAATAACGCAACTTAAAGAAAAACATGTCATACGTTAATCTTGCTAAAAGCACGATCAAGAATAAAATGAGGAATCCAAAAGAAATTCGACAACCCCTACTTCGGGTTTAAGATTCAAAGGTTCGGCTACGCTCCGCGGAAGACGGCGTCGCGGAGGTCGGGTGTCGCGGAAGCCGTTCGTCAAATCCGTTGACGAAGAGTTATGCCCGAAAAGACACGTCGCTCGGATCTTCGATTGCCGACGAAGGAGGTTTCGGGGGGAAGAAGAGGTCCGAAGATACCGGGTCGCCGAGTCGATGATCCTTGACGAAGAGTTGTCGTTCTTCGTTGAGGATGAAGACGTTCTTCGTTCTTCGTCAGAGCTTGGAGATGAAGGGAAAGCTCCCAAAGACAAACAAAGAACTCTCAATAAAATAAGAATACCACTTATTTTATTAACACATAACTCAAAAGGATTTCAAATGTTTGAAATTCAAAAGAGTTTACCCCCAAAATTAAATAAGAGTAACCTAAGCCAATTAATTAGGGGTTAGGTACGTTGAGAGAATTTGAAAAGAAAAGGGGGTTCGTGTGGGCCCCACCACACTTAATCCTCCCAAGGGAGGTTAAGTGGGTGTGGGTCCCACTTCTAACCTCCTTTGGTAGGTTTTTAAAAAATAAGTTAAAATAAAATTTGTTTTGCACAAATTTTATTTAACTTAACTGAAAAACCCCAAAACGTAACTTCCAACCCGCAACAAACGCAACTCCCGAAAAGGTCTCATTAAGCGAATATCGGCGCTGCGAGTTCATCGGTGCCCTCGGATTTCAATTCCGAGCACCGGATCAAAAGTTAGGAATTCCCGCTCGTTCGTTCACTGAACGTACCCGAGCCAAACTTCGGAAATTAATTCCGGGCACTCCGGGCCTCGGAATCAGATGCCGTCTGAAACCGCGCTCTTGTAAAATTCTAAAGAAAATTAAGAAAAAAATTTTCCTTGAATTTTACGGGTCTTTACAGTTCTCAATGCTACTTATCATATAGATGGTGTAGCTGATCAATGGTGGACATTTCTCAAAAATATGAATCCTACGGAGGAGGTTGAGGAGTTGGAATGGAAGGATTTACCGAAAATGGTTTTTGATAAATATTTTCCTCACACCCTCTCACTTATGTTGGAAAGGGAATTCCTTGACCTCAAGATGAAATATGACAAATCCATCAGATCATACTAGGAAAACATCACAAGGCTTGCAAGATACACCTCTAACTTTGTCATTAAGCTTGAATGAATGGTTGGCCACTTCTTTTGTGGGCTTACACCTAGCCTAAAGAAATCCCGAGAGATCAGTAACTTTGATAACAATGAGGAAATTGTTTGATGTTACCTCATGGTCAAAATGGAGATCAGAGAATCCTAGGGGTATCATTGGGATAAGAAGCTTAAGGTGGACTTCAATTCTGGTGGCTCGATGGATAAATCCAGCGTTTCTTAGAAAACCCAGAACCCCACATTCCAATGGTATAGAAAGAAGAACCCCGGAAATTTCCTGAAGGGGAAGAGAAAATGATTTAGGTGTGGAATAGAAGGGAGCCAAATGGTTAACTATCGGCAAGAAAAACCCACAACTATGACAGAGGAGATGAACATTCCGTTCGAATATCAATGAGTTTTTTATTGCATCAACTTCAAATAACCAGGGCACCTTTCAAATCAGTTCCCTAATCCATGGGTTTTTTTAGGCAACCAATAACCTCCAAGGCATCATGGGAATGTTTTTTCCATCACTGTCACAGAATTGAACTCCAACAATGAAGTGGTGATATGTATGCCAGTTATTCATTCAATAATAGAGAACTTATATTTTTATTCTGGTTTTGCAGATTCTTTTATATCCTTAATGATTAGTAGAACAATCCCAACACCACCAAAAATCAAGGAAGTAAAGATGTTCGTGAGTATGGAAAATTGGGAAATCATTGAAACCCATGAGTATTACTCCTCCCCTGTCATAATATGTGGATTGAACATTCTAGAGAACCTCTTCATACTCCCTATTGTATAATTTTATGAAATTCATGGCATGGATTAGATTTCCTTATATATGGCCAACATAAATTTGCGTGAGAGGGAAATCACACTCCATATGGGGAATCAACACTCGATTCTATAAAAGTGCAAGGAGGAAGATGAGTTTTCTTTTTCACCATCATCACAAGTGTTGATATTATTGCCCTATAAATATGTGTATCTGGATATGATATTTGAGTCTAATAAGGAAACCATCCTTTATGACATGCATATTGTGAGGGAATTTACTTAAGTGTTTCCTATGGAATTTTATGGTCAACCTCCTAGAAGAGATGTTTAATTCTCAATTGATCTTATACATGGGTCGTTTCCAATATCCAAGACTCCATATAGAATGGTTTTTGTTGGTTCTTTAGGAGATGAATGAAAAACGACAGGATAATCTAGATAAATGGTTTATATGTCCAAGTGCTTCATTATGGGGTGCACCAGTCCTCTTCACCAAGAAGAAGGATGGGTCAATTCACCTTTGCATTGATTATCGTGAGCTCAACAAAATCATGATAAAGAACAAGTATCCTCTCCCTCGAATTGAATACTTTATTGATCAGCTTTGTCGAGAACAATAATTCTCCAAGGTGGATTTGTGGTCAGGATATTACCATGTAAGGGTGAAGAATAAGGATATCCCCAAGACTTCTTTTCGTACATGATACGGGCTGTATGAATTCATAGTAATGCCATTCGGACTCACTAATTCTCTAGAAATATTCATGGACTTAATGAATATAGTCGTTAGATATTACCTCGACAAATTTGTGGAAGTCTTTATAGATGATATTCTAATATACTCTAAAACCAAGGAGGATCATGATGAGAATCTAAAAATTATACTAGATACCTTGTGAAAGGAGAATCTCTATGAAAAGTACAATAAGTGTTAGTTCTTGTTGAAGTAGGTCTCATTCTTGGGCTATATAATCACAGGATATGGTATATTTGTGGATCCCTTAAAGAAAACTAAAATTGAGGGATGGATAAGGCCAACATCGGTGACATATATCCAAAGCTTCCTAGGGTTAATTGGATATTATTGCCAATTTTTGAGAAATTTCTCACAATTTTCCAACCCTCTTACCAATCTAAAATAGATGGAAGTAATGTTTTTTTGGAGTGATAAATACTAAGAGAGCTTCAAGGATTTGAAAAGGATGCTTATCACTTCTCTTGTGCTCACTCTACCCAACCGTGGTGAAATTTTGTGGTATTTAGTGATCTTTAGAACAAATGTATGTGTTGTGCATTGATGAAAAATGAAAAATTCCTTACATATGCTTCATGGAAATTTAATGTTCATGATAAAAACTATCCAACACATGATTTGGAGTTTTATGTAGTTATATTCACTTTAACAATTTTTCAGAAATACCTCTTTTGGGGGAAGTGTGAAATATATACAAACCACAAAATCCTCAAGAATATATTCACATATAAAGAGTTGAATATACGCTAAAGAAGATGGTTCGAGCTAATCAAATACTGTGACTACTCAATCCATTACCAACCCTTGAAAGAGAACAAGTTGGAAGATTCTCTAAGTATAATGGAACCAACAATCCTATCATTGATAAGAACTTAAAAGGATCCAATACTCTTATATTCGAGGAATAAGGACATTGGAATCATAAATAATGAAACATAATCATTCTTTTCACAAAATATTTCTCAACTGTCTCTTTTGGAAAGGTAAAAGGATGCTCAAAAGGATGATTTTGGAATTTAGAAGAATGTAGAAACTATCAGTAAAGGTAAAACCTCAGAGTTCAATGTCAATGAATATGTAATTGTAAGATTTTGATCAAGACTATGTGTTCCATCAAATATGGAGTTAAAGAAGGATTTTTTTGATGATGCACGTAGTTTAAATTTCTCCACTCACCCAGGAAACACAAAGACGTATCAAGCTCTCCGAGAGAATTATTTATGGGATAACATGATGTAGGAGATCACTGAGTATACATTAAAGTGCCTAGTATGTTAGAAAATGAAGTCTGAGAGGTAGAAGTCTAAGGGGATGATGCAACCATTACCTATACTATCATGGAAATGGGAGTTCATCAACATGGACTTTGTCATCGGACATTCAAAGACATCTAGAGGAAACAATTCTATCTAGCTTGTTGTGGATTTTCCTATAAAGACTGGTCACTTCATTAAAATTCATGAGGATTTATCACTAGAACCAATGGAATGTATATACATCAGTGTCATGGTACGGCTGCATGATGTAACACTATTTATTATATCCGATCGAGATCCAAGATTCACCGATATGTTTTGGAAGAGCCTTCACCGTGATCTGGATACTGAGATGAACTTCATTATGGATTATCATCCTCAAACTGATGTCCAATCTGAGTGGAATATCCAAATACTTTAGGAGATGTTGTAAGCATTCTCAATGGAATTTAAATGAGGATGGTATCAACATCATCATCTTGTTTAGCTCTAATATAATAACAGTTTCCACTCAAGAATTAAAATGGATCCTTATGAATCCTTGTATGGGAAGATGTGCAGAATACTGGAATGTTGGGATGAAGTAGGGGAGAAAAACCTCTTAGGTCCAGAAATGGTCGAAGAGATGGTGGAGAAGGTTAAGATCATCCTACAGCACATTAAAGTCAGTCAGAGTTGAAAAAATAGCTATGATGATAATAGTCAATGAGATATAGAGTTTGATTTTAAAGACATGGTATTCCTTGGTATATCACCGTGGAAGAGAGTTCTGAGATTTGGTAACAAGGTAAAGCTTAGTCCAAGGTACATATGCCCTTTTGAGATCCTTGATCACATTGGAGTAGTGGCCTATCGACTAGTACTCTCAATGAAACTATATCATGTACATGATGTATTCAATTTATCACTCTTACGGATGTACATACCTGACCCATCGCATGTACTCAATCCAGAGGTGGTACCATTGTAGAATGACCCCTCTTATGAAGAGAAGATGGTGAAGATCTTAGATCATATTGAAAATGTTCTACGAAATAAGATAATGCCCCCATCAAGGTGTTGTGGAAAACCCACATCTTTGAAGAAGAAACGTGGTTATCAGAGGAAGTGATGAAGCAGAGTGTCCCACATCTATTTTATTGTGGGAAAAGAAAATTTCGAGGGTGAAATTTCTTAAGGGGGGAATATTGTAACGACCCAAACTTTTATTAATGAAAATTCTTCTTGATCTAATTAAATTTATTATTATGGTTATAAAACATATGAAATTATTTGCTTTTATGATTTTTTATTTCAAAATACCATCACAAATTTTTACCATAGCTAATGTAGCCATTGAACAATGCTCACATGAGTAGTATAAATATTGGCCTTTAACAAATCCAATTTATAAACAAAAAGGATGTGATGGCCTCATCCATTAGACTAGCCCCATACAAAGACCATTTGTTGGAGCTTATAAAGGGGGTGGCGTCATTGGTATTCGCTCTTGACCAAGCCCAAGCCGTGCTTCAACACATTAATCTCAAACAGAATCGCCTATGAGGGAAGTGAGAGTTGATAGAGATCACCACCTGAGAAATCTTATCCAAGAAACCCCAATAGTCTCTCACCATCACAAACCTTAGACTTACGTATTATGTGGGTGTTATCATGGGTTATTAAACAAGACCCTTGCACTAGTATTATGTGAATTATTTTTTATATATAATAAATAATATATGTTCATTTTATTATTTTTACTTTCTAAATAGTTTTTAAAGTGAAAATATTATTTTTAGTTAATATTAAATTAAAAATGTATTTTGATGAATTAATGGATTTTTGAATTAAATAAAATTTTAATAAAATATTATTAATAAATTAATTTTTATTAAATATAAATTATTTTATAATTTTTAAAAATAAAATTGTTATTTTTATGATGTTTTGAAATCCATTTTTTGTGAAAACCTATGAATTTTCCATAAATATCGGTTTTCATTTTAAAAGTAAAAACTCGCATATTTAAATAGTTATTTAGATAAGATAAATATTATTTTTGGAATTAAGACATCAAAATTATCTAATTCTGAATTTTTCATAATTTTCTGAGATAGTCAAATTTTTGTGTAAAAATTAAATACAGTTTAAATATATAATTTGATTAATGACATCATAATGACCCAATAGTTATCTAATAATATATTATAAACATTATTTTCTACCAATATATGTTTTGAGATTAAAATAATGTTATTTTAGTTTTGTTTGATTTATTTTTACAAATCATTAGTGGACCCTCCAATACTTATAAAAACATTTTAACTTTTAAAATTGATTTCTTTGAGAGTGGGACTGACCACCACATAAGAAAGCCTAATATTTTAATAAGTTTGTAAATTTTCCTTATAAAATAATATTTTTGAATCCCCTTTGGAAAAACACATGGGAAAAAACCACACATTGGTTTGTGTTTTTAGTTAGTTTAATGTGTCGTGGCCCAATCCTAAATAATAAATAATTCTCTCTCCTTTATTATATAAACCCACCCAATCATAAACTTCCTCATCACTAAAATCTTTTTTAACTCGACCAAAACCTACCCTCATCTCTCTAAAATCCTCCCATGGCTCCATAATCTCCCACGAAGCCTCTATCAAGCCCCTCCCAATCCTTTGGGATCACACTCCAAAGGGATTTCTTCCATTCTCATTTTTGTCCAAATTTCATTATGTTTTTATACCCTTTTATTTTCAATTAAAAATGTTGGGGTATTATTTCTCACCTCCCCCATACTTCTCTATTTATTTCTTAATGATGATAGACCACTTTTCTCTCTCATTAATTCTTCTATTGTACACCTGTTACCATGCTGATATTCTGTGTGGAATTTCCCTCTCCTCATTTACATTCATGAAATTATTTTATATTATGAATCCAAATTCCATTACATATATTTTGACATGAAACTATATTACCCACCCTTAATATCCATTTAATATACATATAATGAGACACCCCTTAATCTCTTATCTCCATTTTAATGAATTCTTTTGTCACGTCGTTGTTCTGCTGAAATTACACCACGATTTTCCAAGCCAAAGTCATTGTATTGTGAATTCAATTCCCATTTCTATATAAACGGTATTCACCTTAATGCTCATTTACTTATTTGTTATAGAGATTCATGTATGATTTTCCCATTCCTTTATCATGGAATAAATTATGATCTTTTATGAATTCATGTTTTATGATCCATGTGGCACACATATGCATGAAATGAAATTATTAAGAATGGTGCACCCTAATAGAACTCCAATGCATTAGGTAAAGATTATTATCGTGAGAATACAAGTGAAATGAGGGTTTAATAATGGAAATTAAACTTCATTGAGGGTTTACTCATGCTCCAGGTTCAATAATCCTTGGCTCATGAAAATACCATGTTAATTTTTGTCGCCACATTTCTTTGTTATGATAATCAAGCAATATCATGCCATTATGTTCATGTTTCTCTTGTGTTCCATTGATATAATTAATGAATAACATAGACTATATTATTCATGTTATGACTTTTTTACCCCATTTTTTTCTTTATTTCTCACCCTTTTCTTATGCATTTCATTGGGTTATCCCATGAAATGCTATGTACAAGGGAATGTAGTGGTAATGTAAAGGATGTTTTCAATAAAGATGTTGTGTTTAGTGTTTTAAGTAATTATATAATGTTCATAATCCCCATAGAAACTATACCACTGTATATTTTATGTTGTATCAAGTGAATATTTTATGTAATAAATAATCATTAAGAGTGTAATAAAAAGCAGGGTTGTTATAGTATCTATGCGTTCTAAATCCACCCCCATGCCCAATCCCCCCCACCCACTATCCTCCCTCATCGATCCCCCTCCATCACATATATATTTTACCATGCTACCCCACCTATATTGTTCTATCCCCCGTTTTCGACACCCCCATCCAACACTTTTTTCCCTTTCCCCATCACACAAAATTAATAGAGCTCCAATCCCCCCCCCCCCTCGTCGAGAACCCCACCCCCACGCTTTATTGTCCCAACCTTCATCCATTGAGACCCTTTCCATCTATCCCCCACCCAAACCCATCCTATAAATTTCTGTGATATTCCTAATACTTCCTTTTAAATTTTTGGGCGTCCAGTGCTTTGGGGGGAATTTCTAAAATTTTATAAGTTATTCAAAAATTATTTTGTAATTTACAAAAAAAATTTATAACAGTTTTAAAAATCCTTAGAGTAATTTTATGTTTTAAAAGTTTATTTAACATTTCATTTTGGAGTTATCATATTTATTATAATATATCAAATGTGGTTTGGGGCATTTGGAAGTAATAATAAAGCATTATCCAAATTAGTTATATCTTTTTGTGGGTGAAAATTAAATATTTTTTGGGCTAATATTACCCTTACACATGACCATCCTTCTACATAATGGTAAAACTAGTTTTTAAAGGGGAGAATAAGGGTATGTTTTGGTTTTAATGGATTTTGTAAATTAAAATAGAAGTTTATTCTTCTTGTTTAAGGGTAATAAATGTCTTTTAAAACATGTATGAATGTAAGTCCATATTCCCTTATGTTGTGTAAGTGTAAGGATAGGCATTAAAAATTAGACAAGAATAAGGTTGTTATTGTATACAGTGTGTAAGAGTAAACTCAAGATGCCCCTATCTGAGACCTTCCATTGCATCATATAAGGATAAAAGAAATTTCCCTTCAAAATATCCCCAATTTTGTGTATGGGTAGAAATATTTCACTATTTTTATGATTTTTATTTCTTCTTTGACCTTTAACAACCATAAGATAATTTTAATGAATTTTGAACTCCTAAAATCATAGTAATTATTTATTTTTACCATTTTTTATAATTTATTAATATTTTTTGTATAATTTTGTTTGATTCATAATTCTGTTCTAATATACAAACCATTGGGATGATTAAATGGGAATTTCAACATAGTATTTTTCAAATACAAGTTTCTATCAAATTTGAAATAATAAAACTCTTCTATACTTTTACTTATTTTATTTCTACTCTTATATAGAAAACTATTGGACCTTATCTTTCAGTTTTCAAGCAATAGAAGATTTTTTTATTCTTCCATTGAAATTTCAATGTATGGAAAACACTTTTCTCCCTTCCATCTGTTATATGTAGTGTCATTCTTATACCAACACTAGGTTGGGGATATTTGTTTTTTATTTAATTTATATGAATATGTCACATTATAATTATTTTTCTTTGTTTTGTATGGATGGTATGTGTCAACGTAATGAAGATAATTAATCTACCATAATGAAAATGATGGGAATAGGGAGTTTCACTTATATTTTAATATATTTCTTCATATAGCATATATTTGATTCCGTAGAAATTATTATGATGTGTATGAAGTTTTTTTATTCTAATTATATCATAATATGTTAATTTAAATAGTCAATATAGGGTCTTAGAAAAATAATATTATTATCACATAAAGACATGTGATATTGTTTATATATGTATTAAATGAAAATTTAGAATTTCAATATTTTTTATAATTTAGTGATCAATAAATTATATTATTGAATTAGAATTTTTTTCATATTTGGAAATATATATCATTTTTCATTAAGTAATTTTGTTTGTTTCCCCTTTTTTAAATTCATTAATCTGATTGTATGTTTAATTATTGGAATTACGTGTGTGGTTGTTTTCTATGTTTGATTTTTGGGCATATAATGTTGGTGTATGATGTAGGTATCTGGGGTTGATATGGGAATGGTTGGTGGAATTGTGAATTTTATTGTTATATGATGAGTATCTATGAAATTATAGAAATGAAAATCCTATTAATAAGAAAATGGTTTATGTTCGAAAGAATGGATGATAAATGGTATGATGATGTTTAACTTGAATTTAGAAATATTATAATGGAATTTAAAATGGTTGGTAATTGAAATGGTTAAATGAAAACCATGAAATTAATGTCTGGTAATTGACTTAAATTAAATTTAAGATAAATGAATGAGCTTTTTAAAATGGAATAACTAGGTAAATGGTAGTTAGTTAAAACCAAATAATTCTATAAATGCTGGAAAATTTCATTAATGTTGTATTTTTGTAGATTTTAAGTGCATGTTGTGTAGTGAGATCTATTTATATTGGTGGTTATGATGAGGTATTATGTTTTTATGCAATGGTTATGGTTATTGGATGCTATTTGTTATGTAAACCCACAGGTTTGGCATGTTTGTAAATAGTATTTTTTTTCATTATGATTTATAAAATGCACTCCCCCCCCCCTTATTGAACACTATGTGATGAAACTAAAATGTTTTTGGGGTGTTTATCCCAATATATATATGGTAAGGACAGATGGATGGGGACCCCCTATTCACTGATCTCTCTTATATGGGAGTTTTTATGCATAATAATTGATATTGTTAAGTTAAAATTGTACTAGTGGTGATGTTTAATGAGATGATTTTGCATTTGATAGTGGGGTTGCACATGGAAGGAGTATGACATGAGGTTGATGGCATTAATGTTCATTATATATTACTATTATGGTTATGGAAATGGTTGAGATCATATGTGGTTTCCCAGGTTTCATTGGGTGAGATGTGTTGTGATGATCTATATATGATCAGGGAAGAAGTTATGTGATGAACAATTTATCATTGTACTTGAATATGTTGAAGATATGGGAGTACCTAGATGTATGATGTTGGGATGCTCGAATGGAAAACCAATGTGAATGTGTTTTGTTTTGTCCTTTCATTAATATGATTCATATTATGTTACTATACATAGATGCATTATTTTTTGAGAAAAACTTGGAGAGGTTGTGAACTAATTGACTTTATTGGTGCATGTTGATTCCATTTTATGTTCATTAGGGAATTATTATGATCTTCTCACATATTCATGATATTTCATGGTAATATACTGCTGATTATACATGTTATGATCACTCTTTATATATATACTATTTTTCACATTTCCTGGAAGACATAGGAAGATATTCTTGAAATTACTAGCCTAGGCATTTGAGATGTGGTTGAGTTTCTACCATATGACTGTCCTAATGTATAACTTTGAGACATTAATTGTATTTCTTCGTCATTACATGCATTATGGATATTGTGGATTTTACATTTTATTATGTTATGGAGTTTTTTGGTGGCTAATATTCTATCACGTAATCCTACGTTTCTTTCTATTGAGGGTATCCGTCCTTCATATGTGACCTTCTTTATATCCATGGGTTTGGTCACCAACAAAGGGCTTAATGGAGGTGGGACTTAGGGGTTATTATCTCTCTTTATCTTTTTTTGGCCCATGAGGGGTACCTTAGGAGTGGAGCATGAAAAATTTGTATCAAATGTTTTCGTTGATATATATGATGCACATTGGAGATAGGAACAATGAGTATTTCATGGGTTATTCAGGAAAAAATTTCATTTGATCTTGGTGGAAGACATTGGCCAGGGAATACCTACTAGGACATGGTATTTTAGGGCCCCCTATGATCCAATTAAAGGAATCTAAGACTATCAAACAACCAAGTGAGGTTGTGATTCTTGTAGCGTATAGTCCTAGAAGATGTACATGCATCATGATTGGCTACGTTTGTGATTGAAAAAGATATTTTTGGGAAGTTAATTAATTTAATTAAATAAATATTATTTTTTATGTTTTTATATGATTGTTTTTATTGTGTGGTTGTTAATCAATTATTGATTTGAATTGAATTATTCAGGAACATTGAAAGTAAATAGTAGAATTGGGATTAACTTGCATTAGATACTTTTTTGAAACATTATTGAAATTTGAATATGGTGTTTTGTTCTCTGTGATAACATCATTTTTCATGAATTAGATTTTATTTCTATTTTTAAAATTCATAACATAATAATCTATTTTTCCAACGTTTAATTTTTTTACGGAATCATGCTTAGTGTATTTTTCTTATAATATCTACTGAATTATGGAAACACTTACAACTGTTGTTTCCTTTAATAGATTTTATACTAGAAAATTAATATACTTTTTAAAAATTTCATTATTTGGTGTATTCTAGTTACTATATGCGTTAATATTCATTTAATTTCTTTCCATTTTTAATTTATTACAAGCATGTGTTGTGGATTTATTGTAAAAAATTTCTTTGGACATTTAAGTTTTTATATTATTTATAAATGACCATCATGATTATCAACAATTCATATGAAGAATTTGAATATTTAAAAAGAATAAACTACACCTTTTTTTATGATCCTAGATATTTAGTATTTATAGAATCATATGTTTTGAGCATGTGTTACGAAATAAATTCTTGTGACATTTTTTTGTAAATTTTGGAAAATCGTAAGAATTCTTATTAATAACTATTAATAATCTGATGGATTACAAAAACAAAAAATTTAGATCATTTCCAAATCATGGTTAAAATCTTGTTATGGTATATTCTTTATGTTATAGAATGTAAAAATATGAATGGAATTCCATGTTTTTTCTTACTTCTCATGTTATGTGGACTTCATGTGTTATGAATATTATAAGGACAGAATTAAATTGTTTTTTCATGGAAAATGAAAAGCATGTGTTGTGGAAACCAGTTGAGACTCATAACTGTTTAAATGTTTGAACTTATTCATTTCCTGACTAATAAATCATTTTTAGTGTGGAAATTACTTTTCATTCATTTTAAGTCATGAGTAGTGTTCTATGGGTATCATTCCTAATATGTAAAACATATTTGTTGAAGTTATAAAAAAATTAGTTTGTGGATCTGGAAAATTTATTATTACTAATATATCAAGATAAGAATATGAAAGTGTACGAATCATGTTGTATAAAAATATGGAAGTAAAATAATTTTACATTAAATATAGAATATTCAAATGTTTTCCTAAAGAGTGAATTTTTTTAAATAGTGTCTAGTTTGATCAAGATAATAATGACACATAGTAATACAACCTGTGCAATTTTAACTTTTTAATCATAGAGAATGTTTTTTTGAGAGTTATGAAATAATATTTTATATAGAATTGGGTATTTGGATTGACCATGAGAACCTTGCATGTATAAATTTTCAAATAATGTTAAAAGTGTGTTTTAGTGTAAATAATCTGAACCAAGAATGTCTTTTTTAAGCATGTTGGCCATGATGCATGAGATAAAACATCTGTAGTTTTTCTCCTTAACTTGGTTTCATGTAAAAAAATTTTAAATGAAAGGAATTATGGTTTTTAGAAATTAATTATAATCATTTAGTGTCATTTGTGGTTGCAGTATTTAATTTTTCATTAAGGTTTTGATATGACTTGTTGAAAACATGTTCCTATATTATAAATTAATGTTCTAAAGGATACTTAAGATTATTTTATATAATATATTTTGATCCATAAACAATTTATATTTCTTAACTTGGAAAATTTTGTGTTTTATGAGATGATGTTTCGTTCTATTGAGAACATGTATCCCTATTGTGATTTATTGTTTTTTACTGATTTCATTTATGGACTCACCCACGTATTTTAAAAGATCAGTTACTTTAATATGGTGATATAAAAAGTAGGCTAGAAAATATTTTAATTTATGATAATAATCTTGTTGGATGCAACTAAATTATTATAAAGGAACAGATATAAGTGCTTGACAGTTATCCTATTTGTCAGTATTGTTGGGACTAATCTTATGTTGGTGGTATGTTCTATCAATTCATGAATATGTAGAGATTTAAACCCATTCCCAAATCATGATGTGTTATATTACAACATGTTTAAAAAATTTTTGGGTGAGTCGGTGATGCCTAAAGAAGGAAATATCTTTGTGTGGTGGATGGGTTATTTTGATTTTCATTCTGGAGGAAGCTTCTTTTATGTTGATATGAGTTCCTTTTTCAGTTTAGAAATGCAATGTTAAACACTAGGAATTAATGAGATGTATTTTTGGAAACATGGAAGTTGAAATGTTAAATCTATAGTGACTTTTCATGAATATAGTTCTAGTGATTTGTGTTTTTTAGAAACTATGGAAAACATTACTACTGAATAAGTTCTATTAATCCTAACTCATGTCTTTTTTTGATTCATGTCATATGTTAAATTGGGTTATCTAATTTTGTGGTATTTTGTATTAATGTTAACATGGTAAATATCACGGTTGAGTAGAGTTATTTAAATAAAAATAATTTGGTTTAATCAAGTAACCTCTCTGTTTATGTATGTAATTTTAGGAAGCAAGTTAAATATGAAAGGTAAGATACCATTTTAGTGTTATATTTTTATTTTTATTATTTTATATGAAACATTATTGAGTTATAAATGAAAATAGTCAGTGGATAGGTTAAATTCAGTGATGCTTGGTGTATTAAATTAGTCAATCTTCTTGTTGGGTAAGTTTTTAAATAACAATGAACTTATTTTGGGGAAATTTGGAATGATTATGTAATCCGTTGAAGTTTACGTCATACTATGAAATATAGTTTAGTGAGACACACATGGGAAAAAATGATTTGTGTTGAATTTGTTTTTACAAAGTGTATTATGATAAATACCTTATTATAGGAAGTAATTAGGATTTTTTTCAATTAAAATGGTTTTATGGCATATAATATTTTATTAAATTCATGTTTCTTAGTGGGAATATTTTTATCAGAATGCTTTTTAAATTCACATGTTTTAAAAAAATTAATTGTTGGGATATATTTCTAGAAAGTAAAAAATATTTCTAAAATAATGTTTAGGTTTTAAACTTATTAACCATCATTACATTATTATATTTTGTAAGTATCATATTTAAAATTATAAATGAATTGTTTTGTATGAAATCCAAGATATCTAGTTCATTAAATGTTTATTATGTTGTGTTTTTTATATTATGAATTTAAATTTTCTGGAATTATAAATATATATATAAATCATGTATATATTTTTATTTAATCACATGCCTAATTTAATTTAGTGAAAAGTTTTATGTAACAATGTTTTCTCTTACATGAAGTCATATGATTTCTATATAATGTTATATTTCCTAAATTTGTTCTCTTCTATTTTTTTTGATTAATTAATATTCAAGTATTTCTTGATGGGGTTTTTATGGAAATCTATGTAGACAACTTATAGTTTGAGAGGTATCTTCTTAATGTATTTTCAATAGAGTGGTTTTTGTGTTCTCTATATAAGGAAAACCATGAGTGGTATCTCACGAGGGGGTAAAACTATCTTCCCTTCCCTTCCACTCCAATTTTTTTTAATCCTTGTTGATGAAATTTGTTTAACAGTTTTATAATGTAGAGTTATAGAATATTCTAAATAATTTACCATTTATTGTAGTCCGGTTTCTTGTATGAAATTTTATAAATTTTCTATGTCTTTTTAAACTGTTTTTTACATTTTAAAAATAGTTTTTAAATAGTTATAAAAACAATTAGAGTAATTTGAAGTTCTAAATTTTTTTTTGGAATTTAATTTGGATGGTTTGAAAGTGATTATGATTTTTAAGATGTTTTTTGGGACTTTTAATGTATTAATAATGTCTTAACTTAATAATTTAAATGTTTTTTAAGTGAAAATATTATATTTTTATGTGAAATCTCACCCATATGCATGACCATGCTTCTATGTAAGGGTAGAACATTTATTTTAGGGGTTCATAAGTTAGAAAGTTTTTCTTAATATCTTTTCTAATTTTAAAGGGATGTTTATAATTCATGTGTAAATGAAATCTGTGGTTTTTAAACCATGTGTAAAAGTAAGCTCTTATATACTTCTATTGTGTATTGTTAAGGGTGAACTTATAACAATTTGATAATGGCATGGTTGTTATTATGAATCCTATTTTGGGTAAAATCAAGGAACTCTTATGTGATCACTTTTATAGTGATGCATAAGTTTAAAATAAGTTACACTTATACAGACCCCCTATCTGGTGTATAGGTATCAGAAATTCTCTATTACTATATTTTCCCATATTATTTTATTTGTAACACCCATAAGATGATTTTAATAAACTTTAAACTCCTAAAATCATTATTATTAATTTATTTTGACTTATTTATTAATTTAAATCACATTTTTCGAAGATTTTATTTGATCCATAATTTTTTTTCTGATATACAAACCACTGGAAAAAATAAATTGGTGTTTCACCATTTAATTTTATAAATATGTGTTACTGAAACTTTTGAAATACCTATACCCTTCCCCATCATCCTTCCTTTATTTTTAATCACAACCAGACGGCCCCAAGACCCAATACTGAAGTCTTCAAGGTTTAATAAATTTTATTTATTCTTCAATTTTAATTTTTAAGTGTGAAGAAAATCCTTCACTTTCCTTTATCCCTTTTGTGAAGCACAAGCCAAGTACCATCACCTGGTAGGGGATCTGAGTTATATCTATAATTTCTATTCATGTCTGATATTATCATGATTTTGAATCATTTTGTGTGGATGTTAATTTTATTAACCAGGAATAAAATTAATTAAACATAATGAAATTGATGGTAATTGATATTTTCTCCTATATTTTACCTGATTTCATAATGTTAAAGATATTTTATCACCAAAAAAATTCATTTTCATGTGTAATTTATTATTATTATTATTTTCTTATACCCTATTAATTTAGACAATTGAAATGTTGTCTTGGAAAGATAAATTGATTATCACATTAAGAAAAGTGATATTGTTTATATTCTATTAAAATTAAAATGTGAAATTTCATGTGGTGTAATAATTTTATGATCTATTAATCAAATATTTGAAGTAGAATCATTATCTCAAGATGAAATTAATATTGTTTCTTATATAAAGGATGTTTGTGTGTTTCCCCTTACTTTTGAAATTGATTAAGGTGAAAGTATGTGTAATGGATGGAATTATGGGTGTCGTTGTTTGATGATTTTGAATTGCGGGGTTGTGGTGGAGGTGTGTGATATAGAAATATATAGATGATATGGGAATGGGTAGTGGAACTATGAATTTTCTAGTTATACTCTTAGTAGATTTAAAATGATTGAAATTGAAATTTTGTTAATATCGAAAGAGTTGGGGTGCGAAATAATGATTGGTAAATGGGATGATGACTTTTAATTTGAATAGGGATATATGATAATTGATAGAAAAAATGGTTTGTAATTTAAATGGTTAAATGGGAACTATGAAATTTATGTGTGGTAATTGGTTCAAATGAACCAAAAGATAAATGAATTATTTTTATAAAATACAACGGTTGGGTAAATGAGAGTTATTGAAAACACAATAATTCTATAAAAGGTTTAACTTTTAATTAATGTGTGATTTATGTGGAATTTTTTTGGTGGCTGTGTGGTTTGATATGTTATTTGTGGAAGTGATATTGATCTATAATAGTAGTGAAGAATTTTTTTTAGTGGTTTAAGTTTTTTTGTGTAAACCTATAGATATAGATTACATGTAACTATTATATATTTTATTTTCATGTTGATTTCCAAAAATAACCCCACATGTATAGTGAACTATGTGTTGACATACAAATTTTTTGGGGTTCTTTACCATTATTGAGATAGTGTGGATGAATAGATGGATACCCCCACTTCAGTACTCTATATTCCATTGGAATTTTATATACACGAGCTCTGATAGATAGAAGTAAAAAGGTGCACTAGAATTGATATTTGATGAGATGGGGAAGTGATTCATCATGTGGAAATTTTATGGCATGATGAGTATATGAGGTTTATATCCTTCAAGTTTAAAATACCCAACTATTCTGGTTATGGTAGTTGTTGGGAAATGATGTGGTGGACCAGGTGTCTTAGAGAGAGATGTGATTTAATGCACTAGGTGTCTTTAAGTTAAATGTGATGTAATGGCACATGTTTCTTCAAGAATGATTTTATAGAGTACATGGGCATTCCATGATGTATTTCATTGCAGTGATAGATTGAAAAATAAATGGGAATGTGGTGCAAGGTACCCTTTTTTAAATATGATTCATACATTGTTACTTTAATTGGATGTGTAATTTGAAAATAAATCCTTGGTGAGGCTGGGAAATAACTGGCCTAATAGGTGCATGTTGATTCTATATTATATTCACTACGAAATAAATATTCTCTTCTCACATTTTTAGAAGATTTCATGAGTATTATCCTAAGGATTGTACATGTTTTTCTCACCCTATGTATATGTTAAAAAAATTATCTTTCCAAAAGTTATTTGGGGGCTATGTTGGATATTACAATATTGAGCATTGGAGATATTATTGTGTTCCTATCATTGTATTGTCTTGATGTTTTACTTAGATAATTTCATTGTATTAATATGAAATTTCATGCACTGTGGATATTGTGGATTTTAACATTTCTAATGTTATCGAGTTGATCAGTGGTTTATATCTTATCTCATGATCCTACTTTTATTTTAGTTGAGTGTAATGCCTTCTATATGTGTGGCTTTCATATAACCTTGGTCCCAGTATCTAACATGGGGCCTACTTGTGCAGAGACTTAGGAGTCATTATCTCCATTTCCCTCATCCAATGAGGGGTACCATTTGAGGGAGGGGTCATAACACTATCTTAGGGCACACATACCCTCCAAATAGCTTGTGTGTCACCTTACACACTGACCCACAAACCCCACCCCCATCATGGAGCCACCAGCAAACTTTTGGCACTCTCATATCATCAAGACTCTAAGCCACAGACCATTTCCATAGTTGTAGAGCATAACCATATAAGGTTATGTTAGGGTTACCTACTACCTTACCTTGGTTCCTCTTATACATAGTGACTCCCTTCCCTCTTCTCAAAAATCTCATACCCTGTATATGCTATGATCCCTAGAAAAACTATTATTCATATTTTAATAGTGTTATTTTCATTTATTACATTAATTATTTTTTTAAATTTTGTTTTTTAGGAAATTAAGAAGCTATATATTTTTTGTAGTAAATTTAGGGAAATAGAGTCTTTAATTAACTAAATAAATGAAGCACATATATGATTGAAAATTTTTAATTACTCATTCATTTTTCTTTAGAATGTTTTTTTCCTATGAATAAATGTTTAATTAATTTCCTATTAGAGAAAAAATGTTACTTTTATAGATATTATTCCAAAATTAATTAATTTTTTTTAATTCTTGACTTTTTATGACTTTGATAGTTTCATATTAACATTTTTTAAGAGTAATATATTTTTTAAATTGGGTTTCGAAGATATAGGTTATGGATTATTTAATTCATTTTTTTGGCACAATTATCTTTGTGTGTGAATATACATATTATAGAGGTACACTTAGATAGTTTTTGGTTCACAATACTCATTATATTCATTGCATATTCCTAATCTCTAATTCTCATTGGAGGTACATTGATATGTTGAAGTGTGGAAATAACACTAATGGTGATATTTTTTTTCATTATGATTCCATCTTTATTTGGTTGTAAAATAGGATTCTCATTAATTGTTGTCAATTGTTTGATCCCTACTTCATAGCATTCATGGATTCTTGGGATACATGGTTTCTTATATTCCCAAGAACCTATCTTTTAATTATTTTTTCTCATGTGACATGATTATTTGACAATCAAAATATGATAATCACTTATTCTATATTTTGGTATTCTCTTGATCCATTAATCATTTTGGTTTAGTTTTTTTAAATTTTAGGTGTTTCATCATCTTTGATCACTTTTCCAGAATTTAGGTAGTATATATTTTCAAATCTTCAAAATTTTCACATTTCTAGTGCATAATAACAATTCAAAAATGAAATAATTTTGGTTATATATTTGCATGACATTGAAAAAAAATTATTAGGTGGATTTTCAAATACTCAAATATTTTGTTAGGTACAACCATTTGATTAGGTAAATCATGTTAGATCTTGTTATTAAAGTAATATAGCTCTAATAAATTCAAACAATAAATAATTCATTAAAGTGTTTTGATCAACTTATATATTTCTGGGATTATTCACTCAATAATCATTAAACCATATGAACTTCATTATCCTTCAAATAGATTTAAATTTTTTATTCATAATGTTATCATGATTCAATATCCTAGATTAATTAATTATATTCACGTATAGGTCCCTCTAAATCAATAATGTCTGAAATTATTTACCAATATATAGTTATCTTCTCTCTTTCTTTAGACTTGTTTGCAGTCATTCAAGTAAATGTATCCATATATAATATTAGTGTGATTAAATTTCTAAATTATTTTATTATATAAATACATATGGTGATATACCATTGAATTTTCCATAGTTTTTTATATTTAATTAAATTTTCTCAAAAATGTAACATAATTTTACTTATCATTATGAAATTACCATTTAATATGATGTGGCATTAAATATAAAAGTTTGAACAATTAATGTTCAATAAATGAATCCATTAATATATTTAAATTCCATTTTTTCATCAACTGGTTTATAATAAATGTAGTTGTAAGTGGTTTTGTTAAATTTTTTGTATCTTCTTTCCCTATAATTGTTAATCATAAATATTTTACTATAATACACATTATATTTTTCTATAATTGAAAGGGTTTTTATTATATAAATGAAATTTCTAAAAAATATTTTTATATCATATATTCCCCTAATTATTAATTGATTTATAGGAAAAAAATGATTCATAAAAAATTTAAATATTGGAATTTCTGAAGGATTTTGGTTTTTTTTATTCAACAGTGTTAAGGAATTAATGATTATCGAGAAATACTTACTCCATTTTTTATGTGATCCTCTCTACATCATTGATTATCACACCCATACATTTGTTAATTTCATTTTATTTTTTAAAAGGTAATGATTCTTTTTAAGAATATATAGGAACATACTAATAATTATTTATTTTCATTTATTAATTACAAAAAATTAAAATTAAGAGGATTCCTTTTTAATTTTTTGGAACAATCTTAGTTGGTTGTTATATTAAAAAATAGAAAAATATATAAAACATTAGTTTTCCATAAATTATTTGATATTTTTGTTCAATTTTTCTAGAGACTATTTAATCTCTGTTATTTAGATTTTTTTCAATTTATACTCCACTCCAATTTTTTCCAATCTATTTTGAGTTTGTATTAGTCATTGTGATTAAGAACCATACTTTTAATGATATTATTTAGATGTGAAGGTATGGGATTGGAATACTTTAATTTGTTGGTGGGTAAATATTATGATGGTGACGTAATTGAAAAAGTTTCTTTCGATAGGTGTTCGAAGACATTAATTGACATATATTTTAATAAAATTGATTCATGTGATTTTTACTAAATTAATGTGTTTTTAATCTCAGTTATTTTTGTTATTTCTTATTGATTTAAATAAAAAGGATTTTTCTGTGTCATATCATCATGGTCTTCCCTATATATAAATTTTTTCTATTTAAAATAAATTAAAAGGTGTTTTTAATGAATTAATAGGTTTTTATACTGAATTATATATTAAATTGATCATTTAATGTCCAAAATGTTTCTTATTTAGTCTATGAAACACATAAAATACATTGATTTTTTTGTGCGACATGAGAAATCTAGTAAATAATATTAAAGGAATGATAAACCACCATCTAAATACTAAACTTATTTTTGTGAATATAATACAGTCATGTCTATTTTATTTATCTTTTTCGTCATCATATGAGTTAAATAATTTTTTTTATTGAGACCAAGTGTTGTATTGGTTGTCAATGAGTCAATATGTATTAGTCAGTGAAGATGAATTTATGATGATTAGATTAATAGAAGAATTCTTTATATGTCATTATTGATAATTTATCCTTGTAATTATATAAGTTGGTTGAATTACATTTGTGGTATATAGAAATGGAACTACGTGATGTTGTAACTTGAAGAACTAGAGTGGTTCTGTTAAAGAAAATGTAGCTATGAAAAATTTCTACTACAACCAGATATTTTATCGATAGTATTTTTAATACTTGGAATGATACTTAAAGTTGTGTATTGGTTGGGGTGATACCATTTAGGATTTATATCTCCATCCATGATACCACTGGGGATTCTATACCTCTAATTTCTACCATCAGGCATGCCACTTAAAGGAATTACACGGCCAGTCATGATACCATGAGGTGCTACCACTTGGTGAATTATAGTAAAGTGTTCTATCATCAGGTGTGCTACTACTATATATGCTACCATCAGGCATATGAACACCAGTCAAGCTACTACTATGTGTGAAATCATTGGGGTTCTACTATTGGGGTGTATCATTAAGTGATATTATTAGTTTTATACAATGAAATAAGATCAAAATATTAAGAGAGGATAAATTTTGATAGTGAGTATGAATTATTTAGGCTTTCATATAGATTCTCGTATATGATTTATAATTCATGTATTGAGATAATGAGAGTTTCAGTAGATGATGATACCGAGATAAGTAATGAGATCATTAAATATGATTTGTGGGTATTCATACAATTTAAAGAGGATAACTGGATCATTTTCATATTTTATATTATATCTATTTCAAGAATGTTCGATGATGAATTTATAGATTTCGTATGAGATCGAGGGTAGGTATTTCTTGGATGTTGAGTCAATCTTGAGATTTTTGGTATTAAAGGTGAGGCGAAGTATTTATCTATGACATGATGAAATGAGGAAATAATTAATTAAATCATGACAATGAAATTAAGTTGTTCATTAATTTAATAATTACACAATACAATAATCTTTATTCATTTACCATTGATAAGGACTAATTCAATGATATGAAACATCAATTAATATATAAAATTAATGAAGAAATAATTGGGTTACATTGAATCAATTTAACAGAGAAATATCTTCTTACAGTTTATGTAGTTATGATGCTCATATAATGGGAGACTATAAGAAATCATGTATTACTACAGTCAATATTAAGAAATCTTGGGAGTCTTGATCTGAATCATTTAGAATTTAATGAAATATTTTATTAATTTTTTATTGTGGGTTTTAAAAGATGATAATAACTACATATATAGGATATCTATATATACCTATAGGTTTACAATATGGGGATTTTTATACATGAAAACATTATGATATCATTGAGAGTTATATAATTTTAATTATTTAAATAAGTGAATAGATGGTGGAAGGAGACTCTAAATGTGACATACCTGAGTATTCAAAGAATTTGAGGAGAATTTAGATCGAACCAGATTTAGTGATGAGATTAAAAACTTTCTAAGTATAATTTCATGAATATTTTCATGTTTAGAACTTTTGATCCATATATGTGTGGTGGAATATTGTATTCCCAGATTGTATAGAATATACCAAGGATAGAATAAGATATTTCTTGACTAGATCCTCATTGAAGACTGAAATTTGTATCTTCCATTTAGTTTTAGAAGTGGAGAAACACAATTGGACATTATATTTATTGGAGAAGGATTTTTTATGGATTTAATCTCTTATGTAATAATAAAAAATATGTGTTATGGGGTCTAACCAAAATAGTAAGGAGTATTATTTTGTTCAGACCTTGTAAAAACATTGTGATACTCTTATTTTTTACAATAAACAAATGTGAAGTAATGAGTAAACCTTGAGTGGATAATGAACATTAATAGGTTCAAGAGATTGAATTTAAAATAAAGATAATAATAAAAAATATAGTATCAACTTAATCTTTTGCTCTCATAGCTCCATATATCATGGGACTCTATAACTAGTATCATATATATGTTTCCTCTTTAGATTTCTAAAGTATTTTGAGATATGAAGAATATTAACTCTATCAATATCCTAGGTATCCACATATTCAATGTGGGAATTATCATAATTGGTGGAATATGATGAAACTGTATCACCTGTGACTCTAACTAGAAGTGAGATATACTGCTAAAATTAGTTTTCCAACCATTCCTGAAGGAGAAGATAGAATAACAATGGAAAAAGGTATTTTGTGATGGATATAAAAGAATAAAATTCCATCCACATTTACTTTTCATAGAAGTCCTATGTAAAGTTAATGGGTCTTCAAAATACCAAGGAAATTTGAGACAAATTGAGAAGCATCTTTGAAGGTAATATCAATTTCATTTAATCAAAACATAATGTTTGTATGATAAAACATTAATATTTAAAGATGAAAATTGATGAAATTTCCAACTACTATTCTTCCAAAATAAGTGAGTTGTGTGAAACATACATGGATTTTGTGCGAAGCTATAAGATTCCGTCATAATCAAAAAATTAGAGTTGAATTCCCTATATTGGTTTGATTAAAAAGTTTCATCTCTGGATGAATGATAAGACTTAACAATTGATGAGTTATAAAACATACTCACGTATTATGTGATGATGAATTCAAATATTTTCAAATATAATGGAAAATATGAAATGGATTTTGAATCTATAAGAAAATGAAAAGTCAGATAATAAGAGGATAAATAATTTTAAGACTTAGATGATGAAGATGATGATGAACTAAATAAAAATATAAATCTTATATCAAAACGAGTCAAAAGTGTAAAGTGGAAGGGAAAACGTAAAAAACACTAAAATGTTTCAATTTTGGTGACTTTGGTTATTTTTCGATGAATTTTCCATGGAATAAGGTTGAATAATTGGAATCAGAATCAAAATTAGATGATGAGAGACCTTGCAAACACAAATGGGTTAAGAAGGAAAACATTACCATCCAAAAGGGATATTTCATGAGTAAGAATAAAAAAGTTAATAAGAATTTTTTTCATAAAATAATGAGGTTAGGTTCATTTATAATATAAATATTGGATCTAATTCATCATGTAGTAGTGACGATGGATAAGAAAGCATAGATATTGAGTGAGAGATAAGATAAGAAATATAATTTTTCATTGGTCAAATAAAATATCTCAATAAATAAATGAATAATATTAAGAAATAAAAAAATACATATTCTTATAAGGAATAACTAGGAAATAAGAAAGAAATCCATGTTGATGATATCAATTATCATAAGTTGAAGTCTATTGATCTGGAAAATATGGTGATTGGTCTGAATGATAATATGGATGAAAAATGAAGAAGATTTATTTGAAACCTAATCCATTGTGTCAGTTTTCAACAAGATTTGAACATCTATATAGGAGACATCACTAAGGATATGGAGTTAAATATATAATCTTATCAAAATAAAAATATTATAATTCCACATTAAAAAGGTAAACATTTATTAAAACTGTTTAAAAATTGACAAGTTTTATTTAATAGTGGAGATGTGAAAACCAAATATGAGAATATGTGGGATAAGAAAAATAAAAGGAAATATTACTCATAAAACGAAGGGGATAATATTAAAATTAATCTGTATCTCTTAAAAATAATTAAGTCTTGGTTTTGAATATAACAATAAAAAAGTAAATCTTGAGAGATTTTGAACTAATCTATAATAACAATGCTTTAGGGGTTTTATAGTGTTGTGGTAAGAATTTATACAATGACTATTATTTCTGGTTCAATATGTCTTTAACAGGAAATATTCATGATCTATGGGTAGATTCAATGATAATATTAGGGAATAATCTCTTAAAAAGAAACTTTCGATCATATATACCCTATAGTTCTCTACATAAAACAAATTTTAGAATCTGGAAGATGTTTGAGGAAGGTGCAACTTGGAAGGTCACAAGGCTGAGGAATTCAAAAAATTGTTAGAAGAATAGGTACCCTATTCGTTAAATGAGAATAGTATTAAAAATAAAAAATTAGTAATTTATGGTAATTTTCTGAGATTACATTCAATTTCAATAATGTGTGCAAATTTGATCAGGAAACTAATTAAAATTTTCTAAAAAATTTGAGGAAGATGAAAACCATGTTGAGGATAAAGGGATACGTGTGGATTAAGAATATTATGTGATATTTTATGAGAAGTTATCCAAAAATGGAAACTTAAAGATTCATATGGACTATGTATACAAATTAATTTCACAAAAAATAATATGATACATGGAAGAAAGAAGATAATTAAACAAATTATACTCGTAATAGAAAGAGGTGTCCTAAGAAATATTCTCGTGTTGATATTGGATGAATATAATAGACAAGGTCGAGAGGAGAATGTCATCCTGAGTTTTGGTTTGATAATAAATAATAGACAAGGTCGAGAGGAGAATGTCATCCTGAGTTCTGTACAAACTGTACAATAGAGGAAACAAATAATGAGGTTTACACTCCTATAAATCATGAAGATATTTTTTCCTTCATGGTGTCTACTTAATTCCATGAAATGGAGGAGTTAATCTCTTTAAGGAAGGATATGTAATATCCCAAGATTTTAAAATAAGACTTTGTTTAGTAACCTAAAGGGTATATACCATCATGTTTAATTGAACCATGATATACAATTAAAATATTATTATTTATTAATATAGTCATTAAATTGGAGGGTATGAATAGTATTAACCACATTATCAAATATATGGGATGTTAATACTCAATAAAAATTTATTTGTTACTTATTAGGAAAGAAACACACAATGTTTTAGTAAAGCCATTTTATTCATTAAAAATATGATTTCTTAAAAAATGATTCATATTTTTTTGTGAGAATATAATATAATTATTTTTTTAATAGAAAATTTATTTGATAAAACTAAAATCATTTTAGAAATCATCATATCAAAATTTTATTCGTATGATTTTTTAGTATTTTTCTAGAAGGATGAATTTTCAAGTGAATAGTAAAAAATACTACTTATTATTGAAAACTATATTTTTGTTTCCCGAATTTATAAAGTTCAAATTTTTGAAAAGAAAAATTACTTCATTAATATTATTAATAATCTATATAATTTCATTGAAATCAATTTTTTGATTTAATTTAGTATAAATACACTTTTTTAATTAAAAAATGCATTTATCTAAAAAACTGTTTTCCCTGATGTTTTACATTTTATTTGTAAATTAATATTATAAAATTACAAAAATTTAATATTTATAATTGTATTAAATATTTGGAATTAATATTTAAATTTTTTTTATTAGATCCATTTTGTTTTCTATCATTATCCATAATAACCGTAGTAATTAATTATGACCAATATAAGGGTAAATTGAGTAATCAATATTAAAATAATGTGACGTGGCATTAAAAATCAACCCAAAACATTCCTTAATTTAATTTTATGATTATATATCATCAAAAATCATCCACGATTATAAAATATGACATTTTTTCGTTTTTTTATTATTTTGAGCACTATAATAATTAAGTGAGATATAAAGACAAAAATGTAACTTTTATTCTTTTAATATATATAATAGTTTATCGTAAGAATAAATACAAATTAATCTCAATTATAAATATTAAGTTCAATTATAAATTAATTTATTTTGTCATGAAAATTTATTTCTAGTTTTTAGTAATAACATAATTACCTTAAATGTTTGTGTAATGCTGACACAACATTTATTTAGATAGGATAAAATAAACTAAATTATTTTATAAAATCTAAAATTAATATATTTTGAAATAATTATTATATTTTATTCATATTTTAGATAGATATAACTTTCTTGTGATGTTTTAAAAGATTATACTTGAATTCCTTATTTGTTAAGATGACTTTAAAGTCAAATTAATTGAATAAATTAAAAAATGTAAATAATGATATTTTATGATAAATAATATATTATTAATTGAATATAAAATTAATAAAAAAACTATATTCATCTAAATTAATTTCATATGGTGAAAACCATGAACAAAATTCTATATATGAGTCTTCTTTCTTTTTTAGAAATATTATTGACCATTAAACTGTAGAAAATTTTAACACTCTAGTAATATTCAAAAGGGTTAATGGGAATTAAAATTAAAAGATAAGGATAAAAAATGGTTTTATATAAATCCTCGTCCTATATACTAATTATATTAGTTTGGATCTATAATGCCTCGCAAATCTAAAGTATGCACACTGTATTCTATGGCATGTATGGCACACAACACCAAGCATGTAAGGGAATATAATATCCCAAGACATTACTATGTATTTTCTATTTTAAATAAAATAAAACTATATATTTTTACACACATTATAGTGTTAGAGTGTGGCACACGTAGTAACGAGTTTCTTCAATGGCTTCTGTTACACGTAAGGCCATGTTTTACCAAACAATAATATATTGATAAATGTTATCTAATACTCCATAACCAATCCATTAAATTAGTGGATATGAATAGTATTCAATAACTTCTTAAAAATTTATTTTACACAAAATAAAAAATTAATTCATTAGTTACAAATTAATTAGAAATGAATATTAGAACCGATTTAATATAATGGGAATGTTTTTATAGAAAACATTTTATGCTCACAATGATATTTAATCATAATATAATTAACTTAATTATAATTATTTAGTGATATTAATTTAATATATATATTATATTTTAAATAAAATATTTTTAGTATTCATCCAATATATTTGAAAAACATAAGAAATAAACAAACTCAATTTTACATATAAAATAATTTATTTTTATTAAGGTACTTTCACCGCTTTTTAATGGATACCCTATTTTAAATCCAATTTTTTAAACTTTTATAAATATTATATGTTGATATAAACATAATAATTCAATTATAAACATAAAAGTTAGGTTAGGGTTAATTTTTGGTATTTTTCTGTGATGATTCATTTTTATATAAATACTGAATAATACTGAATTTTAATTCAAAACTACTTTTCCATCTAATTTATTTATAAGGAGATATTATATTTTTAAATCGATCTAAATTTTAATTAGAAAATTGGTTATTAATTAATCCCATTTAGTTCATTCAAATAATTTTTACATTGAAATTGAATATAAATACATAGAAAACTTATTGAAGTTTTTACTTTAAAACCTTGTATTGTTACCCCGTCTGTGGGATTAAATTTCAATTTCAGTCACTTATAAGATTTTAGTTTTGAAAAATGGATTCTATATTTTAAATCAGAATAATTTATAATTTCGAATAATTCCTTCTTATTTTTTATCCAAAAATATCAGTGAAAGTAATTAAAATTAATTATAACGATTAACGTGAAATTATTCTTAACAAGGGACTATGTCGTAAACATAAGGGGCTCAATAACCTAGAAAAATTCACAAAATTATTTTATATTGATATATATACCCTATACTCCCATGAATATAATTTTTATAATTATTTTATCCACCTTAAAAGGTAAAAATGTTGTTGTAATTTCCTTTTACAAAATTTAGAAGAGTATCACTCCTCCTCCGCTATAAATAGGTGTCATGTCCTCCCACTTCCTCACACATATCAAGACACTTTGGATCAAATAATATCTACCAAAATTGTTCCTAAAAACAACAACCCTTATCCTTGAGTCCACAACTTGGGGAAAAATCTTACCATGGAATCCATTTTAAGAAAACCAAAAGGAGTTACCCAAAGAAGTGGTAACAGAATTTTTTGAGGTCTTCAATTTTATTTCCTTTCTACACTCCCTAAAATATCATTATTGCATTATTATATAAAAAACCATATAATAAATATTATTATATTTTTTATGTTCATATTTCTACCTAACCTCACACACACTTCCATCTAATTGGTTGTGAACTTACCGTTTATGTGTACGGAAAACTTTTGCCTCACGAAATCATGATTGTTCATTCTCCCTTTACCGCCTCTCATGGTAGTCATTATGATGGAAACTCTATTTATAATATATATATATATATAATTTCCTTATGATAATGTATTTTTTTATATAATATACCATTATGTTTTCCATCGTTTGGGAATAATATAACATCGTTTGTGGGGGTGTGAACTACCGTCTCCTTGAAGGGATTTGATTCATTCACGCCTTACATGGACTGTATAAAGGATTGTATTAATAAACCTAACTAAAATATTCAACACATACATGAAACTAGAATTATAATATATATATTCATATATACCATTTACATTTTATCATTTTAATTTGATAAATATATAAATGTAGCATTCATACGTACGTACAACCTACTGCCTCCTTGAATGGTGCATTTCATTTGTTATATCAAAAAATAATTGATCATTATAAATACATATATAATTAATATATTTTATATTTAAATAATTTCCCACATTATTTATATGATGAAACCATGATCTAATTTATAACAATAACAAGAAACAAGTCAAAACACACGCTAAAAATGAGGCAATTAACACCCAAAATAGTTAAAATAATAAAATATTGCAAACAAACGAGTAATAAGATATTATAAAAAGTTAATATAAATATTTTTGATATGGATATGGGTCATTTTTAATTTAGTAACATGTTTTAACCCCATATAAATGATTTTAAAGAATGTTCACCCAAAATGAAATGCATGGTAAGTGATTTTCATCTCACTTTTTACATTAGTAAGATAAATTTCATGTTCCCCAGTTAATTATTTTATGTGTTGTATATACTACCAATTATGATATATTATATAATTAATCATTTTATCTTCATATTATTTAGAACGTTAATTTATATTTATTCCTTTATGATGATAATTATTTAAAATGTTTTAGAGTGGTATGGGACACATTGGAATGTTTAATAATTATTTTCCATGAGAATAATTTTAGGATCATTCAATGGTATTTACAGTTGAAGAAATTATATAAATTTTTTTTAGTAAACCCTTTAATATTTATATCCTCTATTTATTAATGAAATTTCTTATGTATTAGTACCATTTTCCCCCACATGGGAACTCAAAATTTTTGATATTTTTTTTATGAAAACCAGGAATTATTTATCACTTTATTCAGAGAACCTGCTTCCCTCTTCAAACCATGTTTTATTATAATATTTTCAAAAAAATTGAACAGCCTAGAAATGATTTAGTAAATAAATTTTTACCATTTTTTATTTCATCCTTGTTTTCAATGAAATAATATTTTCACTTTCCAAAAAATGCATTTTTTAGCCTTTTACCATGAAAAATGAATGTCCTTTTACCTCAAACAACATGTATTAATTTACCCACCAGCATTTCTTCCAATCCTCTTTTGAAATTTTATAAGGATGATTTTTAAAGGAAATTTTATTAAAAGTTATATTTGAAAGAAAAATATTTTCAAAAAATTCAAAATAAAAATATATTTTCCTCAAGAATATTTCAAAAATAGTTTTTATAATATTTCTATTTATCTTTGACAACAACCCCTTTATCTTACTCCACTTGGAATATGTTTTATTGATACCATCCTTAATCTTCCTATGGATAGTTTATGATTTATTTTTTCAAGGATAGTGTTAAAATTTACTTCCATGATTCCTTTTAGTGCCCTTAAAATATTCAATTCACATGATCATTTGACATTTAATTTCCCCTAAATATCCATATCATTTTTGGTGGTTATGATTATTTCATGAATGTTAATCAATTTTTCATACGGAGTTTACATTGTAAGTTATTTCACTATTTAGGGAAATATTTATAAATCTATATCCTTTATTAAATACGGATATTTGATAATTCATATTGGTTATTTGATATAAGGAATTCTTAGAACAATCAATGTATGGGTTGGGGAATATTTGAGGAATTTCCTAAGGGTTGGGATCGGTTAATGTAAGATCCTTGATGCATGAGTTGTCTAATTAAATGAAAATATTTGCCGAAAACCCCTTCATGTTTTTTTCCAATAAGAGTATATGGGTTTCTAAACATTGTTTTAAAATGCCTATGTGATAGATCTTGACAGTAGTAGTTTTCATATACCTTAGACGTGACTTGAAATGAATAATAGTTTCCTTTATATTTATTGAGTTATTATTTCTCCATGATAATTTTCATATATGTTTATATGGATTCATATCATTATTAGTTAATTGATTAAATGAAATGTGTTTCATTTTCATAATTTACCATAATTATGCATAATTATATATATACTTGAAACGAATGATTTTTTCTAGTTTATTACCTTTCTATACTGTTTATACACTTCCTTATCAGTATTTTAATTACATGTTTGTGTATTCAGTTATTTACCATTCCATTGTTGTTATTCGAATTGATTCATTATTGCTTCCTTTATACATTACCCTTACTATAAATTTGAGCTCACCCTTATTTTGTTCCTTTCCCTATGAATCCAAAAAGGATAATATAAATGATTTTTAGGGATATAATGGATGGAATAAAGTTATTATC
This sequence comes from Viscum album, assembly GCA_963277665.1. Lineage (NCBI taxonomy): Eukaryota > Viridiplantae > Streptophyta > Magnoliopsida > Santalales > Viscaceae > Viscum > Viscum album. The sequence goes on from OY728120.1 coordinate 1,133,644,056, forward strand.
CTTGAATAAATGAAAAAAAATTATGTTGTAATTATTTCATTAATTTGTGATACAAGATTCATGTATGTATCTGGTTTACATAGTCTACAAACCTTTTTCGCCCTTCAAAATTTTATTTCTTGTAATCATGCCAATGTAGTAATGGTATACATCATCTTCAAACATTATAAGGTTGGGTCAATACAGTTGGTATCAGAGGAAGTTTAGTATCAACCTTGGGAACAATATTTAAAAAAACATAGATTATAGAACATAAACCTAGGTTATAATTTCAGTATAATTATAGAAGAACATGATAGAATATTGGTAAAGTAAACATTATTTGGGTTTTAAAGCAATAAATCTTTCTCTAGTTACTATATGTGGACATGGTTCTGGCACAAATGTACCTTTGATTAACAAATCTGACAAGGTGTGTCGGGCATGACTTAGAGTTACCTGGTAATGACTATGGGCATTACTACATTACTAGTTTGACAAAACCCTGACATATTCTAAAGATAATTAACATTTTATTTACAAATCATTATAAAGGATTTGAATAGATAATGAAAATGAATGAACTATGTTAAACCTAAGGTGTCTTACATTTGAAAATAATTTTTTAAGATTTATAATTCCTAAAAATGATTAGATGGTTTTTTCTATATTATAATTTATTCTCACACTATGGTTTTTGCTTTTAGAAAATTCCCTCTTCTAATAATTAAATCATAGACCATGGAAGTACCAATGTTGATATAAAATGATGAATTATTAATGTATTGTGGTTGTATTAAAAACCATGATTAAAAGGATATTTAGTGATCAACCTTATTTCAAGGACTTCCATAACATTTATTTTTTAAATTTTATTGATATGGTTTTATAAAAAAGACAATATGTATGTTAGGTGACAACCAAAAAAATTTGGAATGTGTGTGGGACTTGAACCCATGATTGATGGCAATAAGGGTTTAATGCCAACTACTGACCAAAGAAATGTCTTGGTTTTTATGTTACTATTTTTAGTTAATAATTTTTGGAATAAATATACATGATAAACCAGTAGTGTAACATTTTAGGTATATAGATTAATGTCATGACAATATTAGATTTGGATAATAGTATGTGAAAATTTTAATGAATTTTCACCATTTTATCGGCCTTACAGTACATTAAATATTTATTTATTGCTTCATGGATGAAATATAATTTTTTTATATCCATTTATGAAGTAATGAATGAATTATAATTTAATTCAAGCACAACTAGAAGATTTAATTGTTCATATGAAATTAAAACATGACATGTAAGTGAATTTTTTTAAATTCTTAATAAGTAAAGGAATTTCCCAACATTAGTAAAAGGATCCTAAAATAAACAATTTCTCCTAATACCTTAATTTTTACTAAATTGATGGTCTTCAAAATCACCATAGGTTTATGGATTTGAGTCCCTCAACATTCGATAAAACATTCACTTGTTAGTGATTGATAACCTCAATCACTCCCTATAATTATTTACACTTTTCCTTCATGTGTGTATCTCTACATTCCTCTAATGTTCTCTTACTTAGAGACCCAATTTTATGTTAGCCAATGTGACCTTTATACTAATAATTCTATTTATTGTATATGATGTTTCACGAATCCTTCTCACGAGTTAGGATTTCAAAATATAAAAAAATAAAACAATATATCACCAAGATGAAGTTTAAATTGTGAGAATGTAATTTAATTAATGTGGGGATTTTGTAATTCTTGGAAAATATAATGTAGGAACGTTGTATTTGATAATGTGTATGAAAAACAACCTCAAACATGTTAGGGAATAAAATATCTCAATAATTTACATTGTATTTACTATTTTAAATAAATTAAAACACTAATTTAGTTGTTGATACATTCAATACTAAGTTATCATGTGACACACACAACCATGAGTTTCTTCAATGGATTGTGTTACACACAAGACCATGTTTTACCGAACAATAATATATTATTAAATTATTATATTATAAGACATAACCTAGATATTAAATTAATGATTATGAATAATATTGAATAAATTATCAAAATTTGAGGATTACAAAAAATATAAAATGAATTCAATAGTTGAAAATTATATATAAATAAATATAATATCTAATTGATTATAAAAGGAATTTTTTATAGAATATTATTTTTATGCTAAAAAAGATGTTTTATCCTAATAAAATTAAATTAATTATAATTATTATGTGATGTTAACTTAATATATATATATATTATTCAATAAAATATTCTTGGTATTAATATAATATATTTTATATACATAAGATAAGAACAACCCCAATTTAACACAAAAAATACTATATTTCTTTGTGGCACTTTTAACGCATTTTAATGATGAACCTACCTTAAATCCTATTTTTGGAACTTTTATAAATCTTATATGTCAAAATATCCATAATATTGTGAATAGAAAAAATTATGTTGTGGTGAATTTTTTGGTATTTTTCTGTGAAGTCTCATTTTTTAATGAACAATGAAAAATACTGAATTTTAATTCAAAAATTCTTTTTCATCTAATTTAATTATATGGTAAAATTGTATTTTAAATTATTTTGATAGTTTAATTAGATAATATTTTATCATTTCTTCTAATATAGGTCATTGTAATCAGTTTCACTTTGAAATTTAATAATAAAACTTATCAAACTTTTGAAAGTTTTTACTTTTAAAAACCTACATTTTCATCCCATCTATGGGATTAAATTTAAATTATTTTCATCCACTTATGTGATTGTAATTTTAAAAAATTGATTTAATATTTTGAATAAATATAATTTATAATTTATAATTTATAATATATTGAACATAATTTTTGAGAAAAAATATTTGTCGAAGTAATTAAAATTAATTACAACGATTGAGGTGAAATTAAGCATTACAACATACTAAACCTTAAACTTAGGGGAACAAATGGAATATAAACATGTAAAAAATACATTTTCTTCTCAAATTTAGAACCTATACTACCATTTATTTAATTTTTACCATTATTAGATCCACTTTCAATTGTAAAAACGAGGTTGGAATTCCCTTTTCAAAAATTTACTGGAGTGCCACTCCTCCTTCATTATAAGAAAGCCTCATATCCTCCCACTTACTAAAATATATCAAGAAACTTTTTCTCAAAAAATATCTACCCAAGTAGATCCTAAAAAACCTCTCTTAATCATAGAATACTCTCCCTTTTTAGAAAGAAAAACAAGGAATCCCTTTGGTGGAATCCTAAATTAGTTACCCAAAGAAGAGGAAACAACTTTCTTGAAGCTCTTTAGTTATATTTCCATTCTACACTCCATAAAATATACTTATTCCATTATTATATAAAAACACCAATATAATAAATATACTTATATGTTTTTATGTTAATTTTTATACCTACACTTACACACACTTCCATCTAATGGGTAATAAACTTACTCTTTATGTGTACGGGGAACTTTCACCTCACGAAACGATGGTTGTTCGTTCTTACATTACCACATATATTGGTGGTCATTCTGTTTGTAATTATATTTATATATAATATAATATATATATATATATAATGTTCGTATTTATCTATAATTTTATATAGAACATGCCTTTATACTTTCCATCTTGTGGGAATACTATAACATCATTTGTGGAAGCATGGACTATCGCCTCCTCAAAGCGATGTGATTCATTCACACCATACATGGAATGTATAAATGATGTTTTTAATAAACCTACATAACATATATTACATATATATGATATTTTAATTATAATATAAATATACATATATATCATTTACTTCTCATTATTTTAATATGACAAATAAATGAAAGAAGCAGCCTACCATCTCCATGAACAGTGCATTTCATTTCGTACCACCAAAAATAATAGATTATTATAAATACATATATAATGAATATATGTGGTATTTAAATAAAATTTTAAATTATTTATATTGTTAAACCATGATATAATTAATAAGAACAACTAGTAACAAATCAAAAGAAACTCGAAAAACAAGGCAGTTAACACCCAAAATTGTGAAAATAGTAAAAGATGATTAACAAATAGGTAATAAGATAATATAATAAATTAATAAATGATGTTAGAAATATGATTATGGTTCTTTTATAAGATATTAACATGTTTAAAACCCTTATAAATATGTTTAATGTATGTTTACCCAAAAATAAAATCAATATAAGGTAATGCCATCTCACTTTCTACATCTGTGAGATAAATGTCATATTCAACACTTGATTCTTTCAAGTAGTGTACCTAATTATCCTTTTGATATATTATATAATTATTGTTTCTATCTTAATGGTATTTATAACTTTAATTTACTATTTTTCCTTTAGTATTCATATAAATTTAAAATGTTTAATAGGGGAATGAGTTGCTTTGGAATGTTTAAAAATTATTTTCCTCAAAAATAATTTTAATGGTTATTAATCAATATTTCCATTAAAATAAATTTTATAATAATTGTTCAGTAAAACGTTTAATATTCATCTATTATGGTTATTCATGGCCTTTTTCTAGTATTAATAAGTCTTTTTTATCTTCTAAACTCAAAATGTTTTAGGGAATGTTTTTAAGAAAACCTGATTACATTTCTCTATATATTTAGGGAACCTGATTTCTTCTAAAAACCTTATCTATTTAAAATGATAAAAAAATTTCTTTTTAACCCTTTCAAAATTATTTCCAAAATACTTTTTTACCCTTTTCTATTTTAACCTTCTTTTCGAAGGAATATTCTTGTTGTTTTCTAACCAAGGAATGTTTCTAACATTTTTCCATGTAAAACGAATGTTCTATTTACCTTGTATGACATGTATGGATTTACCTACCATTTTTTATTTGAAGCTTCCTTTTCAATATAAAAATGTTAATTTTTATTGAATTTTCTTTAAAAATTAATTTCAAATAAAAATATTTTCAAATATTTTTCCAAAAAAAGTACATTTTTATCAATTATGTTTTTAAAGAATTTTCTATAATATTTAAATTCATAAAGGGAAGGAACACTGTGATTTTAGTCCACTTGGGATTTGTTATATTGATATTTTCGGTAATCCTACTTTGAATGGTTTATGATTTATTTTTCCACAGATATTATTCATATTTACTTCCATTATTTCTTTTAGTCCATATGAAATATTCAATTTCTTATGATAATTTGACATTAAATTTCCCTAAAATATCCATATAAGTTTTCACTGATATGATTACTTCCTAAACCATATACCATTTTTTATACGTTTATTACATTGAGATTTATTTTATTATTGGGGAAAATATTGATAAATATATATCCTTTATAAAATATAGATATTTGATAAGGCATATCATTTATTTAATATGTGGAATTATTATGACATGAAAGAAACAGGTCGGGGAACATTTATGAAATTTCTTATAGGTTGGGGTCTAGATAATGTTGGACCCTCAATGTATCGGTAGTCTCATGAGATGGAATTACTTGGTGATAAACCCTTCATGTTTATTTCCAAGCATAATAGACTAGTTTCTGCACATAGTTTTAAACTGTCCAGATGATATATTTTAGTAGTATAGATTTTCTTGTTGCCTATACATGATTTCCAGTAATAAATAATTTTCGTCATTTTGATTGTTTTATTATTTATCCATGAGATTTTTCATCCACATATCTATGGATTCATATCATTCTTATTTCATTGATTAAATGGAATGTGTTTCAGTTTCATACATTTCTGTGATGAATTTTCCTTATCATGTTATTTGAATGGAATGTGTGTTTCTAGTTTATTACATTTCCATTTTTTTTATACACTTCCTTCATAGTTTTTTGATAACATGGTATGTTTGTTAAATTATTTACCATGCCAGAAATTATTATTCTCATTGATTCATTATTTATTCTGTTATACATTAACCTTACTAAGAATTTGAGATCATCCTTATTCTGTTTACTTTCCCCATTAATCCATGAAACATTCTATGAAATATATTCAAGGATATAGTATATAGAATAAATTTTTTCCCACAAAAAGAAAAAAAATATTGTAATTAGTGTATTAATTTGTCATACAAGACTCATGTATGTATCAAACTACACTCTTTGGTTCATTGGGACATGATTCTATATAATCATGCCAATGTAATAGTAGTAGACATTAGTTCTAGAATTTTTCGGGTTTTTCATAATAGGATCCATTTAAATATGACAATTATTTTATATTATTATAATACTTTAAGAACTTCCAAAAATTCCCCTCCTCTCACTTATAAATAGACACCACAAATCGCCTTTTATATACACTTTCAAAATATTTTAGTTCATCCAATTCCTACCCAAATACCTTACTGAAATACCTCTCCACATCTGGGAGGCCTTGTTTTAATTAGAAAACCATTATAGGAAGTATTTATATATAATCCCATAGAGGTTATTCAAAAAAGGGGAATCATTATTAAACCAGAATTTTGGAAATATTTTATCTTCCTCTCTTTTAAAATCTTATTAAACCCTTCCAATATAATAAAAAAATGTCTCCCATATACATGGAATTTATTATTTTAATTTCATAACCTACCTCCATCTCTTCTTCCATCAAATGATAAATGAAACCATATTTCATGTGTAAAATGGACTACAACCTCACAAACTGGTGTAAATAGTTTTTGTTATGTCCACTAGGTTAGATACACTAAGAGGGTGGGTGAATCAGTGTATGATAGATTAAAACAAATTCCCATATTGATATTTTTATATTAGAAAAAACTATATTATCTCTCATTCTCATTGACGAGTCCAAACAAAACATAAAGAAATAACGGGACACAAAAATTTTACATGGTTCACCCTCCTTGGGATACGTCCAAGAAGCATACACCTGCAATGTTCTGATGTAACAAATCTACTAAAATAACATTACTATTTAAAATGTTCAGATCAGAATCACTATCCCTCCTGGTTTACAACCACTCAAAATATGAAAGATCACTGATCTCTCAACTAAAGTTTGATCACTATTTCTTTAGAAGATCCACTCATAATTTAATGACTTTTAGGTCTCATTATTATCACAAATGAATGCATCTTCTTCGGTATGTAGATTATATGTTTAAGTTAAACTTTAATTCACTAATGTATACCCATTACTATAGGTGTAATGGGAAATCTTCCAATATTCACGCAACCCTAGAATTATTGGTGCACTTATCCTACCATGAAGTGGAAGTGTCACCAAACCACATGTGTGATAGTACCTTATTCAACTCAAAACTTGGAAAACTCAAACTATTTTATTCCCAAACTAATATGGGAACACAACTATCAACTGGTGCACAACTTATGAATAACTTTATACTTGATCGCCCAAACAGCATACATGAACAGAGCTTGAAAATTCTCTATGTGTTGAGCTTAGATAAAAATGAGGAGGGTAGAACTCTATTTATAGGCATTATGGGCACCCTAAGCACCGCACACATGTTTTCTAACGATGTGAACGTCCAGTTGCATAAGCCTCTATCGCCTTAGTCCCCTTGAATTCCCAAACTAAAACATTGGCACCCCTATTTCCATTTCAATATTTTGATGTTATGATATTGAAAAACATATAGTTTGAAACTATCCATTCCACCAAGAACCTAGCGTGCAAGTCCCTTTTTCCAAAAACCTTTGTAACTTCTTTTTTTGTACCGCCTCCAAGAACCTTTGAATCTACTCTTTTTGTATAGCCTCAATATTATGCATCCCTCTGTCGAGGTTCTTCTATCAATCAAGTATTTTTTACAATATCTTTTGAACTTGACTACTCACAATGAAAACTCCATTTTTTCAACAAATTGAACATTGTGCTCTACTTTGTCAACAAAAACAACATGGAGGATCACTTTTTCAACAATCAAAACCACCTAAAAAATGATTCAATGATACCTTAATGGATTTTTTACCAATATTTTTCCATCAACACCCCATGTTGGTCCATCTCCAAACATCATCCCATCTAGTATGAAAAGAAATCAACAGCAAGGTCCTTTTCCCATGTTTATCCTACATCCATGTACTCTGCTTGGGTACCAAACAAAATCTAGAATAGGGTGTGACAAAAAGAATGTAGGTTAACACCTCCGCGTATAAACATAACTAGTATGTTAATAAGTGCATGAAATAACTCAATAAAAAAGAGCATTAATTAATTAAATAATTAAATTAATACCACTTTAACATGATTCGACACAATATCAGATTATGTCTAAGTATGTATTAGGACTATGTCAGCCGAAAACATATAAAAATTCTAAAACCTAACCTCCCACGACACCATTATAGAATATCTCTGATCATTTCACACAACCATTCCATCCATAACAATATGAACATGGTGTTAACTACCTAAATCTGGGTCAAAAACCACTATAAGAGCATTTCAACATTTAATCAAGATCGAGCCAAATCTATAAGTATTTCAACATGTTTCATGGTCAAGAGTGGTATATAATCATTTCATCATATCTCAAGTCTAATCTTGATATATAAGCATTTCACCATGTATCGCTGGTCATAGTCCCCTATATAAGTATCTGAGAATGTCTCGGCGAATAGCATGGTATATAATCATTTCATCACGTAAATTGGTTCAATACCCCGTATAAACATTAAAATAGCCAAAATAGGCTAACACCCAATATAATAATTACAACATATAAATCCCAACACATGTCATCACAACAAGTATATCCCAATATCACATTATAAGGATCGACAATTAATTATGAAAATTACCATTTACCATTCGATTACACATTTCATTTATCAATTGTACATTACCTATAACATGCTAATTATGTTAATAAATAATCCAATACAAGGTGAATCTATATTAATAAAACACCCAAATCCTATATCATTCTAACAAAATTTTGTCCAATTAAAAATTATTTTATAATAAATTGTTCTCTTACACAAACGGTATCCACAATCTTCGTCAATAACCAATTCAAATAATCCAGTTCAACATTTAATTTATTCAACACATGATATGTTGGCACAATTTGAAATAATACACATACATGAAAAATATCAAACTATAGGGTTGTGGTTCTGACCCCTTACCTATAATTGACGATCAACCAACTCTTCCAGTAGAATTTTCCATAAGAAAAATGGTGAATATAATCGTAAGAATGTTCCTAGATCTTAATAAATCGTGATCAAAAACACAAAAAGACATGGTCATGATATTACACTACAAATTCTAGAGAAATAAATAGTTATAATGGAAAACCTAACCAAAATCACTTACCAGGGATCAAATGAATTATTGGAATGTCTCGAATAAAGAGATGCACTCCAAATTCATGTGGATATTACCATAGGGTTGAGATGAGTAAGTTTCATTCGATGGAATGAGATCAATTTATGTATGATACAATTTAAAAAAATTCTCCAGAAATTGCATGGCATGTAATTTAGTTGCATTTATTAGATTTATTTTTAGAGTGATATTCCAAAAACAAATTTCCTCTGGTGATTTTTAAAACTACCCAAACATTACACTGTAGGACCCTAAAGCACCCTAATAGGAGAGGGGTAAATCAGGGTGTCACCATTATCATATAAATTACGAAATAGTGTTCCCAATTTGGTAGGAACCTATCAAACATGTCTTATTGATTCGTTTGGTTATTTAACATTCACTTGTAGATACACAATACATCAATTTTAAATTGCTCACTACTAAGGGATTGTCCAATGAGCGTACACCAAAAGTGTGTCAGAGATACCTAAATCCACTATTCTTCCCTAGTTGTGGAATAAAAACGTTATATACATAGTAACATTATTCCAAGAATGCTTCCTTTATAATTTTTAGACATAACATACATCCTCTTTTAGTAATCATATGTCAAATCCATGTTTCTCTCTACGTTGGGTTAAGTCTTACGTAGTTTAATGACTTGATGCTCGCTTCATTGAGTTGGAATTCAAGTCTTTTTCTCTGACTAAATAAATAATCTTCTAACACTATAGTCCAAATTTTATGCACATGAAAGCACTGATTAAACACACCGAATATTCAGAACTTGAAACTATATCACCTATACACTTGCGTGTAACACCTATTCTTAGATGAAGGTTTTGGTATTTTCATGCAGGATATATTTCTCACAACCGTTATCTTTCATGAAAAGACAACATGAAAATAACATGGCATAGATATACATACGGATCATTTTGTTCATAAGATTTACTACATGCAAGTTTTCTACGTGTAAGTCTTTTGTGCAGTAGAGATGTCAAATATTTATTGGAAAAAGTTATATATCTTCGAAGGTGGTAGCTGTATATTTATAGACCTAGATGACCCTATGTGAAAGTTCCTTTTATTATAAACCCATGTGTGTATGAATGAATTGTATGTCATATCTAGCATGTATGATCCTTTCATACATCCCTTTCCTTTACCATATTTTTTAGAGATTTCCATAAAACACCTCATGTTACAAAATTACTTTTGACATTGCATTTGGTACCAATGATTCTTCCACAAACAGAAAAACAAATATTGCACGCAGTTCATTCCATTCCCTTATTTTGACGAGATGATCCTTAAACATGAATTTTTCACAACATTTAGATGCTCCTTTAAACTTGTGTGCAACTTCCTTTTCCGAAAATATCTTTCTCCATTCTCTAAAATTTTACACCCAAAAATTTGGAAAACACTATGAAATGGATCCACTTTCAACATGGTTTTCATATTTTATCATAAAAACAATTTCCTTGAAAACTCCCTGATCAACCTAGTGTGGACTAACAACAAACACAAATACGTATCCATTTTCAGCTACAAAAATCTGTGGTTCCAATATACACGACGTGTAATGACATCACGACAAGAATACATTTCACTTCACGAACCAGGCTCAAGGATTGTGTCTAGAAATCGTTATACATCATCTAAATTCATTGCATGGTGTGTAATGTCTCTGTAGACTGCATGTATCCTATTTCCCATGGAAAAACCTGAACCACCTTTGAATCAATCCAAATCATTTAAAACTATTGTAAACCCATTTAACACAATTATACCGGAACTTTATTCATTAAAACATCAAACATCCTAGACTTTAAGCCATTTTTCCCAAAAAGGATCTTCATATTTGAAAAATACTCAGCAACCAAGTCATAAATAAAAAAACGCATGGTTTGTTCCTAGAAAAATATGGGTTCTTACAACCTCTGAACTATATAACCACCCATCCCCAATCTGGTCCAAGAATCACTCTAGGGTATCGGTGAAAAAGGATTTCCACTATACTCAAAAATCAGACTTCTTCTCCTAGGTATCCTCTTGAACTCTCCTTTGTCACCATCATACATGAATGAATGTATTTACCCTACCCTGAAGATACATCTCAATATTTTCCAAAATCAGTATCGGATACTCCTTACAATATGCATCAACACTAATTTTGAGGTATACTACATGTATCACATGAGAATGGTGTCAATAATTCCTTTGAAGCTAAGACATGTGAGACATATATATTAGGGAACTATAGCACTCTGGAATAAATATTCTTTATGTTGTTGGACCAACCCTGTCCACTATATCAAATGACACAACAAAACTATATTCTAGCTTTCCCTATTTCATGATATATCATTTCCCCAACATATGCGACACCCAAATTAAAATTGAGGACAAACCTCAAACTCCAAAGGTTGTGTTCAATGGTTAGCATTTGATTTGTATATACTCTTCACATTCACAAACCACAATCTATGTAATGACATGAACATTTTGAGTAACAATTATTTCAAGAAAATGTGTGTTATATTATTACGCAATGGAAATATATCTAATTAATATTGAAGTGAATATATTTTAATGTGAGAATCAGTTTTCAACTTTTATATGACCATTGGTCAATTTTGACCATTATTGAATATGACTATTGGAAACTATACTCTTAACATTATGATTGTTGTTTATAAATAGAAATGATAATGGTCAGTTAAGGAAGAAAGAAGAGTTGATGGCCTCATCCTGAAGAATTGGGATATATGAAGCCCATTTGTAGGATCTTGGGAAGGAGGTACTCCCACTGGGCTTCTCACAAGACCATTTCCAAGATTAACATCAACATATTAAGCTGGAATGAAATCACCTATGAGATAAGTTCAAGTTTGCGGATTTCAACACTCGGTCAATGTTATCTGAGTTTCCCCAAGAGTTCATCATCATCGCACACATTACCCATAGGTGGTATGTGGGTGTTTTAAGGGTTGTATGTCCAGGCCCTAGTTACTTAAAATTAAATCACTTTGATTAAATGAAATTTTTATTTCATCATTTGTGTTTTAAAAATAGTATTTCAGAAAAATTAAGATGGAATTTCATAAATTTATTTTTTCGGGTAAAAATTGTACATTTCATAAAGATATAAATTACTACATTGAACTAATAATATATTAATAATTTTTATTATAAAGAAATAGTGTTAAAAACACTCCTTTTTAATTTAAAATGATAAAATCATTTAATTTTTTTCAAATGTCGAAAATTTTACTATTGACTTTCATATGCATTTTATGTCCACTATTATTTTTAATAATTAAGTTTTATTAGAGTAAAAAAGATAAATTTATCATATTTATAGAGTTAATATGATAAATTAAATTTCATTTTTTAATTTAGAAGGTCGGTATTTAGATACGATGAATTTCTGAGATTTTTATAAAATATATTTTTCAGTGAATAATAAAAATAATGTTTTGAGTTTTCTCTGTTTTTGAGGGAATCATAATGATGTAATATTTAATTTAAGTTTCTTTTCAACTCTTCTACATTAAAATATTATATTAGGTGTACCAAGTGTCCAATACAATGGGAAAATATAATAGAAAAATCCATTGTTTTGTAAATTTCACTTCTGAGATGCCCTCGAAAATTAATTAAAAAAAATACCTCACTTTTTTTATAAATAACCACCCATTAATACATTATTTTTTATTCCTAATTCACCATAATTGATGTTCTGATAGCCTTACCACCCATGTAGTCTTCCCAAGGTTTCCTAATTCCCCCAATGTCCTGATCATAGAGTTTAAGAAGTAACTATTCAATGTAAGGGAATCTACCACCCTTCTCTTTTCAAGAACTCCTTTTATGTTATGCCTCTTTTAATTTATATATTCTTATATTGGGATATTTCATTCCATATCTCCCTTACATTCCATATTATTTAAAAATAATTAGAGACCCATTTTTCTCTCATTATCACATTTTATAAATTTTTATGTGATGTCTTTTGGAAACCAAAATTTCTTAAGGGAACTCTCAACTTATCTTTCCTTTCATGTTTCCTTTTTTGGTGGTATATATTTAAAATTTACATACCATGTTATTTTATCCCTTTTATTCTATACCATTACTATATTAATATTTATTTATTAATTTTATTACCTTGTCCCCTCTCTTTTTAATTTTTCCTTAAACCATGTTTCATACCCGTTATGCTTCTTGATTTTTGTCTCAAAATTTATCTCTTTTTATCAATAAATTTTTTTATTTTATAATACCTAATCATATATCTTCTCCAATAGTATTCACAAACATGAAAAATGATCTATTTTAATTCTAGTATTAACATACATTAAACTTATCTTCCTTTTTGTAGGTTTAAAATGACAAAATTATCTTGTTTTTAAGTACTTTTTAAAACAACATGATTTTGAAATGAAAATTTGTATTTTATTATCCATAGGTTATTTAAAAAATGTTTGATGATGATATATGTGTATAACAAGAAAATAAATACAAATTATGGTTTCTCCCGAATATCTCTCTAATTCATTAGGTAACTAATTTAATCTCTAGAGATAACAAGTTTTATGATATCTTGGTTAATAACCTTGGTAATTTTTCTGACCCCTTGGGGATTGAACATGGTGATATGACTATTAATGTATAGATTAATTTTTTCCACATTTAAAAGTTATGATTCATTTTCTCTTATTTATGATATTCCTATTTATCATTCCCTTATGATATTCCTTCTGTTCTTATTCATATTCCTCAATATCACAAGTAAATTGTTTCCCTTGTTATCCATTACTGGGCCTTAAGCTCACCCTTTCCTTTAATGTATATCCCCGAGTTATGAGAATAAATAAATTTACTTTGTATGTACATTGAATAAGCATTAAATGTGTAATTGAATAATGTTTTATGTTTTCATGTATTATGTACCATTTTTTTAAGACACAAATCATATAAAATATCCCCTATTTGTAAAATGCTATGTAAAGTGATGTAATAAAAAGTTGAGATACCATAGTTGTTATCAGAGGACATTTTTATTATTTCTGGATATTATGTTTTTAAAACAGTGGGAATAAATATAGAGAAAATTTTAAAAATATTAAAACATCATGGTCTTTGGTAATGTATTAAGTAATTGGTTTCCAAAAAAATAAATATATGCATGGATATGAACAAGTTGATGTGGATATTGCAAAAATGTATCTAGGGGTAAAACCCAAAAACATTGCTTTGAGATAGACTTGAATAGGAATTGGCGCACAAAAATGGCCTTGGTTTTACTCCCAGTTTGACACTGTTGAGGGATATGTTTTCTTAATCATAATATTTTTTTGAACCTTTATAAAGGATTTCTATTAAAAGTAATTGTTGTTAAAGAATAAGGTATTTAATAATGATGTTTTATGACCTAAAATTCCTTTAGAATTATAATATTATTAAATGAAAAGAGTTTATCTCTAAGGATTTCTTATTTTAGAAAATGGAGGGAAGTAGGAGGAACCGTATGAATAGTGAGCACAACGTACCATGTGCTGACGGCCCTCTAATGGAAGCCGGAATGGAAAATATCATGAGAATGATGAACCAACTAACTCAATTTAATGAAATAACGTTAATTAATCTGAGAAAATAGTTTCACCATGAAGGGAAAAACATTTCCTTGATTCCTTTATGCATCAACGACCACCAACATTCAGTGGATCCACCGACCCATTGATTGAATAATAGTGGGTTAGATCTATAGAAAACGTGTTTTATGTACATAATTGTTTAGAATAATATAATGTCACCCCAGTAGTTTACCAATTAGATGGAAAATCTAATAAAATGGTGGTCACTGATTAAAATCATGAGACCTAGAGGGGAGATTAATGCTATTAATTGGTAATATTTCATTGGAATCTTCTTCCAATAGTATTTCCCTCATTCTATGACAATGAAAATGGATAAGGAATCCATTGATCTGAAGAACAAAATACAATAAAATTGTTGGAAGCTATGAGATTAACTTCACAATACATTCATTTTACACCTCTACTTTTGTTATGGATCCAAATGGTATGGTCAACATATTCTTTGGTGGACTAAGACCTTATCTATGGAATAATTTATCAATCCAAGACTATGACAACTATGAGGAAATCACACAGAATGTTATGAAGTATGAACTAGAGTTAGGTGATATGTATTGGTCTCAAAAATAGAATGAAATGAAACGATTAATTGATCCATGGTCGAGGAGGGTCTTTGATGAGGTAAGAGGTAGAATGAAAATGAAACTTTTGATAAGAAATAAATTTAGGAAGAAGCATTTGGGAAACTTCTTTCTCTGAAGTGGTAAATGCTTCAACTATTGAAGAGATGGCCATATCGATCAAAAATGTTGTAGTGAGTTGAAGCCTCAATATCCAAACACTAACAAAAAAATTATAATGTTATAGACCCTGCCTAAAGTGAAATTATTCATGTGTGGATAGCTTGGTATCTTTTCTTATCCCTATCCAAATCTGAAGGAAATGGAGTGTAATCACCATAAACCTCAGAAAAGGACAAGGGAGTAAGTTCATTATTTTTCTATCATGATAGCTAATGTTTAAGCTCTAAATGATCTAGGGTAAGATACCCTTTTTGTTCTCTCAAATCTATCAATTACATTATTTGATTCTGGTTCTACACATTCTTTATTTCCTCCAAGTTTACAATTAATTTAGAATCAACCCCTGAATTTCTAAAAGTAATGTTTTCATTCAAGACTCCCAGTGGTATTATTAAACATCAATTGTGTTTAGAAACTCTAGTATTTACTTTAGTGAGAACAATATTATCGAAAATATAGTTGTCATTCCAATGATAGAATTCGAAATTATACAAGGGATAGACTGGCTGCCAAAGTATAATGCTAAGATCAATAGAAAAAAGCAATGAAATATAAGAAGTATTGAATGGACAACATATAGCTATCATTAAAGGAGAGATATCTCGACATGATCTTCATCTAGAATCACCACTTGTGGAATTATTTATGGATTTCATTGGGGAATATGGAGAAGGAAATGAAATAATACGAATAAAAAATTTCCCCATCATTTAAGAATACATTAACATATTTCCTGAGGAGTTTCCTAAACCTCACCTAGAAAGAGAGGTAGAGTTCGCTATTGAGTTCTTGTCTGGTTCCAAGACTATATCAAAAACCCCATATAGAATGGAAAATGTGGAGTTATAGGAATTGAAGAATAAAATCCATGATCTTTTGGAGAAGGATTTTATCTAGCCAAGTGTGTATATTTGGGTAGAACGTGTTCTCTTTGTGAACAAGAAGGATGGATCAATCTGGTTATGAATTTATTAAAGAGAAATTAATAGGATCAAAATGAAAAAAATTATCCTCTTCCAAGAATTGATTATTTATTTGACCAGATTTATGTAGCTCAATTCTTCTACAAGATTGATCTTTGATCTAGTTATCATCCATTAAGGGTGAATAAAGAAGACATTAAAAAACCAACTTCCAATAAAGATATGGGCATTATGAGTTTTTTTATTCCCTTCATCTTGAATAATTATCCTATTATATTCTGGATTTTATGAATAGAGTATTTAAGGACAAAATTGGAAACATTGTGGTAGTTTTTATCGATGATATATTGATATAATCAAAAAGTCATGAGGTGGATGAGGATCATATGTGTGTTATTTTTCATACTCTCTGAATGGATATGCTTTTTTGAAAAGTTCAAAAAATGTGAATTTTTGTTACAACAAGTTTTTTTATTGGGGCACATCATATCTAATGAAGGAATATCAGTTGACGTTGAAAAGACAATGGTTTTGGTTGAGTGGCCTCATCCTAAAATGGTAACTGATTTTCATAGTTTCCTTAGTTTAGTAAGACATTATAAGAGGTTTTTCGAAAACTTTTCACAAATTTCTAATCCACTGACCATGTTAACTCAAAATAAGGTCTTGTTATTTTGACAAAAGGAGTGTGAATAATGTTTCCAAGAGTTTATTAAGAGATTGGTTACTGAACCTTTGTAAACACTACCCTCTATTAGAGAGGGACTCATTATTTTTCGTGATACATATCTTAAAGGTATTGGGTACATCCTCATGAAAAATTACAAGGTGATTGATTATTCATCCCTATAGTTGAAGCCTCAGGAGCTAATCTATCATGCGCCTGAACTGAAGCTAGTTGGGGTTGTTTTTTCTCTGAAGATTTTGAAGTAAAATCTTTACGAAGAGAAATGTGATATATTTATATAGACCAAAAATGTTTGAAGTATATTTTCACACCAAAATAATTGAACATGAGATATATGAGATGGTTGTAACTTCTTAATTACTATTATTGTTTAATTAATTGTCATACAAGAAGAGAAAACAATGTTGTTGATGTATTAAGCAAGAAATACCATGTTTTTTTGGCAATGATGAGGATTTAAAGGGATCCTTTTATCAATGAACTAGTAAAACTAGACATGGGGATCTTAATGGAAGGGACATCTTGTAGCTTATCTCCAATGAATTCTCAATCTTAATTACTAGAGAAATCATGAAATGTCAATGAGAAGATCCCTTATTACAAAACAAGTTAGAGGCTGTGAAGAATGGGTAGTTTCTAGATTTCAATTTTGATAAAGAGGGTGTATTGGCATTTCATTCCAGGGTACGTGTTCTATCTATTCCAGAAATAAAGAAGGAGTTAATGGATGGATCTCATAGCTATATATTCTTTATACATCCTATGATCCTTAATATGTATAAAAACATTCTTGATCATTATTGGTATCATAACATGAAAAGGGAGTTTGCTGACTAAACTACACGGTGCTTGGTGTTTCAACAATTGAAGGAAGAGAGACAACCTCCTAAAGGTGTATTCCCACCACCACCCATACAAGCAGGGAATTAGGACAATATCACTATGGACATTGTCACTGGTCTCCTAAAAACATCCCAAGGAAAAAATGTGATTGTGGTTATAGTGGACCATCTCACCAAGACTTCCCTTTGTATCCCTATTTGGGAAGATTTCTCTCTCGACCAACTCACCAATATATTCATGCAGAAAGTAGAAAGGATACATGGAGTTCCACTTTCTACAATATTTTATCATGATCCAAGTTTCACATCAAAATTTTGGAGAAGTCCTCAACATGCCCTTGGAACAAAATTGAATTTTATTAATACATATCACCCCCAAATTGAAGGCCAATATCGAAGGACTATTCAGACACTCAGGGTCATGCTGAGAACATTCTCAATGGAATTTAAGTGTGGATGCGATCAGTATATCAAATTAGTTGAGTTCTCATATAAAAACATCTTCCATTCAAGTATTCAAATTAAACCCTATGAATTTCTATATGGAAAGTGATGTTGAACTCATATTGGTTGGTATTAAGTTTATGAGAGAAAGCCTATTGGGAATAATCTTTTTCAAGAGATGATAGAAAAGTTTTATTCCATACAATAACACATAAAGGTCACTCAGAGTTGGTATAAAGCTATATTGAAAACTGTCAAAGGGAATTAGTGTTGAATTTTAGTGAGAAAGTATTCCTTCAAATTCAACTATAGAAGAGAGCCATGTGATTTGGGAAGAGAGAAATCTCCGCCCCAAGTATATTGTCCCCTAAGAAATTCTTGATCACATAGGAGCATTGGCCTATCAGAATGAACTTATTCAAAATCTAATAGAATTTCATGATGGTTTCCAAATATCTCTCTTGAGGAAGTACATACCGGGCCTTTCACATGTACTGGATCTATATGTGGTATGATTGTAACACGATCCTGCTTATGTGGATCAGTAAGTGGAGATCTTGGATCATAGAGACAAGGTTTTACGTCACAAGACTACCCACCTCATTAAGGTGTGGTGGAGGAACCAAAAATATAAATAATTGACGTGGGAATCTAAGGCAACAATAAGGTTGTATATCCCACACCTTTTTGATGAAGATAATAAGTTGAAATTTTAGGGATGAAATTTATTATGGGGGAATAATGTAATGACCTGAACTTTTTGAATGATAATTTTTTCCTCAAAATGTGTGTTATATTATTACCAAATAAAACTATATATCATTAATAATGAAGTTGCACTATTTTAATGTGACCATCATGTTTTGAACATTATATGATTGTTGGTCGATTATGACTGTTTTTCAATATCACCGTTGGAAACTATAATCTTAACATTATGATTATTGTTTATAAATAGAAATGATAAGTGTAAGTTAATGAAAAAATAAGAGTCAATGGAATCATCCAGTAGAATCAAGCCATGCGATGACAATTTTTCAGAGCTTGGGAAGAAGGTAGAATCAGTGGGAATCTCTCATGACAAAGCCCAAGCTGAGCTTCAACATGATAATCTTGAACGAAATCTCCTATGGGAGAAGTTCATGTGAGGGGAGTTTACCTCTCATGCAATGTTATTTGAGCTGCCCCAAGATTTCATCCTCATCTCACACCTTACCCTTATGTCATATGTGGGTTTTTTAATGGGTTTTGTTTCTAGACCCTAATTACCTAAAATGTAATCCCTATTTTTAAAAATTTTTCCATCATTTCTGTTTGAAGAATAGTTTTTCTTAAAAATTTAGATGGAATTTGATAAATTTATTTTTTGGGTGAAATTTTTACTTTTTAGAGTGATATAAATTATTATATTAAACAAATGTTTCATTAACAATGTTTATTATAATGATATAGTGTTATAAAGAAACTCCTTTTTAATTACAAGTGATAAAATAGCTTTATTTTATTCATGTGTCAAGAATTTTACTATGCAGTTTACAATGCATTTTATGTCCGCTATTATTTTTAATAATTAATTTTTTTAGAGTTAAAAGTTAAATTTTTCATATTTATATAGTTATTAGGACAAAAATAAATGTCATTTTTGAATTCATAATGTCTATATTAGGTTGTGGTGAATTTATGAGATCTTTTGTAACAACCCAAACTTCTACGGTACACTTCTCTTGAAATAATGTGATAGCGTGTGTTGTATGCAACATCGAGTTCTAACACACCACAACCAATCAAACTAACCGTTATGAATATTAATACCAACTTTCTGAAATTATATATATTTTATATTTCAAAATGGACTTCATTTTTGGATTCGAAATATCAAAATTATACTAAGTTGAATTTTTGGTATTTTTCTGAGAACTTCCAATTTTTATGAATAGTGAAAAATACTTAAAAAGAACTTTTTTAATCAAAATAATTTATAGTGATAAATTATATTATTTAGTGGTTTTAAATTATAATTAGAATATATGTTTACCATTTTATCCAATGGTGTTCATTATAATTAATTTCACTTTGAAATTGGACATAAACAATTGTTAATCTTTTGATATATATTGTTTCTTAAAAACATGCTATTTGTTGTGAATGCGGGAATTAATTATAAGATTAATTAATGCAACTTTTATGTTTTTAATTTGGTAAATTAGACATCATTTTTTAATTCAGAATAGAAATTATAGCTTAGGGTGAAATTTTGGCATTGTTCTGAAAAACATCAATTTTTGATGAATAGTGAAACTACTAAGTGGTGGTTAAAAAACTGAATTTTTCATAAAACATAATTTTACCGCTTCTGTGAATGGAATTTTGAAAATCCGAGAGACATGGTTAATATCAAGGAGTAAAATGTGGTTCAATGAGATAAAAATAATTTTTGGTGAATAGTAACTTTTTACTTTTATTTACCACGGTTAAAAGTAAATAGAGTAATTAAGGGTAAAAATGATATTAATATTACCCTAAAACATGTTCTAATTATATTGGACAAATTTATCTTGACCTAAAACAACCTTAGAAATAAAACATTATCCTTTAGGTCCACTTATATTAGATTAAGAAATTTATTATTATTTAATTCAAAGAGGAGTTAAAAGAGTTAAAATCAAAGTTTATTTACTAAAACATTTTTATGATATGGTTATACATAAGATAAATTCGATTGTAAATATTAATTAGAAATATAAAAATATTTCACACATAATTATATTTTATTTATAATTTTTAGATATTAAATAAATTAATTTATTTATGACACAATAACGATGCAGTAATGACCATAATAGTGAAAAATTAAAATAATTGATATTATAAATACATAAATAAATATAATTTGAGACTTTTAATGAATTACACTAATTTTCTAGGATAATATGACATATTATAATTGATTTAATTGACTTTTTTAGAAGTAATCATTCTGTTATAAGTATTACAAAAATCAATTATTGAATAGTGTCAAAATTGACATAAAAGAGTTTTTTAAAACAAATATTATATTATTAATTGATATTATATTCATAAAAATCTAAGGGTCAAACAAGAGACTTATATCATGATAGTTGTATCATTAATGGACCTCTTAGAGGTCTCTTGAATGTATATAGTATGTTTATTAACCATATAATATAAAAATACAAAGAGACATTGTAAAAGTGAAACTAATTAACTAAGAGTTAATACTTAATGATATGGTTAATATAGTAACCAAAACCTGTATAAATTCTATTGGTTGAGTAGTTTTTAACCTATCCCCACCTTAACCTTTAAATAATCCACTTTGAATCCATTCGAAACCGAATATGAATTTATTATAAAATAATATTTCTAGCTTTTCCAAAGGTGCCCCTCACCCCTCTTATAAAAGGGCACTCTCCCTTCTCATTAACTCACACCTTAAAAGCCTTGTGTCTCGGCCAAAAACTACCCAAACACTCTTTAAACATCTCTCACTTCATCATAGAGGCCTTCCTTTAGTCAGAAAGCCAACCTATGAGCCCTTTTGATCAAATCAAAAGGAAGAACCGAAGAAGAGGTAATGATTTCACCACCCATTTCCAAGTTCATTTCTTCTTCCACTTATTCCATCTTTGTTATTACCATTATAAAATAATAACTCATGTATCTTATAGATACTGAGATGTTATTATGAATATGGTACAACCATATTCATTATTCTATCCATCCTTTGAATAACATGTCACCATACGTGCGTACGTACGACTTACCGTCTCCACGTCGTGGTGTAATTGTTATTCAATAAATTATTATTTTGATGGGACCATAATTATGTGTAACTCATGTAAATAATAAATATAAAATGATAATTATTCTGTATATATGATATACCATCCAATTATATATTATTTTAATATCAAAAGAATGATATTTTTGCTCGTGCGTACGTACGGACTACCGTCTCCACGAACGCGATGAGATTCATTTTACATCGTATCCATTCGAGTATAATTATCATTTGATGATTTAAAAATAATTTTTAAGGACTTGATATCATTATGGATATGAATAAGATGCAACCTATCCATGATAATAATGCCTTACATAACAAAACATATAAAAGAAAACATGTAAGTTAACACCCGAAATGACTATAATACTATGATATTATTAACAAATCAATGTTAAAATATCTAATATGATATCATATTCTTGTATAATTTAATAACAAATATTTCACCATTATATAGGAGGCTAACCTACCGCAACCAAGTAAAAGTACAAGTTAAGGTTTATTTCACAATCTCTTCATTATCCAAGGTTGTTTATACATAATAATCTACTGGGACTTTTTTATCATCCATGTCCATGTTTCTTAAAACTTTATTCCAAAGCATTTTCATTATTTACTAGAATATGGGTTAAAGTCATTTATACCCTTCTTGACTTTTATAAGTGGTTTATAAAGGAATATTTTCGTCATTTTCCAAACAAGGTTCTTTTTAACCTTTTCGATAGAATTAAGGTAAGAATGTTTTTATTAACTTATACGGCGGGTGTGGCTATTTTCTGCAGTTATAAAATCCATGAAGCTTCCCTTACAAGCATATAATAATATTTTCAATGAAAATTTTTTATTTTATAAATATATGACTCTTAAATTATTTCAAAATAGAAAGATATATTTCTCTAAAAATAATTTGATTTTATCTATGTCAACATCCTTTGATGGATTTTACGCTTATTTGAAATTTATTTATTATGATACAAAAATTATATATTGTATTGAAGGTTTTGCGATATGTTTGACTGTGGATGTGTTATTTTATTACCATTCATGGTTTATAGATGAAGAATTTACATTTCGTATGCTAGTTTTAATACGAATGTTTAGGTTATGTTTAAACCTTTTCATATGGGAATGCATTGGACTTAATATGTGACGGGTGGTGCCCACTATAGCTCCTCGATGCATCGGTAGGTCTCATGAGACAATATAGTGACTTGGCACAAGGCATTGGAAAAATATTATTTGTATTCCTGGAACGAGGCCTTGGCTATGTGGTTATTATAGTCTAGCATTATAAATTCCATTATTATGAAAGTGCTTATTGATATTTCATGTGATTATTCGATTAGTAGAATATACATGTGAATAAGTAAATGGCATTATTTCATTATATTTTTTCCATACTATGTTGAAGTTCAAGTTTAAAAGGCTTTTGTTTCAGTTATACACTGCCTTAAATGTTTAATCTTATTTATGAATGTTTCTTCTATATTGTTATCCTTACTTGGCATTTGAGCTCACCCCTTTTCTATGTTTTATTTTTCCGAGGATGTGAAGAAGTAAATTATGAATGACCTACATGGATATTATGAGGGGATAACAGTGTGGACTATGGACCCAATATGTTGTTGTTGTAGTTTTTCACCTTATGATGTAATGTAAAACTTTATGAATCTATCTAGTGTTTACAAGGCTACTAAACCAATCGGTCTTTAGAGATTTGATATTTCGTGTGATCATGCCAATTTTATGTAATAATGCACCGACTCTGGGTAACTGGGGTCAGGGCATTACAGTTGGTATCAGAGGAAGTTTAGTACAAACCTTGGAAGCTAGAGTTAGATAAACACTGATTAGAGAACATAGACCTAAGATGGACTTTGAGGATTAGTATAGAAGAACTTTCTAGAATTTTAGTATTGTAGAGATTTCCTGAGTTTTCTGAGAAATAAATCCCTACCTGGATACGAGCAGGTAGAGGCGGCTCTGGCACAAATGTTCCTAGGGGTAAAACCCGAAAACACCGCTTTGAGCTAGACTCGAACGGGAACTGGTGCACGACAACGGGCCTTGCTACACTCTTGGTTACGACACTCCCAGGGGGATATGCTTAGGATAACTCTCATTTTCTTTTCAAATTGTTATGAAAGGTTTATGAGTATATACTTCCTCAAGGAAAACATTTTTATGATTATGGATTATATCCATAATTAGTTCAATTTATGTTAAGTGTTTTATATGTATGGAATTATGTATTTTGATTCATAAACTGATCTAGTTTATGCCATTGTTTAGAAATGGCGCCTAGTGGAAGAAATAGAAACCGCATCAATACACACACTCCATGTAGGGTTTGCCCTCCTGCTCAAGATAATTATAATGGAGGTGGTGATGAAACTGGTGCCGATCAGCTAATCACCATACTGGGACAACTCACTCAGGTTATGAATAATAACCTTACCCTTATGGAGCACCCTGATCCACAGAATGGAGGATCAATGTTAGATCGCTTCATGAGGCAGCAACCACCAACATTAAATGGGAGTACAAATCCATTAGTAGCTGAGCAATGGATAAGTTCCCTAGAGAAAATATTCCAGTCTTTGGGCAGTAGTGAAAGGGAAAAAGTTATCATGGTAGTTTACCGCCTCACTGGGGATGCTGATCAATGGTGGTCATCGATTCGAAAAACAAAGGATGATGATGAAGTATCAAATATGGAATGGAGGGAGTTCAAAGATCTGTTTTTAGAGAAATACTTTCCTTGTGACCATTGAGCAGATATGGAAAGTAAATTTCTGAGTCTGATACAAAAGGTGGATGAGAATGTCGCAAAGTATGAGGATAAAATTACAAGGTTAGAAAGGTATGCTGGAGATTATATACGTAACCCAATAAGTAATATTGATCATTTCTTTGATGGGTTAAAACCATTTCTCCGTCGAGCATTAGTCTCACAATCCTTCTCATCGTACGAAGACATTGTCTCATGTGCTATCAAGACAGAAAAGGAATTATCTAAGTCTTATGACTTTAAAGAAAAGCAAGAGAAGAAGAGATCTGATGATCAATCTGGGAATGAAAATAAGGGGATGTAGGGAAACGTTGAATATCCATCCTGTGGTAAATGTGGGAAGAAACGCCCTGGTACATGCTTGAAGGGAATGGGTGTCTGTTTCAAGTGTGGTGAGAAAGGCCACCAAGCTCGTGAATGCAAAGGGAATAGGGAAGCTACCATTGTTCAATGCTACAATTGCAGGGATATGGGACATTATGAAAATGAATGTCCTAAGCTTCATGGGAACTTACCTAAGAAAAGTCCAAGGGATCAAGGCCAATCTTATGCTATCACTACTACTAAGGCAGAAGCTCCGAAAGACGTGGTGGTAGGTAATTTAATGGTTTCCTCAAGTTTAGAAAATTAATTATTTGATTCTAGATCATCGCATTGTTTCATATCTTCCATGTTTTCTATGAAAATTAGATATTTCCAATTTGATTTATCAAGGGAGTTGTCAGTTAAAACTCCAAATGGAAGTATCATTGCAACAATGTTTTGTGAATCGGTCCCCATTAGAGAACATAAATGTTCTTTATCTGCTAATCTCATCATCATACATATGATTGAGTTTGATATAATCCTCATTATGGATTGGCTTTCAGACTATGATGCGATGATTTATTGTAATAAGAAGGAGGTTATGATTTTTGATGATGATGATAAGGAACACCTTATCTTTAGAGTATAATCATCACCACCTAATTATTATCTAGATCCACCCCCAGTAGCTCAACTAAATTCAATTATTGGGGAGGAAGAGAATGAAATGATTTTGGGTGAGGAAAGGAATTTTCAAATAGAGGATGTACCTATTGTAAAAGAATACATAGATGTATTTCTGGAAGATTTACCTGGACATCCTCTAGAACGAAAAGTTGTGTTTTCCATTGATTTAATTCTTGGATCAAGGCCTATATCGAAGACCCCTTATAGAATGGCCACTGTAGAATTAGTTGAACAAAAGAAACAATTAGAGGAATTGAGTAATAAGGGATTTATTCTCCCTAGTGTTTCTCCGTGGGGATCCCCTGTTTTTTTGTTAAAAATAAAGATGGATCTATGAGGTTATGTATCGACTATAGGGAGATAAATTCTATAAATATAAAGAAGAAGTATCCCCTACCACGCATCGATGATTTATTTGACCAACAGCATGGAGCTCAATACTTTTCAAAGATTGACATTCGATCTGGAAACCATCAGTTGTGTGTAAAAAAGGAAGACATTCTGAAGACAGCATCTCGAACCAGGTATGGGCATTATGATTTTATTGTAATGCCTTTTGGATTGACTAATGAACCCTCTATATTCATGGATCTGATGAATAGAGTTTTCAAGGAATATCTCGATGAATTTGTGGTGGTATTTATTGATGATATCTTGGTATACTCTAAAATCTATGAGGATCATGGAATTCACTTGCGCATTATCCTAAAGACTCTGAGAAGATATGAATTATATAGGAAGTTTAGCAAGTGTGAATTCTGGCTTCATGAGATTTCTTTTCATGGCCATATTGTCTCTAAAGATGGAATCTCTATTGATCCTTCTAATACCAAGGCAATCCATGAATGGCCAGAACCTACGAGTATAACTGAGATACGCATTTTTATTGGTTTGGCAGGTTATTATCGACGTTTCGTCCAGAATTTTTCCTGATTGGCAAACCCATTAACGAAGCTCACACGTAAAGGGGATAAATTTGATTGGACAAAAGAGTGTGAAGAATGTTTCGATGAACTGAATATAAGATTAGTCAATGCTCATATATTGACTCTAGCATCGGGGAATGATGGGTTCGTTATTTATAGTGATGCATCGAAGAAAGGACTTGGTTGTGTCCTTATGAAAAATGATAGAGTTATTGCCTATGCATCACGACAGTTGAAAATTCATGAGAAAAACTATCCTAATCATGATCTAGAGTTAGAAGCTGTGATCTTTGCTTTGAAGATATGGAGGAACTACCTCTATGGAGAAAAATGTGAGATTTATACTGATCACAAGAGTTTAAAGTATATTTTCTCACAAAAAGAACTCAAAATGAGGCAAAGGAGATGGCTTGAATTACTCAAGGAATATGATTGCATGATACACTACCACCCAGGGAAGGCAAACAAGGTGGAAGATTCTTTGAGCAGAATAGACCATGGAGTTTTGAACAAAATGAGAATTGAAAGGGATCCAATTTTCATGGATCTAGTGAAGATGGACATGGGAATAACTAGGGACGGTGAAACATCAATGCTTTTTCAAATGGTTGATAAAACATCTTTACTAGAAAGGATTAAGAGTTCTCAGACCGATGATGAAAAATTTCAAAAGAAGATTAAAGCTGTGAATGATGGAAGATTGAGAGACTTTGTGTATGAAGATGGAATTTTGAAATTCGGGAAGAGACATTGTGTTCCCGATATACATGATCTAAAAAGGTAATTGCTGGATGATTCTCATAGTTCCAATTTCAATATACACCCTGGGAGCACCAAAATGTATAGAGATTTGATGGAACATTTTTGGTTGGACAACATGAAGAGGGAGATTGCTGATTTTGTGTCAAGATGTATGGTTTTCCAACAAGTGAAAGCTGGAAGGCAACAGCCAGGAGGAGTCACGCAACCTCTTCCTATACAGGAGTTGTAATGGGACAATATTACGATGGACTTTGTCATGGGGCTACCAAAAACTCCTAGAAGGAATGATGCAATATTGGTCATTGTTGATCGTCTTACCAAGTCAGCACATTTTATTGTTATAAGAGAAGATCTACCACTGGAACATCAAGCAAGACTATATATTAATGAAGTTGTGAGACTTCATGGAGTACCCCTATCAATTGTTTCTGATCATGATCCCCGTTCTACTTTAAGATTCTGGAAAAGTCTTCTGAAAGACTTGGATACTGAACTTCATTTGAGCACTGTCTACCACCCTCAAACAGATGGACAATCAGAATGAACTATTCAAACCTTAGAAGACATGTTGAGATCCTGCTCACTTGACTTTCAGGGTATGTAGGATCAATATTTACCTCGGGTAGAATTTTCCTAAAACAATATCTACCATTTGAGTATTCCTATGGAACCATATGAAGAGTTATACGGAAAGAGATGTCGCACACCAACGTGTTGGGATGACATTGGTGAAAGAAAACATTTAGGCCTAGAACTGGTGGAGGAAATGATGGGAAAGGTGAAGGTAATCCAAAACCATATCAACGCAGCTCAAAGTAGGCAGAAGATCTATGCTGATAATCGAAAGAAGGATTTGGAATTTCAAGTCGGTGATCATGTTTTCTTGAAGTTATCTCCATGGAAGGGATTCATACATTTTGGTAAGAAAGGTAAATTGAGTCCCAGGTACATCAGACCTTTTGAAATTCTCGAACGAATTGGGGTTGTAGCTTACTGATAGGAAATGCCACCAAGTCTCTCCAAAGTTCACAATGTGTTCCACATATCTCTGTTGAGAAAATACATGCCTGACCCAACGCATGTACTCACCTATGAGGAATTATAACTAGAACTCGATCTGTCTTATTGCGAAGAGCCCGTCAGGAATCTTGATACAAGAGAACATGTACTGAGAAACCGGATGAATCGTCTGGTAAAAGTCTTGTGGAGAAACCATAAGATGGAAGAGGCAACGTAGAAACCCGAGAAACATATGATGAAGAACCACCCGAGTCTTTTCATGTGGTAGTATTCCAGAAATTTCGAGGATGAAATTATTTGAAGTAGAGTAGAATGTAACACCCCAAGCTTCTACGGTACGCTTCTCTTGGAATAATACGATAGCGTGTGTTGTACGCAACATCGAGTTTTTAACACACCACAACCAATAAAACTAGCTGTTATGAATAGTAATACCTACTTTTTGATATTATATATATTTTATATTTCAAAATGAACTTCATTTTTGGATTCGGAATATCGAAATAATCCTCAGTTGAATTTTGGGTATTTTTCTGAGAACTTCCAATTTTTATGAATAGTGAAAAATACTTAAAAACAACTTTTTTAATCAAAATAATTTATAGTGATAAATTATATTTTTGAGTGGTTTTAAAGTATAATTATAATATATTTTTACCATTTTATCCAATGGTGTTCATTATAATTAATTTCACTTTGAAATTGGACATAAACAATTGTCAATCTTTTGATATATATTGTTTCTTATAAACACGCTATTTGTTGTTACAGTGGGAATTAATTATAAAATTAATTAATGAAACTTTTATGTTTGGAATTTTTTAAAATAGACATCATTTTTGAATTCGGAATATCAATTTTATCTTAGGGTGAAATTTTGGCATTGTTCTGAAAAACTTCAATTTTTGATGAATAGTGAAACTACTAAGTAGTAGTTAATAAAATGAATTTTTCATAAAACATAATTTTACCACTTCTGTGATTGGAATTTCGAAAATCCGAGAGACAAGGTTAATATCAAGGAGTAAAATGTGGTTCAATGAGATTAAAATAATTTTTGGTGAATAGTAACTTTTTACTTTTATTTACCACGATTAAAAGTAAATAGGGTAATTAAGGGTACAAATGATATTAATATTACCCTAACACATGTCCTAATTATATTGGACAAATGTATATCGATGAAAAACAACCTTAGAAATAAAATATTGTCATTTAGGACCACTCGTATTAGATTAAGACATT
Organism: Viscum album; assembly: GCA_963277665.1. Lineage (NCBI taxonomy): Eukaryota > Viridiplantae > Streptophyta > Magnoliopsida > Santalales > Viscaceae > Viscum > Viscum album. The sequence continues at coordinate 1,133,674,217 of OY728120.1, forward strand.
TATTATTACTTAATTCAAAGAAGAGTTAAATGAGTTAAAATCAAAATTTCTTTACTAAAACATTTTTAATATAGGGTTATATATAAGATAAATTCTATTGTAAATATTAATTAGAAAGCTAAAAAAATTTCATACATAATGATATTTTATTTATAATTTTTAGTTATTAAATAATTTCATTTATTTATGACACAATGATGATGCAGTAATTACCATAATAGTGAAAAATTAAACTAATTGATATTATAAATACCCAAATAAATATAATTTGAGACTTTTAATGAATTACACTAATTTTATAGGATAATATTACATATGAAGATATATTTAATTGACTTTTTTTGAAGTAATCATTATGTTATGTTTTTTACAAAAATCAATTATTGAATTGTGTTAAAATTGATATAAAAGAGTTTTTTAAAACAAATATTATATTATTAATTGATATTAAATTCCTAAAAATCTAAGGTTCGAACATGATATATATATCATGATAAGTGTGCCATTAATGGACCACTTGGGGGTCTCTTGGATGTATATAGTATGTTTATTAACCATATAATATAAAAATACAAAGAGACATTGTAAAAGTGAAACTAATTAACTAAGAGTTAATACTTAATGATAAGGTTAATATAGTAAAACAAATCTATCTAAATTCTATTGGTTGAGTGGTTTTGCGACCTATCCCTACCTTAAACTTTATATAATCCAATTTGGAGCCATTATAAACCGATTATGAATTTATTATAAAATAATATTTCTAGCTTTTCCAAAGGTGCCCCTCACCCCTCTTATAAAAGGTCACTCTCCCTTCTCATTAACTCACACCTTAGAAGACTTTTGTCTCGGCCAAACTCTGCCCAAATACTCTCTAAACTTCCCTCACTTCATCCTAGAGGCCTTCCTTTAGTCAGAAAGCCAACCTAGGAGCCCTTTTGATCAAATCAAAAGGATGAACCCGAAGAAGAGGTAATGATTTCACCACACTTTTCCAAGTTCCTTTCTTCTTCCACTTCTTCCTTCTTTGTTATTACCATTCTAAAATAATAAGTCCAGTATCTTATATATACTGAGATGTTATTATAAATATGGTACAACCAAATCCAGTATTATATCCATCCTTTTAATAACATGTCACCATACGTGCGTACGTACGGCTTACCGTCTCCACGTCATGGTGTAATTGTTATTCAATAAATTATTATTTGGATGGGTACAGTAATGCTGTGTAACTCATTTAAATAATAAATATAACATGATAATGATTCTATATATATGATATACCATCCAATTATATATTATTTTAATATCAAAAGAATGATATTGTCGCTCATGCGTACGTACGGACTACCGTCTCCAAGAACGTGATGAGATTCATTCTCCATCGTATCCATTCAAGTATAATTATCATTTGATGATTAAAAAATAATGTTTAAGGACTTCATATCATTCTGGATATGAATAAGATACAACCTATCCATGACAAAAATGTCTTACATAACAAAACATATAAAACAAAACAAGTAAGTTAACACCTGAAACGACAATAATACTATGATATTATTAACAAATCAATGTAAAAAGATCATAAATGATATCATATTCCATTATAATTTAATAACAACTATTTCACCATTATATAGGAGGTTAACCTACCCCAACCAAGGAAAATTATAAGGAAAGGGTTATTTCACAATCTCTTCATTATTTGAGGTTGTTTATACGTAATAATCTACTAGGACTTCTTTATCATCCACGTATATGTTTCTTAAAAATGTTTTTCAAAGCATTTTAACTATTTACTATAATATGGGTTAAAGTCATTTATACCTTTGTTGACTTTTATAAGTGGATTATAAAGGAATATTTTCGTCGTTTTCCAAACAAGGTTCTTTTTTAACTTTTTCAACAGAATTAAGGTAAGAGTGTTTTTTTAACTTATACGGTGGGTGTGGCTATTTTCCGCCGTTATAAAATCTTCGAAGCTTCCCTTACAAGATTATAAGAATATTTTCAAATAAAATGTTTTATTTTATAAATATATTTCTCTTAAATTATTTCAAAATAGAACGATATATTTCTCTAAAAGAGTTTGATTTTATCTATGTCAACATCCTCTGATGGATTTTATGCTTATTTGAAGTTGATTTATTATGATACAAATCTTCTATATTGTATTGAAGGTTTTGTGATATGTTTGACTGTGGATGTGTTATTTTTATACCATTCATGGTTTATAGATGAAGTATTTTCATTTCGTATGCTAGTTTTAATACGAATGTTTATGTTATGTTTAAACCTTTTCATATGGGAATGTATTGGACTTAATATGTGACGGGTGGAGCCTGCTATAGCTCCTTGATGCATCGTTAGGTCTCATGAGACAAACTAGTGTCTTGGAACAAGGCCATTACAAAATTTTATTTTTAGTTTTGGCATGAGGCCTTGACTATGTGGTTATGATAGTTTGGCATTATGCATTCCATCATTATGAAAGTGGTTATTGATATTTCATGTGATTATTTGATTAGTAGAATATCCATGTGAATAATTAAATGGAATTATTCCATTATATTTTTTCCATAATATGTTGAAGTTCAAGTTTAAAAGGCTTTTGTTTTAGTTATACACTACCTTAAATGTTTATTCTTATTTATGAATGTTTTTTCTATATTGTTATACTTACGGGTCATTTGAGCTCACCCCTTTTCTATGTTTTATTTTTCCTAGGATGTGATGAAGTAAATTATGAATGACCTCTAGGGATATTATGAGGGGATAATAGTGTGGACTATGGAGACAATATGTTGTTGTTGTAGTTTTTCACCTTATGATGTAATGTAAAACATTATGAATATATCTAGTGTTTCCAAGGCTTCTAAACCAATCGGTATTTCGAGATTTGATCTTTCTTGTGATCATGCCAATGTTATTTAATAATTCACTGACTCTAGGTAACTGGGGTCGAGGCGTTACATTTTTACAAAATATTGTGTTTTCCATTGAATAGTAAAAATACAGTTTTGAGTTTTTAGTGGATTTAATGAAGTCATAATGATCTAATATGTAATTTGAAATGTTTTTAGACTATTTTGAATTAAAATATGATATTATTTATCCCATGTTTACATTACCATGGGAAAATACCATGGTCATGCCCTTGGTTTTTCAAATACCACTACAGAGGTGCGCATAGAAATTAATAAAAAAATCTCACTTTTGTTATAAATAACCACACATTAATCTATTATATTTCATTGAAAATAAACATTCCTAAAATATCTGATAGTATTACCTCCAAATGATTCATCCCAAGGTTTCTGAAAGCCCTCACGGTCTCTTTTATCATGTTTTAGAAGTAACTCTTAAATGTAAGGGAATCTACCACCCTTCTATTTTCAGACAGCCCTTTTATGTTATGCATTTTTAATTTATATTTTCTTATTATGGGATATGTCATTCCATATCTCCATTAAATAACATATTATTTAAAAATAATGTGAGGCCCCTTTTTCTATCATCAACACGTTTTATGAATTTTTAAATGACGTGGTTTGGCTACCGAAATTTTGTAAGGGAACTCTCAATTTCTCAATCCATTCATGTTTCCTTTTTATGTGGTGTGTATTTCAGATTTCCATACCATGTTATTATATCCATTTTATCCTATCCCATTACTGTATTATGATTAATTTATGAGCGTGACACCGTTTTCCCCACTCTTATTGTAATGTATCCTCAAACCATGTTTCATACTTGTTATGTTGTCGGATTTTCATCTCAAAATTTATCTCTTTTTATCAATATTTTTTTTTTATTTTCTTTTTGAATAACTAAAAATATATCTTCTACAGGGTTATTAAATTAGATTAAAAAATGATATATTTTATTTTGGGTATTAATATACATGAAACCCACTTTTCTTTTTTTGTGGTTTTAAAATGACAAAAGGATCTTATTTTTTCATCACTTTGTAAAATGCCGTGATTTTGATATGAAACCAAATTATTTTATTCTCCATGGGTTATTTATGAAATGTTTGATAATGATATATGTGACTCACATGAAAATAAATACATATTAATGGTGTGACTTGATAACTCTCCAATGCATTGGGTTAAGAATTTAATCATTCATGATGAAACGTTTTATGATACCATAGTGGATAAACATGGAAAATTTTATGAAACCTTTGAGATAGGCCTTGGAGATATTCTTATAAATATATAAATTAAATGTTGTTTCCACATTTAAAAGTTATTATTCATGTTATTTTATTTAAAATATGCTTCTTTATCAATCACTTATGTTATTACTCAAGTTCATATTGATATTCCTCAAGATCACAAGTAAATATTTTCCCTGGTTATTCCTTACTGGGCCTTAAGCTCACCATTTCCATTGATGTATGTCCCCAAGTTGTGACATGTAATAAATGTACTAAGGATGAACCATAAATAAGCCTTTCACCTGAAATAGATATTTCCTTTGTTATCAGGTATTATTAACCTTTTTTCTATGACATTAATCCTTAAACGATCCTCTATTTGTAAAATGGTATGTAATGTTATGTAAAAGAAGGGATGCCAAAATCTGGTCAACTGAACCTAACCCAGAATCTCCTTCATAATAATAGGACCACTAAGAGATGACTCACCTACCTCCAACCAATAAAGAGGTGAACTATACAGACTTCCCTAAAATTCCTCAAAATTTTCAATATTGATATATTCTTGGAAGTTGTTATTAAAAGAAAACTCTATGAGTTCCATATGATTCTCCCATGAAACATTGAAATCTAGAACAAAGGCTCATAAAATATCCTCTAGAACCTGAGTAGTCCTCTCAGATTGACCATCAATATGAGGATGATATGTCATACACAAAAGAACTAGTGATCCCATGGCCTTCCTAAGACCATGTTATAAATGTGTTGTGAAATTATGATCTCAATCATAAATGATACCCCTCAGAACACCATATTACCAAACTACCTTGTGCATAAAAATTATACTCATATCATCAAATCTGAGGGTCTTCCAAATAATAAATAAGTAGGATACCTTTGTTAGTTGGTCCACAATCACCCATACAATATCATTCTTATGGGTTTTACTAGGTATTCCTATAAAAAAATAGTGTCATCGTCCTATTTCCATTAAGGAATGGGAAAATGATTGAAAAGTCCATCTGGCCTCTGATTCTTTGCTTTCACCTTTTGAAAATTGAAATATTTCAATACAAATTCGGATGGCACCTTGTTAATTCATAAACACCGATACTCTCCCAGGATATAGTTATATATCTTTTTAAAACTAGGTTGTACCTCCCATATAATAGCATGAAACTCCCTTTTCAGCTAATTTCACAAGCCTGTACGAACCCATAATTTTACATATAAAAGAAGAAAATTATAATTAAAATGATACTATATTGGGGGTGTCTCCAGAATATATAATCTATCTCTCAAAACTAAACCCTTAGGATTAGATAAAATCTCATTCTTTATCAAGTATAAAATCATGGGTATAATAGGTTTTGATGCCAGGGCTACTTGTCTCAGACACTCATAAACATTTAGATGCATGTTTGTAAAGAGGTCCACTAACTATCACACATCTCATGACTCTTATACTACCCTTATCTTCATCATTATAATCAATTCATTAGAAATTATATTTCAATTTCTTAGTTTATATGAAAAAAATGATGTTGAAAGACTCTGGACACTCAACCCACCTCATTGGTCAAAGGTTCAAGTCCAACAGAGAAAAGTTATACCTGATGATAATGTGGTCCATATACACCAAACCTCTCACCCATGAGATAATGTCCCCAGAATATTATGTCATACAATACTATTGATAAATCTAGATCACGAGTAAGTTAATTCCCCTTATGTGGTTTTAGCTGTCCGGACCCATAAGTAACCAATGAACATCCTACATCATAAATTCTCTGATTCCAACTTCGGATACATCACAGTACACTATATATGCTTTACCAAAACTATTAAAGTGAGTATTCGTGATGAGTTCATCTTTCCATTAATCTCTTTAAAATATCTCTGGAAAGTATTTGATAAAAATAACATTACATCTTTCTTGGTCAACCCAAACAACGGTGATTACAAATGGGAGAAGGCCTGGATAAAGTTTTTATAGTAACCTAATAAAACCAGAAATCTCCAAATCTTGAATACATTCTTGGGTTTCTCAGAATATTCTAGGCATGTAACATTATCTTGGTCAACTAACACTCCTTCCTCTGAGAAGGCATGGCTTAGGAAATTCACATTATTAAACCAACCATTTAATAATCTTGGTGTAATTCCAATTATCTCAATATAATTGGGATGATATTATGATTTTTGGAAAGATTATATACTGGCTGGGAGTACACTAATATTTCATTGACAAAAATCACAAAGAAAACTAGTCCATAAAAAGTTGAAATAGATGATTCATTGTGGCCATGAATACCACTAATTCATTATCCAAACCAAAAGTCATTACAATAAACTCATATAGTCCATAGATACTCCTAAAAATAGTATGAGGTATGTACTATAGTTACATCCTTAACTGATGGTATCCTAATCTTAATTAAATCTTGTAGAAGATACTAGAACCACTCATCAGATCAAAGAGATCTTCAATGCATGGAAGAGGAAACTGATTCTTGACTGTCATCTAGTCCAATATCTAATAATCCACACACAAGATCAATTTCCCTTTATCCTTGTTGGTGAAGAGAACTTTAGAACCCCAATGAGATGTACTAGGCAATATGAAACATTTATTTTTCAAGATCCTTCCATTGAAATTTCAACTCTCAAAGCTATATGGGTAACATTCTATAAGTAAAAATAGAAACTAGCTCTGCTCTTGGAACAAACATGATCGAAAACTCAATCTCTCTATACAGAGAAAATCCATATAAATAATCATTAATGATATGAAAAAAATGTTATCTCCCTAGAGGAAAATAATCTTAAAACATTCAACCATCATCTATAATAATTCCAAAAATCTAAGTTGTGGTACAATCTAATCCGCACTGAAATGGTCCTTCACGACCATCATAAGGATCCCACTAGCCTTGGTGAGAATAGATGTCTTATTTTGGAGATAAAAAGGTAACCGCATCTATTAACATTTGATATAATCTTGGTATAGAACGTACTAATCTATAATAAGAATCAAATTAAAGATTGTCTTTTTCAGTATGAATGGTTCCCAAAAAAATGGTATTCAACAATCTCTAGAGAACACAGCTTGAAATGTTTCATATTCATCGACCACACTCTCAATGTTGTTTTAATGATAAAAACACGATCCAATAATTCATCATCCAATCCCAGACCATTTAAAATAACATTAGAAAAAAATGAATTTGATTCTCTTATATTAATCAAAACAAAAGAAATTGAATATGATATAAGAATCATATCTCATTCAGTAGATACTCTTATATCCACACTAGTAATAGAAGTATATGTAACTTATAGAGGTTCATCCCCTCTATCCTAGGCTCCATACTGACTCCATGAGCTATACCCTCGTCCTAGTACATCCATTCCTACACAGGGCACCTATCCCACTCCTCAACCAGAATTCCCTATGGAACGTTAGAAACCTACTTACTGGGGAGTATTTGAGTCCTTACTAGACTCTAGAAACTTTCATGGTCTCATAAAACTATTTTTTTGTTAAATTCCAATGTAAACCTATGTTTGTGGCCCAATATTCTGCAAGCAGAGCACTCCAAATTGGGGTATGGACAGTGAGGCTGTTTGTGGCCCATCTCACTACACTGATAGCACTAGAAGGGAAAAAATTCATGAAAATTTTTCCCACATCTCTAAATGATATGACCAATTATTACAAGGAGAAAATTTTCCTAGCAATTCTTCTTTCCACTTGAATAAGAGTTCATATTTTTCTCTATGTAAACATCTTTGTCACTACTCGGGGCCTCTCTCAGATTCCCTTCCATGATGAGGTCCTGATTCATCACATCTGAAAAACTAATGAGTCAAAACATGATCATCAATGACTATTTCTCAAAGAAAAACCTTTCCTAAAAACATATTTCCCTATAGATATCATCATCCGCCAAAGATATTTCAAAGTGATATAGGTTAGTGAAACATGCAGCATTGTCAAGCACTGATGTGGCCTCTTATATATGGTGCATGAACTCATGAGTCTTCTATTCCCTCAACAACATGTGATATAAATGTATTGGGAAATTCATATCAAATTACTTCAAATATAACTCTTCTTATTTCCCTTCCTACACCAGAATCTATGACCATTTCCTGGATGGTCCGCCAAGAGTATATGCAACAAGCTTCATCATCTGATCTATGGGTTTCTCAAGATGTTTAATGATCATCTGGACTGGCTTGATCAAGATATTATATACCTAGGGCACCACCCCCTAGTGAGAATAGATGGATTTTTTAGCTGAAACTCAATCATTAGCTTAGAAATTTTAGGTACGATATTAACAATCTACCTTTCCATGAATCACATGACCCTCAATAAGAAGCTGTGAAGTTGAACATCCATATGATACCCATGAGTTATATTAAGCTCTATCATAGTTGTGTTAGGTGAATGTGGATTTCAAATATCATGATTATGAACTAGAATATGACTATGAGGTATTTTATTTTCAAGAAAAACACACTCTATAGAACACAGATTATAACAAATTCAACCTCAATAGGTGAAAAAAACAGAGAACCGCTTACTCTTGGTTTCTCTAAACACATATTAAATTTTTTTAGCATGTCATAACAATTTTTTTATTTCGCATCTAAGATATAACAGGTATCTTATATCACAATTCATATAGGAAAGTATATATCACATGCAATAAACATGTCCCTATCATGAACAATGCATGTCAATATATATATCCCAATGTTCTTATCATGATGCATGCATAATCATCACATTCCATATTAGGCCATGAGTATAAATATCAGGAACCAATAATATCATGAAAAAAAATAACCTCACACAACATATGAATCACTTAGGGTGAAATAACATCAAAAATGACAAGAAGATAGTATAAACACCATTCCATCCCTAGGGACTCAGATTTTCCCTTGTACATGGGTTAGTTACTCCCATGCACGAGCTCATTACCAAATCCTGAAGCATCATATTCTCCTTTTTACCTTTCCATAATAGTAATGAAATTAAAAAATAAATCTAATTTCCTATAATACAACTTTGTAACATCCTTATATCTGATACTCTCTCACATAGATAAAACAGGTCGGGTACAATACCTCATGAACCACCATGTATTCTAGAGGATACTAACTAGAAATGGGGGATGTGATAAGTAAAGAGGGGAGACTATACCCCTTAATTTCAATGATACAACAGAGTGTAATAATCATATAACAGTAATAAATACATATCAGAGTCTAAAAAAGATACCAGAAACAATACAATACACCATAAAACCAAACAATAAATACAAACTGAATAACCCAATAAAATAATAATGCAATGATGTGATGATGTTATAGAAGGTATGTAAATATCATTATATAAGTAATAAAAAATAAAAGCATAGATGACTCAATAAATACTCAAAAATTCCCTAGTCCCATACTACATTTTGGCTTATCTCTAAACTCCAGCCCATCCAGGAAGAAAAAAAATCAACAGTAAGGTCCTTTTCCCATGTCCAATCCAGTATCCATGTAAAATGATTAGGTACCAAAATACGTTTGAAAAGTGTGTGAGAAAAACTCAATAAGTCAACACCAACGTTCTTAAATATAACTTGTATGATAATAAGTATACTCAATAATTCAATAAACAAATGTATTAATTAATAAAAAAATAACATTAATACCCCATCATCCTTCTTCAAAACCATGTTGAATTGTCTCCAATAATTTCTCACAACCATTCCAACCAAATCCATATAACCTTGATAAAACATAACCTACCTCAATGCCATTCCATAATGTTTCAAATAATGCCTCACAATCAGGCAAACCATAACCTTATAAACAAGGTATAAATTACAAAAATCTAGGTCTAAACCCACTATATGAGAAGTTCATAATTTAACCAGCAATGATCCTAGTATATAAGAAATTTATCATGTGCCAAGTCCAAGCCCAGTATATATGTATTTTATCTTTTCTTAGGGCTAATCCCAGTATATAATCATTTTAGCATGTATCACTGGGCATAGCCCGTAATATAATAATTTCAACATGTCTCAGGGAATATCCCGATATATAAGCATTTCAGCATATAAACTATTCCAATTCCCCATAGAACCATTACAATAATCAAACTGGTCCAATGCCCCATATAATAATTTCAAAATAGAAATAACAAAACATGTCATAGAAACAAAGATATATCAATATCACATCCAAAGGCTCAATGGTTAATTATGAAAATTACAATTTATATTTCAATTACACATTTCATTTATCATTTTTCCATTACCAGCATGTCAGATATATCAATAAAAAAAATCCAAGAACATGTGTATCTATATCTAGTAAATAACCAAATTCAATGTCATTCCAAACGAACCTTAATTAATTAAACAATTCATTAGTAATCAAGGGTTCACTCAACAGAACGGTACCCAAGATCGAAGTAAATAACCAATTGTATCCAAAAGGATTTGAAGGAATAATAAAGTTCATCATTTAATTTATTATTCACACAATATATTGTGGAAATTTTCAATATTCTACTTACTTTAAATATATGAAACAATTGGGTTAAGGTTTATACCACATACCTTTAACTGATGATCAACCAACACTTCTAGAATGATTATCCATAAGAAAAAAAATGAAAATTTGATCACAAGAAGGATTATAGATCATAACAAATTATGATCAAAACCAACAACACTAATGGTCAATAGATTACTCCACAATGGCTAGAGAAAAATGAAGGAAGGGAAGACCTTACCAAACAACTTAATATGATTATATGAATAATTAAAACATCTGGAATCATGATAGGTTCTCCAAAATTTCTTTGATAATTCCATAAGGTTGATAAGAGGAAACTACAAACAAGGTAATGAGATCAATCTCACACATGATACCTTTTAAAATTATTCTTTGGAAGTTACATGGTATGTAATTTAGTTACATGTCGTGTATTTATTTTTAGCAGGATATGATAAAAAATGTGTCAACTCAGGTTATTTTCAACACTTCTTGAATATTACACAATGTGTAATGACATGATGGTGTGTATTCATTTCATGTAAAAATCCAAGCTCACAACTTTTTTATGGAAATAGTTACACATAATGTAACTTCATTACATATCATGTAATTTTTTTGCAAACAGTGTTGAGCCTATTTCCCATGGAAAACTTTGAACCACCTGTAGATCCATCCAAATCCTAGAAAACATTGTTAAACCCATTTAACACTTTTATACTCATACTCTATTAATTTAAACATTTTACATCCCCGGAATTTAGGTTATTTTCCCAAACAAAGGCTCTTTATCTCAAAACCAGACATATCTACCAAGGATCAAATAAAAAACTCAAGTGTGGAAATTCTTGGAAATATAAATCATCATACAAAAAATAAAAAAATTTATTTAATATTATTTATAATTAAATAAATTCTATATGAAACAATTTTATGATTTAATTTAGAATAAAAATTATACATCTTGACATTCTGTTTTTTACTGGGGAAGAAAAGATTTAATGAAAAATACTTCAAGTATTAGAGCGGTGATGATTCATAACAAGGGTCATGGGAAATCCTCTAAACATTCCTACATGAAATGAGACTACTCTCTAGAAGGCCCGTATAGTGACCCCCCCTAATGCTACTCAATGTATTGGACAACACTACATGAGTCACCTATATAGGGTACCTACACAAGATACCTCCTTCAACCAGGGTCCCACATTTTCCTATAAATATGACTATGGGGATCATTATATGATATATCTTAAAAATGAAAGAGGCCTCAAAGATCTGGTTGCATAGACCCTTCACCTTTGTCCTCCAAAATCCTTCATGTTTCTACCAAATCCCTTATAAAAGTGGTAATTAAGGGGGTGGTGGGGATAAGTCCCTCTAGGGTCTGAAACAAAAGAAAAATGTTTGCAGACACCTTTCCCCTAGTTGACCAGAACTAGCATTAAGGTCCTTTAATAAATCTGGGACCCACATGAGACCCTTGTAGGAACACCTGAGGAGACCCTTGGTGTCCAGAGTAATGCCTCACCCAAGTGTTATTTTCATGGCGGTATATCACCCAAGGCACCTCCAACTCGTGTAGGACTACCCTTGTGGGAAAGACTTCCAACTCTTACCAGGTCACCCTATATGAAGCACATTCTACTCTCAAATCCATATCCTTCAGGAGTCACATTCCAGTACCTCTTTCAACCCACCAATTGAATGTCTCCACATTATTTATATCCCTCTTCTAAGGGGGCCAAATTTAATCCTCCATAGAACCCTCCCGACTTTTACGATCAAGGTAAGATACACACCATCATTTCTCCCAATTGGTTATGCATTACATCAACTAATGGTTCCCCTAACTCATCCTATATAATGGGTAGGGTCATCAAGGTTCATGATGTGGTGGATACCAATAGTCAAAAGGAACCTTCCCCTAGGGGTTGTGTCTAGTATCTCAGAGCGTAGGATACCAGGGAAAGGACCATGTCCTTCCCTAGTTGTTTATAAGACCAAGGATCTCATATTTTAGGACAGGAGGTTGAGGATCACATATGATTTTCCCATTGACGGTTGATGCCGAGTCATCCAATCTTGTAAGGAATAAAGAGCAGGGAATCCCTCCTTGAGTAAGACCTTGTACGTTTATTTTGGTTTGTATGTGGATTAGTAGTTCGATGTGAAAATCCTAGAAATAAATTGGGATAGGGAATGGTCACATAAAATACCTTTCTTCTTCTCTCATAGACCTAGCCTCTTCTGCTAATGGAAGAAGGATTGTACATTTTGAAAAATCTTCTCCTTCCACTTGTTTCCCACATTCGAGCTTGACACTTGTTTGATTAGAATATAGTTATGATTATTACATCTTCATGGTCATATGAATGTAATAGTAGAGAATATTTTTTTATATCTTCCTCTTGAATTCCATTAGAGGTCCCAAATAGGAATGAGTCCTTGAATCTATATATCCAACAATTAGGGCATCCTCTTAGAAGTAATCCCCAACCAATACTATAAATATCTATGAGTTAAGACATTTCTCCAGGACCCACATCCATGGAATCCTCCTAATGTTTTTAATCCCCAAAATCATTTCATAATCTTCTTAAAGGTCTACATTCCCTATGATAAAAACCCTTACATGGACTCCATAGGAGTGGTTCCTCAAAACCAAACTATATTTCCTTTGATTACCATCCAAATGGGAAATGTGGGAAGCCTACATGAGGTCCAAACCCAACACCCCAAAATCAACATTATTTATCTATAGTACTTATTCTTGGTAGGCTCCTGTCTAATCTGGAAGCTTACATGCCTTCCATATTCCTTAGGTTGTTTTGGTATAATTCTCAAACCACTCTTTGATTAGGTACATTTTTCTTAGACTTATTTGTTTCATGATGTTAAACTTCATGGTTTTTTGCTTATCACATGATTTTAAAAGGTATGATGTGTCCTATTAAGTGTCACCAAACTAGGTGGGTTCTAATTACATTCAAGAGGATATGTTAGAATACCATATCATGGTTATGATCCTAACAACAAAATAACTCATGTCTCCCTGGATGATGAGAAACTTCATAGCACCCCATTGTGTGGCTTAAAATCATCATCCAAATTATAAATGACCAAAGAATATATAATTCACTCATAAAAGGATATCATTGATGGTGAACCTTAGATGAATATAAATATATCCATAAATGAAAAACATTATATAAAATCAAATGATTCTAACTTCCATGAATTATAATAATTGATTGTTAATTAAAGGGTTACATATGACATACATGGGAGTTTAATGAAGGATTCACAAACATGTCTTAAATATTTAAGAGAGTCCGGGAGTAGAAAACCATTCAACACAAAAGGGTGTGATGAGCCCGACCACCCATCCTTTAGACCACTATGAGTTCATAAATATCATGCGTCAAATTCCCCAATGAACACCTTCCTTTGATGAGAAGTTCCATGAGTCATCTTGGATATTTGATCCATTTAGTGTTTCCAATTCCGAAAACACCCATTTTTAATAGCCTATAAAGGATGTGGTTGTATGCATCTTGTGTGAAGGTTATCACACTAACACCACTAAATTCCATTCTAAACCCTCATGGTATTCAAGAATTAGAAAAAATGGTGAACCCGATGGGAATTCTTAACCAAGATGAATGTATCGCCTTCCTATTATGCCCCTTTGACTATCAAAATTAAAGAGGGTCATACAAGATAGTAAATTATTCATGAGTTCATGTATTTAGATGCTCATTTAACAAGATTTTTTTATTTATGTTTTTCACCAGTATTTCAAGCACGCTCAATAAGAACCCCCTTCAGTCCAAATGTAATCACACCAGTTATCAATGACGAATGCCTCACTATCATTATTGATGGGTCCTCATCTAAGTATAAGATTTCATTTCTAACCTTATATCTTCAATGTTGGGTCTTGGTTTAATAGGTTCATATTACCACAAATATGGTACCATCTCGACCCTAGAGGCTTCTTAATAGCACCTCCAACTTATGAATCCCCACTAGACACCCACTCATTGAAGGATGGTGGTCCAGAATTAGGTGTAACCAATCACTGTCTCCAACCATTTAAAGATCCTATCAGAAAAACATAGCAATCAGATCATCTCTTATCTTAGGGAGGTAGATCAAGAGGGCACAAATTTCCTCACCTACTGACACATGGGTCATTTCAAAAGAATGCTTCCAGTAGTTGTCATCAACAATGTCATTTGGCAGTGAATCCTCATCTTTATGGGAATGATATCCTTAGGATTCTATCCTTTGTAATCCAAACTCAAGAATGTAATATGGCCTACTAAGAAAAGTGGCCAATCAATAATGAATATGGATACACCCATATCCCCTCTGAAGAATCACACCAGTTAATTTTTTTGAAAAAACGTTCGAAGGAATAAACACATGACCACACAAATCAAGACTTCTAGTATACTCATCATTAAGCATGCATAGAATATTCACAAAACAATATGATGGAAAATCATTGATAGGGACACACACATTCCTGTAAACAAAAATCCCACCATTCAAAATTTATGGAAACCAGTGAGTAGGCACAAACTTCTCCCACATCAACCAACCGTTCCAACATCCTCAAATGGAGGTACCCAAAGAATAATTCTAGTCAAATTTGGTGATAATCCATGATAAAGCACACACAATTAACCACATTTATCAATCCTCCCAATAACCTCATCTAGACACATCAACAAAAATTAGCTGGCAAGTCCCAATGATGAATAGTTAAAACAAAAATATGTCCTCCCATACCTATGTAATTTCAGTATCAATGGTTAGTAATTTGAGGGAAGGATAAGGAACACACCCCTAATCCATCAACATAATGGGAATAAATCCCCATTGTAACCACTGATGTTACAAAATACATCCTAATAATGGGGAAAAGTGATTTAAAAATTTATTCCCACATCTTACAAACCGTTAAGGATATCATAACAACAATAGTAGTGGTTGGGGGAAAGACAAACAACTCTATACCCACCAATTTTGTGGCTCATCAAGATGTCAATCTAGAGAATGCATATCCTTATATTCCCATCTAGAAGGATCTTGGTCCAAATTACTCTATGAAATAACGACAACTAGATAGTGTCCATACCCTCATTCCAACTAGAAGTAATTGGCCAATTCCAAAGGCAACTCGAAGGTATGCACAAACCCCTTCCAAAATTATAGAAACCTTTTTGAAATTCTAGAAGAATCACGGGAGATGACCTCACAAGATTCCTTATTGTGTGCCTATTTCCCCAACAAGTAGCACTACTCACTCATAAGAATTCACAAAGAAATAATACTCACAAGAGACAACTAGAAAACAATGAACCAACATATGAAACCATTATTCTAAATAATTGAGTTCTCAAATCCCTAAAATGATTATCTATTGAATCCCAATATCCTACACTCTCATTACCAAATTATGGGAATATTAGAAATAGTTTCAAAGGTCCTCCTAGGAAACCTCGCCATGAAGTCTTGATTCAGGTCTATAATTTGATCAATCTCAAGATCCCATATCCTGGTGAGATCCTTGACAACCCTCTATATGTCCAAATGATCAAATAGAAAGAAGGTCCACCACTTTCTATCATCCTCCCTAATGGTCCTCCCCATGGTACAAGCTTTAGGAAATCTACACGTATTCAGATGTTATGATGTAATGGTAGTCCTCCGCATTATGACATTTTAATTCATAAAATAAGTCCTACCCTTTGAAATTTAATGATGAGAAATCCCTCCTTCCATGATGGTCTTGGGAAAATTATTCCAGACATGTATGATTCCATTTCATTGACAAGTGAAATCCTTTCTCTACTATAAAATATCCCAAGACAATGTTCATTCGTCGAACCGCCCTTGGATCACCTGCCATTGAATATGATAGAGGATTTTCATACCAATATTTATATTTATAATAAATAAGTAGGGAAGCATCCACTTTTTTCAGACCAAGTTAAGGAACATCTAGCGGGGGAAGAATAAGGTAGGTTGAAAATTTGGAAAAATTTCGATAAAGAAAACATACCAGTCATGACTTGGCCTTTATCCACTTCTCAATATAGCATTCCATTGGTGTTGTTGGAAGATTGTGTGCACGACATCCACCTCCATATATAAAACACTCTTCCTTGTTTAAGATACAATGTATTAACATAAGATGAATCTCTAATCCACATAAAGATAATAGAATAGATACATAGAAAAATTGACATGGAGGCTCTCCTGACTACATGACATCTAAAATTGGGGAAACGGAAAGGATCCCTTCAATGTGCATGTCTCATCATGTTAAAATAGTTGTGTCAGCTAATCGTAGATTCCCCATAAAGTGTTCATATCATAGGATGGTGTTAATATATATAATTTCATTTCACCATTCTCCCTAGACAACTATGTACACCGATGGTGATATCTTTCAATGTCATATCATTCAGCTGGATTAAAAAAATCCTATATTCACAACCAATGGTATACTCAGTAAAAATAGGCCCTAACCAATTCACACTAAAATCATGCCAAAAGAGAGAAATAAATTTAAATAACTTTTCTTAAAACATCTAAAAATATTTATTAGGCTTTCGGCTTAAGTGAATTCAATTTATAGATAGATAAAATTTCGTAGATAGAATGATTATCTCTACTAGAATGTGGTTCTGGTAAAAACCATATGATTCACCCAGCCTATGTTCGAATATGACTCTGTAAAATCAATAAGGAATAAATAAAAGTAGTGTCCAAGGTAATCTAGATGAATGACATGTGATGTGATCATATTTTAGGTGAATGAAAAATGATGTATTCATCGACCTGTTTAGGTTGTTTCAGAGAATTGGGAAAAGATTAGTTGTCCTATACAAGATTGATATGTTCAATGTTTGATGGTCACTCGGTTTTATAGAAAAATGAATTGTACAGGTATACATATGATTTATATAATATATCTTTTAGCTGTCAAGTTAATATAGATATATTTTTATTTTATCTAAAGATAACACCAATCCATTTAGTTGATTGGGTATCACTACAGTTTTTCTAGAGGAGTGTCTCTTCTGATAACTATTAAATGTGGTTTTCATATTTTTTCAATTCTAATAAGTCCCATAGGGTCAAATATTTAGGCCCTTAGATAAAGATAAAATTTTAACAGAGTGTTTGGTCAAAATAATGAGATCTTGATGAAACTATATCGAAAATATCTTGTATTGATTCACAAATAGTAAGGATGATTGGAACTAAGTCTCAATAATACTTTAGTGAATGTTTGAGATTGATGGTTTTTCAATAAAATATATAATCATGTAATGATTATTCATTGAATGAATGTATATGATACAAGTATTATTAGTATATATATAGTATGTTGATATAAATTATAGGATATTATATATATAATGAACATATTATACATGCATAATATGAATGTATATATTCATGCATGTGGAAATTTTTGAATTCCTTCATGTGATGTATATAGAATACATTCGTATGATTCCTATATAATAAATGCATGTGAGGCAAGTATTAATGTGGCCAGGATTCATGCAATGAAACCAAGAAATGCAGGAAAATGGAGGCATACCTACAAAGAAAAAAACCCTTCCCCACATGATTTTCATCCAGATTAGAATATTTTTATGATTTTTTTGATGAAATTTAATATAATCATCAACGAGACATAAATAAAGGGTAAATTATTTTAATACCCAAGGGTATTAAACACATTCTTCATTCAAGAATAATACATCATGAATTTATTTTAAAGTAGAAACAATACTCATTGATGAGGTGTGAGTATTTTTATGTTTTTTAAAATGTATCGGTGATTATCAATTTCATGAAAATATTTTTATAAACACCTTCTTCCCAAGCCTCTTTCATCTCTCTTGAAATGGCACCTGTATCCCTTTATAAATCCCGGGTTTCCTCATGAATTGTTTATGGATCCACCTATTGGTGTATCCCCCATGGAGGTTGTAGGACTTTTTTTACTGCTCCACATGATATTCCTTAACATAACCCATCTCATCTAGTAATAAGGATGTTGTTCCACCAAAGAACCAAGTATGTTATTTTTTTATATATTTATATATAATTTTATTTTTCATCTATTTGAGGATAGATTATTTCTATTTGGGTATTCTTCCACTATAAAAGGATCATATTATGATCCTAAAATCCTTTATTGTTCATGTGTTTATAATCATTATTTGTTTGATGTGAATTATTGATATGGCCTTAAAATCTCAAGGTGTAAAAAAATTAAAAAAAATTGAAAAGTAATGGGGGTTAATAAAATTATTTATCTAAAATATGAATGTATGTTTGTGTGTGTGTGTGAGTGAGTGAGTGTGTGTGTGTTCCTTTATGTGTTTGTGTATGTGTTTTATGTGTGTGTTTGTGTTCACATATTTTTAATGTATGTATGTATACATATGTTTCATGAACTATACTAGATACCCATGTAAACTGATACCCAAGATGTTCTTGACATAGGCTGGAGGTCATTCTTGATCCCCACGAGTTGGAAACTAGCACTTGGCATCATATAATAATAACAAGGGAATTATTTATTCCAAAAAATAGAGAAATATAAAAATATAATTCAGTATGATCAACACTTCCCAAGGAGAAGGTTCTAGAATCAAAAAAGTAAAACAAACCCAAAATAGTACAGCATTGGGGAGATAACATCTTCCAATATAAAGTCTCATACATCCCATGTAGCATGAGGGTCACAACTTTATTGGTCCCCAACATTACATAGGGTCCCAAGGATCAAAAAAATTCACCAACTTCAAATGGTGCTTTACCTTTTCTTAGACCTGGCATAACAAGATATAAAAATTCATGAAGTAAAAGGTAGGTTATGAGCTAAAAATCCTAGAAGAGCCTCACCAAGTATCCCATAATAAATTCCATAACAATTAAACCATTTATTGGGATTCATTAAATCCAACATGTAAAGTCTTTTCATTTAAATTTTTTCAACAAAACATGCTTTCAAAATAAAAAGATGATTGATACATTAAAACAAGATTAAATGAAAATTTTACATAAAAAATTATATAAATAAATTGGTATGGATAAAAAAGTTCAAAATTTGTGGCATGTAATCATAAAATAAAAATATATCATATCACCTTATAATAATTTTTGTGGTACAGTTTTTTTCTGAAAATAGGAACCTCATACTACTTAATCAGTGATATTGTCTCAATGTGTGCAAACGTCCCTCATCTCAGGCTATCGAGACTTAACTCCCCATCATGGAAATTATGTCATAGTTATCTTATTTCTATACTTCATCATCAATCCATTTATATGGGGTCATATCCTAGAATTTTTTTAAATATATGTGACTTTTTGGTCAGTTACATTGTGAGTTATTTGTTTTTGAAGTGTTTGGAGGAGGCTCGTAATGCATCTGGAGAATTTTGGTTGCTTAAGGCTAAATGGAGAGGGATTACACATCCTATAGCATGATTTCATGATGTGAAATTCATCTTCTCGGCTTTTCTAGGATGTTTTATAGTGTGTAAATATTTTACATAGCATGAAGGAGAGTTTTACAGTTTGTAATATTTCACGGATAGGAAAATTAAAAAAATGAAGATGTGATGTGTTATTCATAGGAAACCAAACCCCAGGTACTACACGACATGAAAGGGTATTACACCCCATGTAATACCATGAACCATTTTTTTTAAAAATTATTTTCAGTTGAACATTCATTCATTCAACCATTTTATATTTTCCTCTTCTTCTAGATGAACCCTAGGTTCCCCGAACATTTCTCCGATCCTGCTTCCTCCCTCTTCAATCTATTGATCTTAGTGGTTATTTTTTGGAGATCCATGTTTTATCTGTGATGTGTTTTCTTCTCCTTATCATATTTTTACACCTATTATTCCCCAAGGATCCACAGTTATTTTATGGGGTGGCTTGAGTTGGTTGTTTGGGGAGAATTTTGATAATATTCTATTGAAGAATATTTCGAACTACATTTCTAGTGGTGGGGTTATCGCTTGTGGGAATTATTCTTTTCCATGTGGTTCACGGACAAGTTGAAAAAATTCTTCAGGTTAGGATTCATTCTTATATCATTAATTTTTCAACATGCGGGTGCAGTTTTCTACTGTATACATATACATTACGGATGTACCAAATTAACCAAAGAAAATAATTGGGTAAATTAAATTGAAAAGATGTATAGGGGTTTGTTCGCTTGCTTTTTACAACATTGATTTTCTTTTTGATATTGTTGATTGTACAGGCTAAATGACCAACTGAAAATTGTGGTTTTCAATGTTCTTTCATTAGAAACAAATCAAGTTTCATGTTGTTCAATTCATTTTGAATGCCTGTATATGGAAATATAAAAATCACATACTCTTGGTTAAAAAACAGATTCCCAAGGATTACCTAGTTTCTGTGATTACCCTAGATTTAACAAGTGAAACTAAATAATGATTACCTTGTTAAATATGGTATTGTGTTTTGATTTGGTATCTGGGTGTTGTGTTGCATAGTATAGTTGTGGTTGTGTGCATGGGACAGACGATATATGACATGGATATGTTTATATGTGTGGGTACGCTAGGGTTTATGTTGTGTTAAATCTATGAAGCACAGGTGTGTGCTTTGGGTTGGTTTGGGTGCTTTTGTTGATGAACCAGTAGATGATAAATCAACATAAAAATTTAATCAAATATCAAGTTGAGAGATTGATTTATTGTGGAATGTATGGGGAGTGTGGTGTAGTGAGGTTTCAGGACTAGTTTTGTGGAAATGTGTTGCCTAATGGGGTTGTGAGTTTGTCTTTGGTTCGGTAGGAATGTGATTTGAGTTGGATTATTATGAAGAATGATAGTGATGGTTGGTATGGGTGGTTCACCTAGAGAATATACATGAGTAGCATACAAAAATATTCCCCAATTTCTATAGATCGACATATCGTGAATATGTATTAAATGTTGAGGAATGTGAAGCTACTTTAGTTTATCTGTAGTTTTAAGCTTCTCGGATGAATTTTGTTTTGTTTCTTGTTGTGGTTCATGCTTAGTAGTTTCCTGAATAGTCAAGTAATGTTTAAATAAATTGTTTAATAAATAATGTAATTTGTTAAATGGGATTGGTTGGAAATTTTAATGGTTTTGTGGCATGTTTTTTGTTTTTATTTATTTAGAGGTAGTAGTAAAAACATATAGTTGTGGGATGGTTTTTGGTTTGGGAACAATAGGTTGTTCTTGAGTGTTTGGAATCATATATGTAAATACTTGAATTTTACTTACGATTTATATATGAACCCCACCCTAGTTGAGAACTACATGTTGAACACCCCCCATCATCATGGGGGAGGGTGTCTTTCCCAAACATCCTAGTGGCAGGATGGATGGCTGGCCGCTCGCTTTTCCCTTCTCCCTCTTTTAGGCAGTGATAACACATGATTCTTCAAGCATGATGTGTTTTTTGATGCCCAGGTGTGTGTGGGTGAGTTGTGCATTACTAGTTTTTTTCAGGATGAGAAGTGTTGTTCTTTCAAAGGTGTGTTCGGGATGATATGTGTTGTGATTACCCCGAAGTCTTCAAGATGAGATTTTATATAGTTTTTGGACTATGTGTGTTTGGGCGTGATGTGATGTGGTTTCTGGACCATGTGTGTGTGTGCGAGATGTTGGGTGGTTTGTGGCCTAGGTGTTTGTGGATGGGATGTAATGTAGTTTGTGGATAAGGTGTGTGCGAGAAGGATCTAATGTTGTTTGTGTCTCTCTTGTGTGCATGGGGTTTGTGGAGTGGTTCTTTCGAAATAGGTGAGAGCATGAGGAATTTTTTCATTATTAAGGAGTTTCTAAACTAGTGGGAAGTGGTACGGGGTTCCCAAATCATCAATTTTATTACTATATTAGTTTACATTACTTGTGTTACTTGGTGATCATGCCTTTGTAAGGTGGGGATGTCTAGTATATCTTGATAGGTCTTGTATGGTTCTATTGTTTTCTCACAGGGGTGTTCATGTGCTTCCTTCCACTTGAGCATGAGAGACTTAGGTTTTTCCAATTGAGTATACTCGTATGCACACCCTATGTATATAATGCTTATTTATGGTTTTCATGTGGACAAAGTGGACCTTGTTGGGAATTACTAGCTCGAACATTGGGACAATTTTTTGTTACTGGTTAGCATTAATTTTGGTACTTAATTTAGAGTTTTATTTCATTTTTAATTGTTTTTTAACATGAATGTGAGAAGGATTTTGGATTTCATTTATATATGTATTGGAGTTATTTTTATGTTGATACTTCTTATCTCTGAATCCTTTTTTTCAAAAAAAAAGCAATGCCTCCCATTTTTGTGTCATTTGTATACCCTTGGGGTTGGTCACCACACAAGGGCCCATTGGAGGTGGGACTTGGGGGGTCATTATCTCTTTCGTCATTGCAATCTCGGGAGGGGCATCTTTGAAGTGAGGTGGATGTGATAGAATGGTATCATAGGTGATAGTTGAGATATGGGATAGAGTTTGGAGTTATGTATAGTGAGGATCAAATGTGTAAGTAGGGAAATAGTTTTAGGTTATATTGGTGCATGGTATAGTCCAGGGAAGAGTGTCTTGGAAATGAGATTTTAGGGGCCCAAGTGATCTTATTCAAGGACTTTGAGCCTACCGAAGAACCAGGTGAGGATATATCATTTGTAGGGTAGTGACCTTATGAAATTTATATGCATCATAGTGACTTGTTTTCCCATTTTAATTGGGATGATTTGGGAAGTTCAAAATGGGTAAAAATGAAAGAATTGAATTAAACAATTTAAAATGGATCTTAAATTTTGTAATACTCAGGATTTAGAAATATTTGTTTACCTTTTTAGCTATGAATTTTGTTCGTTATCCACATGTGGATTGGAAAATAGATGTACAATAGGATGATATGTTTGATCAACATAGGGTTGATCTAGTTGAGTAGGATGACCAATGATAGAGTATATTTCATGCTTTTCAACAATATGGTTTGGGAAAGTTTTAGGGTAGTGTTTTGGACATGGAGACAGATAGCTAGCATGAGGAGATTTTGATCACCATCAGTTTGATCTGGGGCCCAATGGAGTACTGGGTTCCATTGGTAATTAGTTTGATGTAAGTAGTTGTTCATTAGTGGTGGATGCCTTATCTATGGGAGATTAATGAGGTTGATGTTTTTTGAGTCGAATTTGAGAAGGATTTATGGGTATAATTCCTATCTTTGACCATGAAGGTATAGAAGAGGTAGCGGCAACTCTCCCCTCAACCAAGGAGTATATCGGAATGAGAGTTGGGGATCAAATTCAAGGATCTCCTTCTTTTCACCCTGGATCTCTTTTTTGACGAGGAGTCTCAAGCGAGACATCTAGTGGAGGCACTTCATCCTTCTATCTAGTATGCAGTTACCCCATTTATGTTTCGATGTACATGGAGGATCAGAATAAGGTGAATTTGATTAAGCAGATGCACTCATGAGGATGTTTACCATGAGAGGGGAGCTAGTATGGTCCTTTGATAGGGTTACCAGTGATAGGTCTATGGATCTAGGAACATTGAGGTTTTCAATGTAAAAGAGTTGACCTCAAAAGCATTCTTTTTGACCATTTGATCCTTTTTCATATCCTATAAAAATGGAATTGACGTGATTATTTTTTTTAGTTCATGGTCATCTTTAGAATAACTTAATGTCATCTATTCGAGATCATTATGGTGGAGGTGGAGAGTTACAATGCCAACCTCAGTATCCGTTTACATCTATGATGTTTCAGTAGTATGGACTATAGGATCATCCTCCACTAAGGGGAGACAAAGCATGCAGGGGATAACCTCAGGATATTCCATAGGGACCTCAACCCAGGCATGGTCATGGAGGCGGTCATTAGAAAAGGTGTATAAGAGTTACGTGTAGTCAATTGCACGTAGTGGAGGCAGTTGTTCTAGTAGGGCCAGAGATCGTTATAGGTATGATCAGTTTGATTAGTACACTTTCTTGTGCATTGTTTGATTTAGGATATTCACACTCTTTTGTTGCACCCACTATTGTCCATGATTTTGAACGAGATGTAGAGAGGATTCCCATTCTTCGGGTGTTGAGTATGCTAGTCAAAGGCCATACCACCTTGTTTGATGTGTGCTGAGGCTGTAGACTGATGATATGGTCATATCAGTCCCATTGGGATCTCTTATTTCTACAAATGAAACCATAATATTTCATTCTCCGCATTGACTGGTTATACTCCATGAATTCTATTTTCGACTTCTTTTATAGGAGAGTTGTACTTTTAGATTTGGATGGTCAATTTTTGGGTTTCGTTGGATATCAGGTTGTTTAGGAGGGAAGTTAGTGTTTGGATACCCTTCCATATTTGGTGGATTAGTTATCAGTAGAATAATTGGATGATGAAATGGTATGAGTTTTCATTATTGTTGGGGAGTTCATGGATATTTTCCCCAAGGAGGTCGCGACTCTTCCCCATTGATGTGTTGTTGAGTTTGGGATATACTTATATCCTGGTTCTTCTCTGATTTCAGTGTCTCCCTATCAAATGGAACCTTATGACTTTCTTGGTATAATCATTTAGATAAAGATATGACAAATTAGGGATTTATCCATCCCATTGTATTGTTATGGGGTGCTCCAGTGTTGTTTTCAATGAACGCATATGGTGTTCTTAGTCTTTCCATACAATAAAGTAGGCTGAATCAAGTGACGGTCAATAATTGTTACTCTCTTCCAAGGATAGATAATATTTTCAACCATCTAAGAGGGGAAAGTTGGTATTTATGAATGATATGCAGTTTGGATATCACTAGTTAAGGGTAAATGAAGGAGATATCTGGAAGGTTTCTTTTAGATACAGGTATAGGAACTTCAAGTTTGTAGTCATATCATTTGGTGTTACGAATTCACTATCCCTGTTCATGGGGCTTATGACCTTCATCTTTTATGACTTCTTGGACCAGTTCGTTTTTATGTTCATCAATGATATCCCGATCTACTCAAAGTCATAGGATGAGCATTCCAAGCATCTCAGAACTATCTTGCAGGTTCTTAGACGCTACCATCTCTATAGAAATTTTTCCATGTCTAAGTTCTGGAGACAAGATGTTCATTTCCTCAAGCATGTGTTGTCTCATGAGGGTTCGGTAATTGACATGTTAAGTGTTTAAGTGGTTAATTATTGGGAGGTACCCAAGAATGTGGCATAAGATCATAGTTGTCTTGGTCTCACGGGCAATTATCATAGGTTAGTACCTGATTTCTCTCAAATTGTACCTCTGTTGATAACTCTAACTATAAAGGACCAATATTGTGTGTGGGTTGAGCAGTGTCAGGTAGAATTCTGTTATCATATGGGGAAGTTGGTTATTGCTCTAGTGATCCAATTTCCAAATAAAGGGATGATGTTTGAGGTGTTCTTTGATACTTCCAATTTGGGCTTGGAATGCATCTTGATGCAATAGTGAGTTGTGACATCTATGGGTATAGGTAATTATGTACCGACCAGAGTAACTATTCCACCCACGATCTGGAGTTGGAAGTGGTAGTGTTCTCATTGATGTTATGGAGGAATTACCTCATAGGGGATCACTTTTTGGTCTTCACATATCACAATAGTTTAAGGTATATCTTTTACAGGTGTGATATGAACATGAGATAGTGGAGGTGGATGGAGTTTCTTCAAGATTATGATTTTGAGATCTCTCAAACCTCATGAAATTTTAATTTTTTCTGATTATTAGAGAATAAATATTCAAAATGTGGTTGTTTAGGAATCTTTAGATGCTTGGATAAAGATGGGGGAGCTCTCAGACCTTCACATAGATGCAATGGTGGATGGTGTATATGAAATTTTTCAGATGAAGGTATAATATTATATAATACATCAAGTTGAGGAGCCTCAGTGGGGAGAATTAGAGTTAGAGGTGTTCTGTTATCATGTTAACCATGGTGATGCTCTGTAGGGATGGTTAGAGGATTCTCTAAACCAAATGTTGTTCTGCTAGAAATTTTTCATTTCAATGGTGATGCATGAGGGTGTCCTTTGTGAGTTTCATAGATCTCCTTTAGTTTACACCTAGTATTTTCAAATATGTATTTCGGATTGAGGATGCAATTTTGGTGGCCCAAGATTAAATAGGAAGTGGTGTAGTTTTTCGAAACGTGATTAATTTGTCATTATGGGATGGTTAGACACCGTGTTCCCGATGATTTTTTTGCATCCCTTGGATTTCCATGAGTGGAAGGGGCATGAAATCTCAATGGATTTAGTCACAAGGCTACCAAGATATCAGGGATAATATGATGTTATCCGGGTGAGTGGATTTGTTGAAAACATCGACCCACTTATTTGTGATTAAGGAGTACGGCATAGTGGATTCCTTGGCCAAGATGTATATGGATGAGGTAGTGCAGCTACATGGAGTTCTAAGGACCATTAACTTATATTGGGACATGTGGTTTACCTCATGAGTTTTTAGTGGATCACAACATTATTTTGGCACCCAATTACACCACAACACTTCATTCCACCCTCGAATAGATGGGTAGATAGAACCAAATATCTAGACGTTAGAGGATATGTTATGGGTTTACGTCTTGGATAATGGCCGATATTGGGTACCACAACTGTTCTTGGTGGAGCTATTTTATAATAATATCTATCACTCCTCCATTAGCATGGATCCCTTTGAATACATTTATGGAAGACCTTTTCATTCTATGTTGTGCTGGCCAGAGGTTGGGGAGACAACTATTCATGGTCTCGATGTTGTATATAGAACGATAGATAATGTTCAGCTCGTTCTTGAAAAGATTAAAGTAGTGAATGACTATAATAAGTCATATGGATATCATAGGATGAGGCTATTGGAGTTCAAGGTTGGGTACCATGTTTTCTTGATGGTTTCTGCTCGACGTGGACAATAGAGGTTTGGAAGAGGGAGTAAGATTTCTCCTAGGTTCTTCAGACCCTTTGAGGTGTTGGGACAAGTTAGAAAAGTTTCATACCCGTTGTCGTTTCCACCACAATTGTAGAGGATCCCTGAAATCTTCCATATTTCTCAACTTCATTGTTATCTTCACAATGACTCCCCTACCCTTGACTTTGGAGAGTTGGATATCGAGAATGAAATGACATATGTGGAGTGGGTGAAAGAGATCCATGATCATCGGGAAAATGTGTTTTGTGGAAGAACCATTCATTTGGATTGTGTTTTGTGGATGCATGATGACTATGAGGAGAGTACTTGGGAGAAATAGATACATATTTATTCCATGTACCCAAAGTTGTTTTGAGTTTTTCCATGTTTTTTTGTTTTATTATGTAATTGTTGAACCTTGTTTTATATGAGATGAGATATTTTTCTTTACTAGTGTGTATGTGGTGTAATATTTGGTGAATTTTTAACATTTTAAAAGAGGATTACATGATCCCTAATAAAGGTGCATTAACTGTGATGTGATTAAAAAAATTTGGGCGAGTCAGTGCTACCCAGGGCAGACAGTATCTCGACATGGAAGATAGATTTCCCTGATTCATGTGTTAAGAATAGTGTGGTTCTTTAGTTGTGTGGAAATGTGGTTCGACGAATGCCTTGTGATCATGTGTAAGTGTGGTTGTGGTCATTTGTCTTGGTGTGTTTATTCAGTGGTAGTTTTTGAGATGTGATGAGATCCTTGAGAGGCATCTCACAGGGCAGTTGTTCAGACAGATTTCCTTCTAGGTTGGGTTTTGGATTCTTATAGGAGATAATCGTTTGAGTTGTATCTAATGTAATGGTATGTTCCTTCCAAGTCCATTAATTTATGATTTTTTTGTTTTTTGAGTGTTCAGAGGAGGCTCAAAAGGATTCTGGAGAATTTTGGTTGCTAAAGGCTAGAAGAAGGGGGATTGCATATTGTATAACAAGATTGCTTGCCGTAAATGTTGGTTTCATAGATTGTCTCGGAATTTTAACTAAGTGTAAATATTTTACATGGTGTGAATAATATTTTCATATTATGTAATATTTAGGGGTTAGGAAAATAAAATAAAATTTAGAGGTGACATTTTTTTGGTGGAAACTGAACCACAGGTATTACATGATGTGAAAGGGTACTACACATTGTGTAATACCTAGAACCAGTTTTGTTTTAAAATTATCTTGAGCTAAAAATTCATTATTTCAGTTGTTTTCTCTTTTCATCTGATTCCACACAAACCCTAGGCACCTAGAGATGTTCTTTGAGCCCTCTACCTCCCTCTATGGTCCATTTATCTTGGTGCTTCTTTTTTGTAAATCAGTGGATGGTCGAGGGTGATTTTTCTTCTTTTTCTCAACATTTTCCTCTCATTCTTCCCCTTATATATGTGGTTGTGGTGTGGGTTTGATTTAGTTGGATGTTTGGGAATATTTTTGATAATCTTCTAGTGTTTAATAGGTTGATCCACATTTCTAGTGGTGTGGTTATTTCTTGTGGGCATTCTTCTTCACCCTACGGTGCTCGAGTGAGGTGAATCCTTTTTCAACATAGGATTGTTTTCCTCTATTTAATTGTGAACCATGAGGAAAGGGTATTATATTATCTACTTGTATATTCTTGTTTTGTCAAATAAACCAAACATAAGAATCATCTAAACAGAAATGAAAATGGTTAGAGGGGTTTTCACTTGCCTTTTACAGCCTTAAGTTTGATTGTGATGTTGTGAATTGTATGGTCTAAATAACCCACTAAAAATCTTGGTAATTGGGAGTAATTTGTTGATCCCTATAAAATTTTTTTGCTGGTTAATTACTATTGAACACTTGTATATAGAAATTTTTAAATCATGTTTACTTGTCTAATAAATAGATGCACTAGGATTATCCATTTTATGTTATAACACTTGAATTAACAAGTGAAACTATATAAGGAATGTCATGTTAAATCTTGTTTTTTGTTATTCTTTGATATGTGGGGTGATGTGTTGTGTGGTATAGGAATGGTTGTGTTCATGGGTTAGATGGGATATTAAGTGGCTATGTTTTTGGGTACGCTCTAGTTTGTGTTGTGGTATGTCTGTGAAGTAGAGGTGTGTGTTGTGGGATGGTTTGGGTAGTGTTGTGGATTAAAATTATAGAATATACATCAACCAGACCATGTAATGGAATCTTAGGTTGATAGATTATTTGATTTCTTAATGTAAGGGGAGTTTGGTGCAGCGAGGCTGTAAGACTGTTTGTGTGGAAATTTTTTGTCAGATGGGGTGGTGAGTTTGGGATTGGTTTGGTAAGAACTTGATTTGAGTGGTATGAGTATGAAGAACGATAGTGGTCATTGGTATGAGAGGTACAACCCGATCAACTCCATGAGTAGCATGAAAAAATATTCCCCTATTTCAAGAGATCGTTATATCATGAATATGTTTTTAATTTAGAGGAATGTGAAGCAACATTATTTTATTTGTATTTTCACCTTCTCAGATGAATTTTGTTTTATTTCTTATTATGGGTAATTATTAGTAGTTTCTTGGATAGTGATGGAATGGTTAAATAAATTGTTTAACAAAAAATGGAAGCGGTTAAATGGAATTTTTTGGAAATGTAATTGTGTTTGTGACATGTTGTGTATTGTGATGAAATTATAGTTAGCAGAAAAACGTTTATAGTTGTGGGCTGGTTTTTCAATTTGGGATCCATATATTGGTCTTGAGTGTTTGGTATCATATATGTACGCACTTTTATTTTCCTTGTGACTTCTATACTCACCCTACCCAAGTTAAGGACTATGTGCCAAACACCCCCATTGTCATTGGGGAGGGTGTCTTTCCCTAACATCTTGGTAGGAGGATGGATAGATAGACACCACTATTCCCTTCTTCCTCTTCTAGGCGGTGATAACCTATTATTATTTGGTAAGGATTTTTATTTTAAGGCCCATGAGTGTGCATGATATTTGTTCATTCCCATGTATTTTTATGTTGATATGTGTCATGGTTTCCTAGGTGTTTCCCGGATGAGATGTTTTTTACTTTCCCAACTGTCCTCAGGATGAGATGGGATATGGTTTGTGGCCCAAGTGTGTGCGGCTGGGATGTGATGTTGTTTGTGGACTAGGTGTGTGTGAGTAGGATTTCATGTGGTTTGTGCCCCAGGTGTGTTTTTTTGGGTTGTGACCTGATTCTTTCAGAAGAGGTGGGAGCACGAAGATGATTGTCATTAATAAGGAGCGTATTAACCAGTGGGAAGTGGTGTTTGGTTCCCAAATAGTTTATGTGATTACTATAATACATTACATGACTTGTGTTACCTGGTAAGCGTACCATGGTTTGGTTGTGATGGCTATTATACCTTCATAGGTTCTTTTTCATTCTGTTGATTTCTCACAGGGGAATTAGTATGCTTTCTTCTACTTGTACATGAGATACATAGTTTTTTTCTACATAGTATACATGTATTCTAACCCTACATATATAAAAATTATTTTCGGTTCTCAGTAGACCTATGTGGAGTGTGCTGGGTATTACAATCTTGGACATTGGGATAGTTATTGTGTCACTAAATATCCTTACTTTTGAACTTAATTTGATGTTTTACTACATTTGTAATAGTTTTATTTTAAAAATGCATGTGAGATGGATTTTGGATTTCTATTATATATTTCATGGATTTTTTTTAATTTTTATACATCATATCTTCCGATTTTCTTTCAAAAAAATGGCAATGCCTTTTATTTTCTATGATATTTGTATAACCATGGTGTTGTTCCACACCCTAAGGCCTACTGAAGGCCCGAATTGAGGGTTAGTAACTCTTATTCTTCTTTTCTAGTTTAGTAGGGGAATCTTTGGTGGTAGGGGGATGTGATGGTTCTTCTCTTAATTACCCTCTGACTACCTAGGCCCACATGTTCGTCAATAAATCAATCAATCAATCTTAGGGAAATCAATCATTCTAAATCATTTCATTAATCACTATTTAATTTCTCAATTTCAGTTTTCAAAATGCCTTTTCATTTCAAAACTAAATCATATCATTTTATAAAATTTATTCCCTTAAAAATAATCTTTCAATTTAATCAGTTATTCTCAATAATCGACGTTTAATCATTTCAATTTTCAAATAAATATCTGAAATCAAAAAATATTTTACAAATACATCCCACAATTTCAATATCCTTGAAATAGGGTTTTTTCTAAAATTTCATTCCATTTCAAATAACACATCAAATAACTTCAATTTGGGGTTTTTAAATCAATTAAAAACCCATTTAAAAATATTCATAAAATATAACATTTCCATTGTAGGGAAAATCATATAGAACCACATACCTTTTTAATCAAGAGATCAAATGATCAATACCCACAATATGAAATACCAATAAAGAATAAAGGAAAAAAATGAATAAAAATTATAATCAAGATCCATAAAATTGGAGATTATATCCATCAATAAAATGATGATCAATCACTCTATAAGGAGATAAAATCATATTTGGAGAAAAAAAAGAGAGGATATCCACATACCCATAGGATATTGAACTTAATCATTGTATCATCGATCAGTAAAGAAAAGGGGTTATAGAGCCTTTAAGGACCATGGAATCACATTAGAATTGAAAGAGTTTTATTAGAGATTAAAAAAGGGGGTCCTGGGATTATAAAATAATTTTCAAGGGTATGAAGTCTCCTGCACTTGGTTTTCCAGAGTTTCATCAATATTAGTAGTAACATTGTGCCTTAAAAGGGTGCCCTTTCTAGGATTTTGTTTGTGCTGAAGGGTTAGGTTGCACTGTTATATTAATCATGTTATGACTTTGCAAAACCCTACTGACTGAATCTACATCGTTTGATGTAAGGGTTTCATTATATGGAGAAATGATGTTCCCCATTACTGAGGCTCAAACATGACGACATAGTTTTATAGGAAAAATCGCATGGTTTTTCATTACTGTGGACAAACCATGAACAACCCCTTGGGATTCCAAAATTTTCCAAATTTCACCTGAAAAACCTGGAGACAATACCTGATCAAAGGGGAATCAAAACAATGGTAAATAAGTACCTGATAGAAGGTCAGAGGATGTTATAATAAGTATTTCTGTAAATTTATGTGTCTATGTGTATGCATGTATATGTGAAAGTGTGTGTGTTTTTGTCTGTGTGTGTGATCATACATTCATGTTTGTATGTGTGTATATGTTAATGTTAATGCATCTGTATTTATTTTTATGTTTGTGTATGTTTATGTATGTGCATGTGTATGTATGTGAATGTGTGTTTATCTGTCTGTCTGTGTGTGTATGTGCATGTTTTTATATGTATATGTATATATTATTACGTGTGTGTATGTGTATGTGTATGTGTATGTGTATGTGTATGTGTATGTATGTGTATATGAATGTGTATGTGTATGCATGTGTATGTGTAGTGCACATATGTATGTGTTTTTGTGGGGGGGGGGAATATGCCCATGTGTATGTGTATATGGATCTGTATGTGTATCAATGTAATAGGATACCCAATGGTATGTGTTGGTTCACTTATATATCCCACACACACCTAAAAAATTTACACATTTATAAAAATAATATGATTTTTAATTATAATTTAAAATTTTAAAATGTAGATCATAATTAATTATCATTTATATATAATCAGTAATATATATATATATATATATAATTATGGAGTAATACTAGTATACCAACATATTAACAAATGTAAATATATTTAAATATAAATTTTAAAATTCTTACTCTTAGTTTTATAGTTTTATAAATAATTATAAATTTTTGAAAACATTCATACATGATATAATTATTTATCAATTTATTAATGGTATATTTTAAAAAAGTTTTTATACAAATATAGAATTTATAAAAATTTTAATTATAAATTTTAAAAGTTAAATATATTTAATAAATCATTTTTTTTCTTAATTTTTTTTTTAAAAATTTACAATGCAATTTTTTAATCTCAAATTTATTATAATATTAATACATTTATTCATGATATTTATTAAAATATTAATACATTAATTATAATATTAATAATAAATATATCATAATATTAATACATTTAGCATAATATTAACACATTAATTAATACATTTAATATAATTAATAATATTTACCAATTTATTATGTTTTAAAATTTTATTTATTTTTCGTATTTATTCATTTTTGTTATAAATTAATTTCATAATTTTTAATTTATTATAACAGTTATACATTTAACCATAATTTGTATTATAATATTAAGACATTTATTATAATATTGACCCATTTATCAAAATATTAACAGATTTATTAATACATTTAATATAATTAATATTATTTATTTTATTTTCAATAAAATTATTTTATTCATTTTAAATGTTTATTTATTTAATTTATACTATAATTATTAATAATCATTAATATATAATTGGTAATTTATTTTAATTTATAAATTTTATTTTTATTTTTTATTTTTCACTAATATTTATCAGTGCTTATAAAGCCGTACATCATCAGTGCTACCAGTTAGCACTAAAAAATATTTAGATTTATCATGTTTTTTGGAATGCTGATAAAGTTAGGATATTATCGGTGATAACTTTAGTGCTAATAAAAAACTCCATATCTATGATTTTTACTAGCGCTCACAAAACCCTTTCCCCACTTTTAAAAGAACCCAAATAGATCACTACACTCATTGATGTCATTCAAGATATCATGGAAACTGGTCCTAATTATCACCTTCTTCAAATTTATGAACAAATAAACCCTAAAAAAAAGGTAATTTAATTTTTATATATTTTTAATTAATCATTCATAGTTTTTCTTGTTTTTAGTTAGTTCTCCAACCTACTCGAAGCCTGCACACACTGTATTCCCTTATTTCCCCAAAAAGTCAAAAGAAAATGTAATGTGTGTTTTTTTGAAAATGGAGGGTGAATTTGATTCTAATACATTGACATTAGAATATTTTTGGAAACTAATATATTTTTTTATTTAAAAAATTGATCATTTATTCTGTAATACCATGTTTTTTTGGGTCTCCTTTTTTTAAGATGGTTAAAATTTTACTTTTATGAGAATTTATACAATGACATCGAGTATATGAAATATGACCTATGAAACCGATAAGTGGTTGACTTCCATACATACCATGATACACTAGAATTAAATAAAATTATATTATTTTCCTATCTACTTTAAAACAAGTGATTTATATATTTACACACAAAACATGTGTGGGGATTGTGATGCCTCTTCAAGTCAATGAGTTACCAGAAACAGGAACTCTAGAAGTTCAGTTTGGTTATTTTAAGGTAGCAACAGTAGATGTCTTCATCATGTTGATATACTTACATGAGATTTAGGAAATTAAAATGAGTTGAAGGTTAAAACCATTTTTGGTTTACCATATGAATCTTTTTACATGATAGTGCTATAGGGAATTAGAGGTTGAATAACTCTAATGGTGGTTTAAAAACAAATTTCATTTGGTAGTGAAACGAATTTCACTAGTTCATTAACTCTATAAATTAGAGTTAGTACCTGTTTTTGATGAGTATTTTGTTTTAATAATCTTAGTTTAATTATGTTTCCATAACTATAGTGTATTTAATCCACTATACTCATGGATATATAAGATTTTACAGTTCCCTCATGTTGACGAATGACGAATGATTGAACCATATAATCTCATGTGTGAAATTTACATTTCATGTTTCTATATTAACATGAATGTTTTTGTGTGTGTTTTTTTGATATTGTGTGATTATTGTGAATTATTGTTTTTATTAAAGTTTCATTTATTTACAACTTCTAGTATACTATGCTTAGGGGTATTTTGGATGGTGTGAATTCTGTAGCATAGAATCTCTGTTGCATGTCGTCTCTTGGTGGATTTATGGATTCATGTTCTGCTGGTTAAATGGATGGTCCTTCCCTAATAAGTAGTATTAAATCACCTCAGTTCATGATTAATTGATATCTTATGTATTATTCACTTTTTCCTCAGTTTTATATTGATTTTATCTATTTTTACTATCATATGATGCTATGATGTCTGAAGAAGGAAAAATTTGAATCGGTCAGTTAGACCTAACCGATTATGGTTTCCAGAAGTAGTAGATAGGTTATTATCTCATCTATAAGTATATAAAACTTCTGTTTGGAGGGAATAATTGTGAAAACATAGGGAAAATAGCATGTTAAAATATTGTTTGAAAATCATTTTTTAGGATACCGTTGGCATTAAATTTAGTGTGACCCACACCATTTCAATATGGTGTTTATTTTTTGTTATTTTATAACTTCAAGGATCATTTCCAATTTCTTATATGTTTCAGATCAAAACATAAAATATTTTAAATATTGTTCAATTGAATGGTTAGGGAACACATGTAACTTCTCGACCTGGGTTTCACTAAATGGTGCCTTGAGTCGGTCAATCACATTCACTCGAGCATGCCTCCCCGTACGCAGAGGGTGCTAACTAGCAGTGAGGGTATAGTAAGTCAGTCATGGGGAGACTATACAAACTTTTATCAAAATAATACCCCAATGAAATCATTCAAAAAACAAGCGCAAAAGAATATAAATAACAAAAACAATACAAAGTCACATGATAGTCAAAACATGAAATACAATACTCAACTGAAAGGGAAAGCTTGTTATGACAATGAAAGTGTCAAGTGTCTACAATTAAACTGAAAATAAAGACATAAGGACTACCAATAGTGTCCCAAACCATGTATGGTTCACTCACCCATTCTTCATTCCCAAATAGAAACATATCTCAGGGTGTTGCCCTTATCCTATCCCGCAACAACAAAGTCTTCTTGGGTGCCGATCAGGCGACATGAATAGATTGTTAGCACAACATAGTAGGCTACAACTAATGGTGTCTAAAACAAGTCCATTAAAAAGATAGTGTATTAAATTCTATGAATCAATAAATAAAATTAATAATTAAACAGTTATCACATATTCATTTACTATTTAATTATCACATTATACTTGGTTTCAATTCATTCCTCTCATTTAAATCATAATTCATTCTTGTCATTCATTTGGAGTTGAACACCATTTCAAACACCCCAAATATCATTTATTATTTATCTCTATGTCTAAAACCCCTCATCACATTCGATACATATCACCATTTCTATCACCCCACATCCTAAGTGGTTGGTTTACAATTGAGGAGGAACGCAATGTCCAAGTCAAAACCTCTCAATCGGTCTAGAATTCCATGTCTAGAACTCACATTGTAAATAATTTAAATCATTAATTAATTCAAAAGAATTAACCATATCATTCCCTTACTAATCCAATGATTAATGAAACATATGAATGTTCATCAGCTAACACAACAATTTACAAAGTACACATCCCATTAATTAATTCATCAATTAATTAATCAATCAACACAAATCTTATTCCATAATAAATTCTTCACAATTAACTATCCAGTCCAAATCTCAACATGTAATAATTAATTTCACAATTAATTATCTTAACCAAACATCAAGTAACATAATTAATCTACCATTAATTATATCACATATCCAATCCTTATCTCATAATTAATTCCCCCCGATTAATTATCTCCAACCCACCAAAATTCAATATCTCAATTACAATATCTCAACCCATAAAAAAATTTCCCAAATCAATTATCCATTTGGTCAGTCCCTTAGTTCAATGATTAAATCATCATTTAATCATATATATCTACAAATTAATCCAAAAGTCAAAGAAAATTCCTAATTAGTCCAATTTTGGAAATGAATTAATAAGGGATACTGGCAATTGATCAATCTCACTTACAAATATCAAATCCAAAATAATGGGAGTTTTATTTAGACCACCCACCTCAGTTTGTTGATGGATGTTTTCCCAATGTAAATCCCCAAAATTCAACCGGTATAATGACGTCGATCAAGATCTGGATCTAAACCCCTGAACCCAAAATTTATATCAAAAGCATCCAGATCATGAAAATCTAGATATATATCTATAATCCTAGATCTAGATCTCAATGCACTGGATTAGATCCATCGAAACAATGGATATCATCCATGAAAAGGTCTAATAAAGATAGGGTAATGAATGGATGAATCAATGGTTTTAAATCCACTTATCGAGAAGGGATAAGATCTTTAATCCGAGCTTTAGATCTCGTAGAACGGTGTTTGAATCACCTTGGAATCCCTCCATAAGGATCTAGGATCACTTAGAATTCATCAAGCCCGATCCTATGTCAAATTAGAGGGGTTTCAGGGGTTTAGGTGTTTTAAAATCAAATTTTATGATAATAAAAACTTGTGTACACAGTTTACTGGTCAGGGGGACATGGTTAGGGTAAACTGTGCTCCAACCGGGCGGACCTCTCTATCAAAGATCGCATGGTTACCTGGGTTTAGGAACACCATTTTTTGTAACTGTGTGCAAACTGTTCATAGATCTCTATCTATTAGTTTTTCTTAAAACACACACCCAAATTCACCACAAGACACAACTCCAAAATAAAGGTACTTAATAAAACAAAAGTACCAAAAAATACGCTTGAGGTGACTCTAGAAAAGACCGAGATCTTAGAATCTACCCACTATATAATAGCTTGTCCTTGAAATTCACTCCCGAATATCACTATGGTTTTATGAAAAAAATAATAGGCCATTAATCCCTCATGTATTCTTCCCATTTTTATGTTTCCTATTCAACACTTCCATGATTCCATAACACAAGAACTAATGCCACAATTTTCGCTCTCCACACATTCTCACTATGATCCAGTACTAGTATCTGATGCTCGTGATAAGATACATATATCTCAAGGTTAAACTTATCCACATCGATCACATTATAATGGGCTGGTTGATACCTATGTAGTTGTGAAACATGAAAAACATCATGCATAGTGTTGAATTGCTATGGAAGGGCCAATCGGTATACCACTGGCCTGATTATCTATACTACCTCAAATGGTCCTACAAACCTGGGTTCCAACATGCCTTGACTTTATATCCTATAGTGACCCAACCTAGGAAACACTCAAAGGAATACACTATCACCATCTATAAACTCTAGGGGTCATGTCAGTCTATCAGCATACAACTTCTGCCTACTCTAAGCTGTAGACATACGTTTTCGAATCAACTGTACCAGCTTGGACATCTTCTGCCCAATAATTGGTCCCAATTACTCTGACTCACCCGCATCTATCCATCATAGTGGTAATCTAAAAGGTCTACCATAAATTACCTCATATGTTTCCATCTGTATAGTTTCCTGATAACTATTTTTATAGGATAAATCCACTAAATCCGAGTTCTTATCCCAAGAACCATTGAGGTCAAGCACACATGCCCAGAACATATCTTCTGGAACATTTATTAGCCACTAAAAGAGGATAATATTCATTGTTAATATCTTTATATTCATTTTTATGAAGTCCACAAACAATGTTTTTAATGAATTACATAAATATAACTTCACTTTTCATCTTAAATGAAATTCATGATTAAAATGAAAATTTGGGCCCAATCATTCATCTCTTTGTGGATAGCATTATATTCATTTTATGTATTTGATATTTTGGGATATTATTAACCTTTTTGTTTTGAACGTTTTATCTTTTAGGTCCGATGGATGAATCCTAAGGGAAGGTGGAGATTGTTGCGCCTGAATGGAGAAATCTGCTGGAAAAAGCATAATGGGCGAAAGGCCCATCAAACATATGTGGGGCCCACAGACCAATCCCAATGATGCTCATATTTGTACCATATAAATTAAACAATATGAGGATCATTTTATTAATCTGAGGCCAGGGCTAATTCCTAATTTTTTATGATGATAATGGGATATGAATTTTAGATTAAAATGGTGGGCCATACATTAATTCACATAATGTCATCTCACCATTTCGACCATAACCTCCAAACAGACGCAATAAATTTCCTGAAATATTTTCAGATCATAGAAGATAGAAGGAAGAGAATATTTTTATTCTATAACCCCTAAGGATTCGGCATCCTTCAATTCCAAATTCACACGTCAAAACAGAGGAAGAATCTGGACGAAATTTTCGGGTCAACTACGAAACGTCAAAATCCTTTAATTTTCTCACCCTCTATTTGAATATCTAAATTAATGGGGATGGAATTGATTATGGTGGGTGTCTCCAAGGATCCTAATAAGCCTATATAATGAGCTGGTGTGAAGGTAATTACCATATAATATTTTTCGTTCAATTCATGTTTTTTTATCCATTGTATTTCTTTCAAATATAATTTCCTGCTTTCAATTTGTAATTGCATCATCAAGTTTTCCTATATAAGTTTTTCCTTCACATTTAGTATTTTTAATAAAATTTAAACTTCTTCTTCACTTATTCTTTTCCTTTTTTCACACATTGATACCATTGAATCACGGTGTGAATTTATTTACACCAGCACTTGTGATTTCAATCACACCGTGGTGTAATGTTCGTTCTTTTAATAATTTTCTTCTTCTTCACTTCCACCCCCATAAGTCTACATCCCTCTTTTAATGGTATAATAGCATCAATGGAGATCTGACCACTTATGTTTTAATCCAAGGGAGTAGAAAGGTTAGGGATTGGATGTTATTTCATGTTCTTAATATTTAAATGTTTTCGTTATTTTAGGATTTCCATTTGATGAGTAACATTCTTTTTCATCTTCTCTAACCTTAACAATGACACATTTTGAGTGCTAGTACGATCTATTTCCTTTGAGTGATCAGTAAAGGGATCCTCAAAGTGAATTGGTGATTGGAATTGGAATTATGTTGGGATTAATTTGGTGAATGATTTGGGAGAATTATCTCATTGTTTTGAAACGTCTTCAATTAATGACATGAAATTTTAATGAAAAGAAATTTATCCAATCCACCCCAAGAGAAACCCTAAGATCAGCCCATCATCAATAATTGTTTTGTTCACATATTTTCTGTTGTTGTTATTTAAATTATATCATTAGTTCAACAATTAAAATCTACCTCAAAGTTGGACACTTCACTGCCCATCCTCCTCCAAATCATAACGTCTCAAGGTTACTTTTTCGGTTTTTGTGGATTCGACCCCTTCATGTACTACATCAACCGCTTTTACAAGAAAGTTAAATTTGGGTGCAACCAAATTTTGGTGCTGTTTCAGGGGACCAAGTTAGTCACCTTAGAACACCTTTTTATTCTCCCTTATTTCTTTTTTCTCATCCCCATTTCTCTTCACTTTTCCCCTTTCAATTTTTTTCTTGACTCCCGAAAATCGCGATTCCAAATTTCCAAATGAATCCAATGGAGTATAATCAACAATTTCACTTCACAAACTCAAGATAGAATCAATTTGGAAATCTACATTTGGAATAACCAACCATTTTTAATTACTTTGATCAACGTTTGAATGAATACCCCACACCTGATAACATGAACGATATTTTTAATGATGAATGTTTAAAAGATAAATTTCCATACCTATAAAGAATGATTGAAAAGATGAATAATGAGGAATTCCATGATGTAAAAACATCTATCAACCCTAATCCTGAAAAAATTCTTGAACCATTGTGTAATCAAATAGATATAAGAAATTCTGAGGTTTCATCTTTGAGGTTAGAACTACAAAACATTAAAACGTGTGAAGAAACCACTTTAGAGTATGGGAAATCAGAGTTTGATAATGAAGTGAATTGTTTAATTAATTTTGAATGTCAAGTTGAAGAGTGTTTAAATCAGGAGGAAATTGATTTTTGGAATTCAACAGATAATAAATTGACATCATGGATTGAGTTTCCTGAACATGGCTCCATTAGTGATTTTTTAGGACCACCGATCACTGAATAATAGGGAGAAATCCAAAACATTGAGCCCATACCTACTCTTATAATTCAAATTCACACATTTTTGGATGAATCATATTTTTATAAGGAACCAATTCATTTTAATGTTTTTGGAGATGAAACTGATTTTCATTCAAATTTACAATCTTATTTGGGTAATTTCAATCATCCTGAACTCAAAACAATTGTCCTTCCTTCCCCACTTGATTATCCCATAAATTGTGATAAACAAGAGCTTGGGGATTTCATTCATTCATCTCATGAAACCCAAAAAGGGTGGTTGATCATTGATTTATTGGGAATGACTATCGAAGAAAAAAAATCAACCATTTTTTATACTCCTTGCATTTTCCCATTCATTTTAGATTATAGGATTTTTCATGAATCAAAATCAAAATCTTCGTACCAACCACAAGGTATAACAATTCCCAATCATGTTGATGAGGAGAAATTCGAGGTCATTAAAAATTTTAAATTTGGAATTGGATAATTTGGGGGGTTCAACTCGAGCTAACGACGTTAAACAAAAGCGCTTCTTGGGAGGCCACCCATGGATTTCATAGTTCTAATATTTGTGAGTCATTTTTTTATTAAAAAAATTACCATAGGCTGTTGACCTATTATTCTTTTATAAGGATGTGTATGAAAGGTGAGCACCATATTCATCTGTGTCACACGGTGTGTTCCATGGGTAATACCTTACCCAGAAATTTAAAAAAAGAAAATGTATCATCAGTTTATTTTATTTTAATTTATGTTTTTTTAAGTATTTAAAAATATAGATTGTTGACATGTTCTTAATTTATGAGTAAGGATTTGTATGAAAGGGGAGCACTGTATTCATCTGTGTCACGCGGTGTTATCCCTGAGTAATACCTTACCAAGAAAATATAAAGAAGACAATGTATCATCAGTTTGATTTTTAAAATTAAAAAAAAACAAGGAAAACCAAAAAATGATGATACTTGGTTTTAAATAAATTATTGAGTTGTTTTTTTTGTCTGGTTTGTTTTTCTTTTTATAGTTCAGGGACTATTTTGGGTGATACATATTCGATCAAGGAGGTTCCTACAACACCCAAGAGATCAAAGAAGTAATCCGGAGCATCATGAAATTAAACTTTAAAAACTAGGTGAATTTGTTCTATGTTTATTGTTTCAAAATCCTTTTAGAGCACCTCTCATCTACCTCTACCCCCTTCTGTGTTTTCTTTATACACATGGGATAGAGTTATTCTAAGTTGGGGGGAGATGAAATAAAAAATTATTTTTTATTTTAATAAGAACATGCTTGGAAAGAAAAATTGTATTAACCTTGAACATGATAACACACATTTCAAACAATGAAATTGTACATCAAATAATTTCTCATGCCTTGATTCTGATTTTAATGTATTTTTAAGTTCATGAGCATAGTTTTTGGAATGTGTGGTTATCCGATGTGATTTTTCAATGTTTACATTTTCATCCTCTTAATCAAAATGCCACAATTCACGTCTACTGAATCATGGGTGTAAATTTGAGTTCTTGGGTCCCTTTCATTATAGCATAGGGTTCTGGGGTCACTTTTAGTTTAGTTGAGTATTCAAAAGAAATTGAAAAAATTAATGACCACATACAGTAATGTTTTTTCCAAATTCATGGCATCCAGCACATGGTGATCGCAACTCCATAGTTGTATTGCCCAAAGTTAGGCTTTATATCTCTTTTGTAGATCATGGAATTGACAATATGTGTGGCGTCCGACACTTGGAGATTGTGACTCCATAGTTGTCTTGCCAAGAGTTATTCTTTTCTTATCTATTATGGTTAAAAAAATAAATAAATAAATAAAATAAAATAAAAAGGATACTCATCTTAAGGTGTAATGTGATTCCCACCTAGCGCTTCCATTTTTTCCCCATGAACAGTAAAATGGGCCCCATATCTTTTGTGACACACAACACATTATCATTATTAATTGAAATTGGATGAAATTTGTTGATGAATTTGAGGAAAGGAATAGTCTTAGTCTTGGGATAAGTTTTTTAACCTAGCTTGTTTTAAATTATTTCGATGGGTTTCATATTTGTTTTTGGTATGATGTCTTTGGGTGAGCAATGTGTATTAAAATATTTTTGGAAAAGTGGATTTGAATTTCATATTTGTAAAATATTTTTCTCGGGCCTAGAAAAACTCAAGTTTGGGGGTGTGATTAGACACTAAAAGAGACTAATATTAATTTTTTATATCATTATATTCATTTTTCCAATGTCCATAAACATTTTTTTAATGTATTACATAAATAGAACTTTATTTTTCATCTAAAATTCAAATCATGTTTAAAATGAAAATTTGGGACCAATCATTTAGTTGTTTGTGGATAGATTTATATTTATTTTATGAATTTGATATTTTGTGATATGACTGATCACTTGGTTTGGAACATTTTTTCTTTTAGGACAGATGGATTAATCTAAAGGGAAGATGGATATTTTGGTGAATGAATGCAAAAATTTGCTGGAAAAAGCATAATAGGCCTAAGGCCCATCAAACAAATGTGGGGCCCACAAAACAAGCCCAATGAAGATTAAATTTTTATAGTAGAAAGAAACAAATATGTGGATAATTTTATTAAATTGTGGCCGGACTAATTATGAAGTTTTCTTGATGATAAAGGGATCTGAAGTTGAAATTTAAATGGTGGGCCTGACATTAATACAGATAATGTCGTCCCAGCATTTCATCCATAACTTTAAATGGATTCGCCAAATTTCCTGAAATATTTACAACTAATAGATGACAGAAGGACGATCATATTTTTCTTCTACGACCCCTCAGGATTCAGCATCCTTCAATTCCAAATTCACATGTAAATATGGTGGAAGAATCTGGACGAAATTTCCGGGTCAACTTCGAAACGTCAAAATCCCTTAATTTTCTCACCCTCTTTTTGACTCTATAAATTAATGGGGATGGAATTTATTGTGGTGGG
The DNA here is from genome assembly GCA_963277665.1 of Viscum album. NCBI lineage: Eukaryota > Viridiplantae > Streptophyta > Magnoliopsida > Santalales > Viscaceae > Viscum > Viscum album. The sequence continues at coordinate 1,133,718,826 of OY728120.1, forward strand.
GTGTATCTAAGGCTACTAATATTCCTATATAAGGAGGTTGTGGTGAAGGGAATTATCATCTAAAATTTTTCTTTCAATCTGAGTTTTTCTTTCATCCATTGTATTTCTTTCAAATGTAATTTCCTTCTTTAAATTTGTAATCGCATCGTCAAGTTTCCCTATGTAAGTTTTTCTTTCATGTTTAGTATTTTAATAAAATATATTCTTCTTCTTCACTTATTCTTGTCATATTTTCACACATTGATACTGTTGAATCAATGTGTGAATTTATTCACACCAGCACTTGTGAATTCAATCACACGATAGTTGAGTGTTCGTTCTTTTAATAATTTTTTTCATCGTCAATTCCACCCCATAAGTCTACATCCTGCTTTAATTGGTAGAATAGCATCAATGGAGGGATAACCACTTATGTTTTGATCCAAGGGAGTAGCAAGGTCAATTATTTGATGTTATTTCATTTACATTCATTATTTTAGGATTTCCATTTGATGAGTTACATTTTTTTTATCAACGGCAACCTTAACGATGACACATTTTGAGTGCTTCTATGATCTATTTCCAATGAGTGCTCAGTAATGTGATCCTCAATGTGAATTTCTGATTGTAATTGGAATTGCGTTGGGATTAAATTGGTGAATTATTTGGGAGAATTATCTAATTGTTTGGTTACATCATCAATTAATGACATGAAATTTTTAAGAAAAGAAATTTATCCTATCCTCCCCAAGAGAAACCCTATGATCAACCAATAAAAAAAATTGTTTTATTAAAATCATTTTTCTTCTCGGTTATTTAAATTATATCTTTAGTTCTACAATTAAAATCTACCTCAAATTTTGCCACTTCACAGACGATCCTCCACCAAATCATAGCGTCTCAAGGTTACTTCGTTGGTCTCTTTGGATTCGACCCCTACATGTACTACATCAACCACTTTAACTAGTAGGGTAAATTTGCACACAACCAAATTTTGGTGCCATTTCTGGGGACAATGTAAGTCACCTTAGAACATCTTTTTATTCTCCCTCATTTCTTTTTTCTCATTCCCATTTCTCCTCTCTTTTCCCCTTTCTATTTTTTTCCTGACTCCCAAAAATCACAATTCCAAATTACCGTATGAATCCAATAGAGTATAATCAATAATATCCCTTCACAATCTCAATATGGAATCAATTTCGAAATCCACATTTGGAATCACCAACCTTTATTAATTACTTTGATCAACCTTGGAATGAATACCCCACTCCTAATAACATGAACAATATTTTTAATGATGAATGATTAAAAGTTCAATTTCCATACCGATCATGAATGATTAAAAAGATGAATAATGATGAATTAAATGATGTAAAAACATCTATCAACCCTAATCCTTAAAAAATTATTGAACAATTATGTAATCAAATGCAGATAATGAATTCTAAGGTTTCATCTTTATGGTTAGAACTATAGAACTTTAAAACATATGAAGAACCAACTTTAGAGTCAAGGAAATCAGAGTTATATAATGAAGTTAATTGTTCAATTAATCTTGAAATTCATGTTGAAGAGTGTTTAAATCAGGAGGAAATAGTTTTTTTGATTTCAAATGATAATAACTTGACATCATGGATTGAGTTTCCTGAACGTGGCTCAATTAGTGATTTTTTAGGACCACCGATCACATAAAAATTGAGATAAATCCCAAACATTGAGCCCATACTTCCTCCTATAATTCAAATTCACACTTTTGGGGATGAATAATATTTTTATAAGGAACCAATTAATTCTAATTTTTTTGGAGAAAAACCGATTTTCATTCAAATTCCCAATCTTCTTTACGAAATTTCAGTCATCCTGAACTCAAAACAGTTTTCCTTCCTTCCCCACTTGATTATCCCATAATTTTTTATAAACAATATCTTGGGGATTTTATTCATTCATCTCATGAAACCAAAAAATGGGGGTTGATCTTGAATTTATTACAAAATATTACATAAGAAAAAAATCAACCATTTTTTTGATACTCCTTGCATTTTCCCATTCATTTTAGAAAATAGGATTTTTCATGAATCAAATTCAAAATATTATTACCCACCACAAGGGATACACATTATCAATAATTTTTAAGTGGAGAAAGATGAGGTCATTAAAATATTTAAAGTTGTAATTGGATAAGTTGGGTGGTTCAAGTCGAGCTAACGATGTTAAACAAAAGCACTGCATGGGAGGCAACCCATGGTTTTCATAGTTCAAATCTTTGTGAATAATTTATTTATTTAAAAATTTACCATAGGAGGTTGACCTATTCTTCTTTTATAAGTAAGGATGGGTTTGAAAGGGGAGCATCGTATTCATCTTTGTCACGCGTTGTGATCCCTGAGTAATACCTTACCCAGAAATTTAAAAGAACACAATGTATCATCAGTTTTTTTAATTTATTTTATGTTTTTGTAGGTATTTTAAAAAACATATTGTTGACCTGTTCTTATTTTATGGGTAAGGATGGGTATGAAAGGGGAGCACCGTATTCATCTGTGTCACGCGGTGTGATCCCTAAGTAATACCTTTCCCAGGAAATATAAAGAATACAATATATCTTCAGTTTGATTTTTAAAATTATGAAAAACAAGGAAAACAATAAAAATGTTTGTATTGGTTATAAATAAATTGTTGTGTTGTTTGTTTTGTATGATTTGTTCGTGTTTGTATAGTTCATGGACTATTTTGGGGAATAATTATTCGATAAAGGAGGTTCCTACATCTCCCAAGAGATCAAAGAAGTAATCTGGAGAATCATGAACATCAACTTCAAAAACCAGGTGAATTTGTTCTATGATTATTGTTTCAAATTCATTTTAGAACACCTCTCATCTACCTATAACCCCTTCTATGTTTTCTTTGTACACTAGGGACATTGTTATTCAATTTTGGGGGAGATGAAATAAAAAATGATTTTTTATTTTAATAAGAACATGAATGGAATAAAAAATTATATTAACATTGAACATGATAACACACATTTCAAACTATTAAATTTTATATCAAATTATTTTTCATGCCTTTATTATGATTTTAATTCAAGTTTATGTTCACGAGCATAGTGTTTGGAATGTGCGGTTGTCTGATGTGATTTTTCAACGTTTACATTTTAATCCTCTTAATGAAAATGCCGCAATTAACGTCTTCTGGATTGTGGGTGTAAATTTTAGTTCTTGGGTCCCATTCATTATAGCATAGGGTTCTGGGGTCACTTTTAGTTTAATTTGAGTATTCAAAAATATGAAAAAATTAATGACCAAATAGAGAAATGTTTTGTCCAAATGCGTGGTGTCCGGCACTTGGGGATCACGACTCCATAGTTGTCTTGCCCAGAGTTAGGCTTTATATCTCTATTGTAGAGCACTAAATTGACAATATGTGTGGCTTTCAGCACTTGGAGATCGTGACTCTACAGTTGTCTTACCCAGAGTTAGTCTTTTCATATCTATTGTGGTTAAAAAAATAAAAAAATTAATTAAATCAAAAAATCAAAACAAAAAAATGGATACTCATCTTACAGTTTAATGTGATTCCCACCTAGTGATTATATTTTTTCCCCTTGAACAATAAAATGGGCCCCATATCTATTGTGATGCACAACACTTTATCATGATTAATTGAAATTGGATGAAATGTGGGAATGAATTTGAACAAAACAATGGTCATTGGATTGATATATTCTTATAGACCTAGTTTTTTGTAAATGATTTTGATGGGTTTCATATATTTTCTTGGTATGATGTCATTGGGTGAGCAATGTGTTTCAAAATGTTTTTGGAAAAGGATATTTGAATATCATATTTGTAATATTTTTTTATCGGGACTAGAAAAAATCATGTTGTGGGGTGTGATTATCCCCTAAATGAGACTAATATAAATTTTTAATATATTTATATTCGTTGTTCCAAAGTCCAAAACATTGTTTTTTGTACATTAAATAAATAGAACTTCATTTTTCATCTTAAATGCAATTCATGTTTAAAATGAAAATTTGGGCCCAATCATTCGTCTGTTTGTGGATAGCATTATATTCATTTTATGAGTTTGATATTTTGGGATATTATTTATCACTTTTTTTGGAACATTTTATATTTTATATCCTATAGATGAATGCCAAGGGAAGATGGAGATTTTTGAGCCTGAATGCATAAATTTACTGGAAAAGGCATAATGGGCCTAAGGCTCATCTAAAAAATGTGGGGCCCACAAACCAAGCCCAATGAAGGTCAAAAAATTACAGTAGAAAGATAAAAATATTAGGATCATTTTATTCAACTTTGTACAGTGCTAATTCTGAAGTTTTCATGATGATAAAGGGATCAAAAGTTGAGATTTAAATGGTGGGGATGACATTAATGCACATGAAATCATCCCAGCATGTCGACCATAACATCCAAACGGCGCTGCCAAATTTCGTGAAATATTTATATCTCATAGAGGATATAATGGAGAGAATATTTTTCCTCTACGACCCCTCAGGATTTGGCCTCCTTCAATTGCAAAATCACACATCAAAATGGTCGATGAATCTGGATGAAATTTACGGGTCAACTTCGAAAGGTCAAAATCCCTTAATTTTCTCACCCTCCTTTTGACTCTAAATTAATGGGGATGGAATTTATTATGGTGGGGTGTATCAAAGTCTCATAATATTACTATATAAGGATCTGGTGGTGAAAGGAATTATCATCTAATATTTTTCTTTCAATCTGATTTTTTATTTAATCCATTGTATTTCTTTCAAATGTAATTTCCTGCTTTCAATTTGTAATCACATCATCAAGTTTTCCTATGTTTGTTCTTCTTTCATGTTTAGTATTTTAAAAAAATTTATTATTATTCCTCACATATTATTTTCCTTTTCTTCACACATTGATACAATTTAATCAAGGTGTCAATTTATTTACACCAGAACTTGTGAATTCAATCACACAACAGAGAAGTGTTCTTTCTCTTAATAATTTTCTTCTACTTCAATTCTGCCCCCATAAGTCTACATCCCACTTCCATTGGTTGAATTGCATCAATGGAGTTCTAAAAACATAAGTTTTAATCCAAGGGAGTAGCAAGTTTAGGTATTTAATGTTATTTCATGTACATAATATTTAAATATTTTTGTTATTTTAGGATTTCCCTTTGATGAGTTACATTCTTTTTCATCTTCTCCAACCATAACAATGACACATTTTGAGTTCTATTATGATCTTTTTCCTTTCAGTTCTCTGTAAAGTGATCCTAAAATTTAATTGGTGATTGGCCTTGGAATTTTGTTGGGATTAAATTGGTGAATTATTTGGGAGACTTATCTCATTGTTTGGATACGTCTTCAATTAATGACATGAAATTTTTAAGAAAATAAATTTATCCAATCCACCCCAATCGAAACCCTAAGATCAACCCATCAACCATAATTGTTTTGTTCAAATACTTTTTCTTCTCTATTATTTTAATTATATCATTTGTTCTACAATTAAAATCTACCTCCAAGTTGGCCACTTCACTTCCCATCCTCCACCAAATAATATCGTCTCAAGGTTACTTCTTCGGTCTCTATGGATTCGACCCCTACATGTACAACATCGAACGCTTTTACCAGTAGGGTAAATTTGGGTGCAACCACATATGTATGGTATGCTCTGACTGCCCATATTCCTGTGAGTAGAAATCCAGACATAACAAAACATCTGTGCTAAGAACTTCTTTCTAACCCTGCCAAAAGTGTGATGTAAATCATGAGTCACGGTTTTAAACTATAGTATGTGGAACCCCATGAAAATGAACATTCTTATGAACATACATCTCCCCCAACAATTCTACTATAATGGTTTCCCTGATAGTCAAGAAATGTGCTACCTTCATCAGTCTAACCACAATGACCCAAATGGAATCATTCTTTCTACGTTTCCTTTGAATAACTACCAAAAAATATATAGTTACGTCATCCAAATTTCATTCCAGAATAGAAAATGGTTGAAATATACCTCTAGGTCATTGATTTTATGCCTTCACCTAGCTACAGGTGAAACATCTTGTCATGAAACTTTTTGTCCTCTTTTTCATTTCTGGCCACCAAAACATTCGTCAGAGCTCATGGAATATTTTTGTCACCCCAGGATGTATCACCCACTTCAAGGATTAAATTCTCACATGAGTTCCTCTCACATATTCGTATGCACAATAAACCATTTCTTCACATAGATGACCTCATCCTCATATATCAACTAGCTGGAAGGTATCCCCCCACCTCCAATACACTAACTTAAGACTAAATACTTTGGATCCTTATACTTCTTGTCCATAATATATCTCTAAAGGGTATAATCTACTGCTACTTAAACTATATTCATCTTCTCTTAACTATCCTGAATAACCACATTCATTTCATCCAGTAAGCTCATCTTCTTCAACTCTGCACTAAACTCATGTACCAAATGAGTCTTATATTTTCTTCTCAAAGCATCAACCACATTATTCCCCTTTTAGGTTGTATATGCTAGTTCAAAATCAACGGACTTCATATACTGTTCCCATATTCACTATTGAAGATTCAAGTCATGCTTTGAAAATATCTACTACAATATTTTGTGATCTATAAAAACTATACACTTTTTAGTTATACCATAGTGTAACCAATGTAACACCCCAACCCCAAAAATCTGGAATCAGTGATTTATTTTAATACATTAGCATGATTACAAGGAATCAATTCCTGAAAGACCAATCAGTTTAGAAGTCTTGGAAAATATATTACATACATCAACATTGAATTACAATTTCAAACATAAAATAGAGCATATATAGTTCGTTGAGAATTCCATTATTACCTTTATCTTAACCCTGCATATCAATCATAATACACTTCTTGGAATCCTTGGAAAATAATAAATATGAAAGGGGTCAGCTCATATTATCCGTAAGGGTCAAAAATATATCAAAAGCTATATACTTTTAAGACATGATATGTAATAAATACAACAACCTTTTAAAACCTAATATTAAACATAATAGTGCCAAAATAAATCCAAAATCACCATATAAACAGGAACATAGATATTTCACTGGTCTAATAATCACATGTAATTAATAATTTCATGACGAGGGAATGCCTAATTCCAGGCATCATTACCACATAGTCAAGAACTCGTTCCAAGACTACAAATTAATTTGGTTTCAAGGCCTTGTTCCAAGACACTACTTCGTCTCATGAGGCCTACCAATTCATCAAGGAGCTATAGCGGGCTCCACCCGCCACTTACTAAGTCCACTGCATTCCTCATATGAAAATTTTGAAAGATAACATTGACATTCATATTAAAACTAGCATAAATAATGTCAATACATTAACTATAATCCATGAATGGTCTAAAAATATAACACCCATAGTCAAAAATATCATAACTCATTCAATACAATATGGATTATTTAATTATAATAAATGATCCTCAATCAAGATTAATATCCAGTAAAGGTTGTTGACATAATTGAAAATGATGAGTAAAACTCTTTGATAGCAATATAAATTCTTGTTAAATAATTCAAAAGTAACCCATTAATAAAGTAATTCATTTAAAGATATTTTTTAGTAAAAGTGTTCCATACCACTTTGAAACTCTTAAAAGTAATTAACATTTTAAAACAATCATGTCCATATAAATAAATCCTTAAAACCATTTTAAAAACGTATACATTAGTGAGAATGATTTAGAAGAATAAATATTTAAAACATTTAAAATGATTTTTTAGTTAAATATTTACTTAAAAGAATCATTTTGATGTTTCTTTTATGAAACACGAACTTGGATAACAAATATGTCCAAGAAAATATGACATAAACAATCTCGGATAATAATGAGATTGAGGAATTAACCCCTAACTTTTACTTTTACATGTTTGAGGGTACGTTAAACTCTTTTATAATAGATAAATCATTGTCATTAAATTATACAATAACCACATACATAAATATGATATCATATATGATCTTATAATATTTATTTATTAATCATATTTCAGTAGTATCATTGTTTTGGGTGTTAATTGATCTGTTTTACTTTATATTCTTGGTTATGTAAGCCACGTTTATTATGGATAAGATTTATTTGATTCATATACAGAATGATATTATGTTCATAAACATTATTTTTAATCATAAACTGACAACTATTCTTGAACTATTATGATGGGGAATTAATCTCTTCACTTTCGTGGAGACGGTAATCCGTACATACGCGCGAGCGAAAATATCATTATATTGATGGTGAAATAGTATGTAATTGGATGATATATAATATATAAAGAATCATTAAGAAGTTATTTTTATTATTTACATCAGTTATACACATTATTATACCCATCCAAATAATTAAGTGTTTGAATAACAAACTACACCACAGGGTGGAGACAGTAAGTTGTATGTACGCACGTATAGCGACTTTGTCATTTAGAGGATGGATAGAACAACGAATATGGTTGTACCATATTTATAAAAGCATAAAATTATGTAGGAGGTAATGGATATATTATTTTGGTCTGGAAACAACAAATAAAGAGGAAGTTCAAGAAGAAATGCACTTGAAAGAAGGTGGTGAAATTATTACCTCTTCTTCGGGTGTTTCCTTTTGAGTTGATCAAAATGGATCCTTTGGTTGGATTTATAATCAAAGTAAGGACTCTAGGATGATTTTACGGATTTGGGAGGATATATGGTTAGGTTTTGGCCAAGCCAAATGGCTTTGGAGGTGTGATTTTGAGAGAAGGGGAATTTCCTTTTTATAAGATGATTGAGGGACACATTAAGAAAGGATTAAAATATTAATTTATTATATAATCATATTCGGTTTAGAATGGCTTAAAATGTATTTATTTAGAGACTTAGGTGGTTATGGTCGAAATCTGCTCAACCAATAGGTTTTACAAATGTTTAGGTTACCTTTTTAACCTTATATTTTAGATTTAACTCCTAGTTAAATAGTTTAACTTTTACTATGTCTTCTTGTATTCTTACATTATATGGTTAGTAAACTTACTCTAAACTTACAAGATAACATCAATTGGTTCATTAATGAAATATATAATATTATTTAAGCCCTTTGGCTGAACCTTAGATTTGTAGGAATATTATATCAACCTATAATCTAGTATTTGTTTTGAAAATTAATTTATGTCAATTTTGACACTATTTGGTATTTTGTTTTTGTAAAAGTCATAAAAACCATTTCACTTCGAAAAAAATTATCTAATAAACCCTAACACGTCCAATTAACCTAGAAAATTAGTTTAATTCATCATAATTATCAATTTACATTTAATTGGATATTTATAATATCAATTATTTTAATATTTCATTAATAAGTTAATTACTGCATCAACGTTGTGTCATAAATAAATTAAATTATTTAACATCTAAAAAATAAAAATAAAAACACATTATGTATAAATCATTTTATATTTCTAATGAATATTTATATTCAAATTTATCTTATGTATAACTCTATATTAAATTTCATTAGTTAATAAATTTTGAATTTAACACTTTTAACTCTTCTTTAAATAAAATAATAATAAATTTCCTAATCTAATCCAAGTGGACCTAAAGGATCATATATTTTTACTAAGTTTATTTTTTATCTAATTACAAGTTTATAAAAAATTAGTACATGTGTTAATGTAATTATTATATCATTTTTACCATTAATTGACCTATTTACTTTTAACCGTGGTAAATACAAGTCAAAAGTTACAATTCACAAAAAAATATTTTCATCTTATTGAACCTCATTTTGAATAATGATTTCGACCATGTATCTCAGATTTTTGTAATTCAACTCACAGAAGTGGGCACAAGAGCCTCATCCCAGTTGGTGAGGACTCGCTAGGTGTATCCAAGAGACCCAAGATAAAATTAGGATGGAGGAATATTTCCTTGTTATTTTATCAGTATTGTAGAAGTATTGTAGCAGGCACTGTAGCAGACAATGTTTGGTACTATAGCTGCTCGAAATATTCATCCATCTGGGCCTCCGGGCCACTAGTTTGGTCCTTGGGTCCTGCAAGGCTTTCGGGCCACCCAAGCCCTTCGGGACAATTGATTCTCCAGGACTTCGGGCCACCTTAAGGTCTTAGGGACACCCCAAGGCCTTCGGGCCACATGAATGCAGGCCCTAGACACACTACAAAAAAGGAGCAGCCCCAGAAGAGGATTTAGAGTAGGGGCATTCACTAGAGTAGAGCCAAATGGATTGTCAGAATTAGAGGGTATGGTTATGCCATCGGTACCAGCCTATGCTAGCACGAGAAGTCTAGCTAGATGATCATGAAAAGGTGGAGAGCAACTATCAAGATGCAGATTCTAGGGAGGGGCAGTTCCTTGTTGATATCCTGGTTTAATTATCTAAGACCTTCGGGTCAGGTAATCTCCTAAGCCTACGGGCCATTTAATATATGATTCTACAGGCCTTGTAAGGGTTGGAACTCATCCATTGAAAGTGGGGTCATCAAAAATCAATAAAAATGAAGGCCTTGGGGACATTCAGGAAACTCACAGATGTTGTAAAATTATGTTATATGCCAATTTACAAATGCTCCTATAAGGTGGGTAAAAAACGTTAAAAAGTTCAATAAAATTTTATATATCATTTTTTATTATAAAATGACTCAAATTAATTACTTTGAACTTATATATGAATTATATATCTATTATGAATTAAAATAAATTAAAATAAAATAAATAAATATTTAAATAAAAAATTCGGTTTTAAATAATAATGCAGTGTTTTTCAATATTCATAAAAAATTGTAAGTTTTCAGAAAAATACCAAAACATAACCCTAAGCTAATTTTGATATTTTGAATTCAAAAATGAAGTCTATTTAACAAACTTCAAAATATATATGTTTCCTTTATTAATTTAAAATTAATTCCCGTTGTCAAAACAAAAAAGCAGGTTTTTAAAAAGTAAAAACTATCAAAAGATTGGCATGTGTTTATGTAATATTTAAATATGAATGTAGAGACCCTAAGATTGAAGTACATGGACATTACATTACTTTTGTGGAATAATTAGTACATAAAAAAACACACACACACAAGGACCATAATAGTTTTGTGTCTTTGGAAACTCGGAATATAATCTTCTAATCATGGTGAAAGATCTTCAAAATCTCCCATAAAGATCTTATTTTTTTACCTAAAACCTTTCTTTATATCCTGGGAAATGAAAACATAAAATGGTGAGCTCAAATTCTCAGTAATGGTAAACAAAAGAAATATCAATCACATCATATACATAGGAACATAACTTTAGGAAATCTTAACCTGCAAAAGAAATTATAATTTCATAACATGGGATAAATCATAGTAGTGAAATGTAATCCCAATAATCATAACATAAAACATGAAACTTTTTGGAATACACACATAATCATAGAAAATCATTTCTTATTAGTCAAGACTCATTTCCAAGAATATCTTAGTGGACAATGTCCATTTCTGAATTGAGCTCACTCCTCGTTTCAGTCCTGTTTCACTGAACATGTTTAACCTACCGTTCCAACCATGTCTATCTCATGAGATATAAAATCTTTACCCAATGCATTGAAGGGAGATATAGGTCCCACCCATCTCATAATGATACCATTCTTAAGTGTGCCACAAAATCAGAAAACCATACATCATAGCATAACCCATGTAATAAAAATGGAAATCGTAAACATCATGACATCATAAAACAATTCATATAAGATAAAGGAATTCATAAAAATATAATTCCATCACAACATAATCAAATCAATGTAATAATAGGGATAAAAACAGAACCCTTTATTATCTTATATGGAAAATAATTTTGATAAAACACTTGAACTCCGTTCTTGAGGAAAATTTCCTTTCTGCTTCAAAAACACATTTCCTTTCTTAACATGTCGTAAAATTATAAACTAAAAGAAGTTGATTAAAAATAAAATTTAAAACTTGTAAATGAAGATTCTTGGAAATAATGTTATAAAAATCCATGCATTCCCTATAAGTTAAAAAAACAGTTTTCATACTTTTGTCGGAAAAGTCAAAAAGTACCTCATACGAAAAATGACATAAGATTCCTTTCATATCCTTTACTAAAAACTCACCGAATGGTAAAATTGGATTTAAAAAATTGTAGGTGGATGGAAATAATATTACATATTGATGAAAAATGTATGTGGATGATAAAATACACCCCAGTAAATGCCAAAGTATAAACAACCTCATATAAAAATGATATTTTGATATTTCCCTTACCTTAGGTCTGATTTGCTTTGTAAGTGTCCGAATCTCCGGTATAATGATTTAAATAATGTCATTGACTTATTCCAGAATCATACACATTGTTATGATATCATATATGGTTCACTTATGACTTTATTTTACCTGTTCTTTTGTAAATTCTATGTTAAAGAGTGTTTTGGGTAAAATCGTTTCATTTGTCGTCCATGTTTTGACTTGTAATTATTCATATGATTACATAGATAATGATTACTTAATTCTATAATATAAAACATGATTTATATATAATATATATTCAGAATATACATATATATAATAGATTAGTAAATGGAAATAAATACACCATTCATTGAGACGGTAGGCCGTACGTACACATGAACGTTGTTTTCGTTTCCTTATTGAGTTGAATGGAATTAAGTAGAAGACATACATATATATACACATAAATACAGTATCATTATTATGTCATATATTCCATGATTACTTATTATATATACATTAAAATCATTCATGAATGGTTAATGTGGAGAATGAATCTCATCGCGTCGTGGAGATGGTAGTCCGTACGTACGCGCGAGCGATGATATCATTCTCATGATCGTGGAATTGTATTGGAGTGTATGTATACTATTTAATAATCAATATGACTTTAAAATAATAATATATACTTATTATGTACACCATTATAACAATCCAAGTATGGTGGTGGTGGAAAATAGATTACACCACAGCGTGGAGATGGTATTCCGTACGTACGCATACGCAGTGATTTCATTTTTCGTAGGATGGATAGATGGTGAAATAGGGTTGTTTCATACTTATAATAACATATCAGTATATGAGTGATACTGATGTTATTACTTAATAATTGAACAACCTAATAAGAAGAAGTGGAAGAAGAAATAAAGTTGAAAGAATCGGTAATGGACATTACCTCTTCTTTGAAGCGCCTCTTTGAGTCCTCATTTTAGGGCACTAAAATTGGTCTTTGAAGAAGACCAGGACCTCTAGGATGTTTATATGAAAGTGGAGAAGAGAATTTGGCAGGGTTTGGCTGAGAATTAAGGCTCAAAGTGGTGTGACGGAGAGAGGGAGGAGGTGCCCTTTTATAATGGAGGAGAGGGGCACCTTTGGAATAACCAAAAATATAATTTTATTATAAAGACAAATTCGGTTTCAAATAGATACAAATTTATTTATTTATAAGCTAAGGTTGGGATGTGTCTCAATCCTCTCATACAATATAATTTATACAAGTTTAGGTTCCTATTTTAACCTTATCATTTAGATTTAACATTAAGTTAAATAATTTTAATTTTACCATGTCTTCTTGTGTTCCTAAACTATAAGTTTAATGAACGTACTATAAGCAGCCAAAAGAACCCCAAGTTGTTTATTATTAATATATATAACCTTATCTATGTCATTTTTCCGAACCTTATATTTTTATGAATAACATAACAATTAATAATATAATATTTGTTTTAAAAACAATTTTATGTCAATTTTGGCACTATTTAGTAATTGATTTTTGTGAAAATCATAACAGAATGATTAGTTCGAAAAAAGTTAATTAAATCAATACTAACATGTCATATTATCCTATAAAATTAGTTTAATTTATAAAAAGTTTCAAATTACATTTTTTTTATTTATAACATCAATTATGTCAATATTTCATTAATAAGATAATTACTGCATCATCTTTGTGTCATAAATAAATTACATTATTTCATGTCTAAAAATTAAAAATAAAATTCCATTATGTAGGAAATATTTTTAGCTTTCTAATGAATATTTATAGTCGAATTAATCTTATGTATATCCTTATATTAAAAATTATTTACTTATTAAACATTGATTTTAACTATTTTAACCCTTCTTTAAATAAGTTAATAATAAATGTCCTAATCTAATCCAAGTGGGCCTAAATGGTCATAGTTTATTCCTAAGTTTGTTTTTGGTAGAATTAAACTTATCCAATTGAATTAGGACATGTTTTAGAGTAATAATAATATCATTATTACCCTTAATTACCCTATTTACTTTTAACCGTGGTAAATAAAAGTAAAAAGTTACTATTCACCAAAAATTATTTTCATCTCATTGAACCACATTTTACTTACTGACATCAACCGTGTCTCTTGAATTTTTCAAATTCCACTCACAGAAGCGGTAAAATTAAGTTTTATGAAAAATTCATTTTTTTAACTACCACTTAGTGGTTTCACTATTCATCAAAAAATGAAAGTTTCCAGAAAAATACCAAAAATTAGGCCTAATCTATATTTGATATTATGAATTCAAAAATGATGTCTATTTTACCAAATTCAAAACATATCAGTTGAATTAATTAATTTAAAAATTAATTCCCGTCGTCAAAACAAATAGCGTGTTCTTAAGATATAATAACTATCAAAAGATTGACAGTTGTTTATGTCTGTTTTAAATGTGAAATTACATCCAATAACCAGAATTGTATTAAATTGTAAAAATATATTCTAAATATACTTTAAAACCACTCAAATTAATAATTTATCACTATTAATTATTTCTATTAAAAAGGTTGTCTTTAATTAAAATTTAGTAATTTTCACTATTCATAAGAAAATGAAAGTTATCCGAAAAGTACCAAAATTTCACCCTAAGCTAATTTCAATATTCCGAATCCAAAAATGAAGTCCGTTTTGAAAATAAAATTTACATAATTTAAAAAAGTGGTTATTACTATTCATAACAGCTAGTTTTAATAATATTTTTATATCATATCATTGTTTAGTGAAACCCGGTATTGCGTACTACACACGCTATCGAGGAAGGTCGTGACTGCGTGTAAAGCAAGGCAAGTAAAGGATGCATGTTGTGCAAGCTTCTTTTGGTGTAGCGTACAACAGAAGACATTAATGATATTAAAAAGAATATTTTTCATAAAATCTCGAGGGGTTATATTCTTCCCCCCTTAAAATGAATTTCGCCTTCGAAATTCGTCGGGGTTATAAATGGTTTACTACTCGAAAGTTTCTTTAATATAAACCCACATCGTAAAAAGTAATACCAAAAAAAATCTTTAAAAACAAAAGTATGAAACGTAACGGTTTCCCAAATAAACTAATCACTGGGTTTCCACATAGGTGAAAATATGGATATGGAAGAAAAATCTAATCATCATTTTCTGATGGAGAGTGGTAGTGAACATGGATATAGAAAAGCCAGCAATCAAAAATCCATTGATTTGTGATGATCTAAGGTATCATCTGATTAATCGGATATAAGGGCACTAGGACAACAGTTTTGGTTTTCAAGATCATTTCCCTAAAGTTGATGAATTAAAATAAATACTTACATGATTTTGGTACAATCTCACTGTTGTTCATTAATTTAACAATTTCCACTTCATCCCTTAATGACATGAAGTTGAATTTGTTATTCGTGATGTGTTAGCAGATCATGTGATTGAATGATGGGTCATTCCATCTGTCTCAAACAAAAGGTTATAAAAGTTATCAAAAATACATAAGTCCATCTATAGTGAGATTAATCATATATGGTTCCTAAAATCGACTTATACATCAAATATCATACTGCTTAATATAATAAAACAAGTTTCTACTAAACTGGGACTTCCTGTAGGCTAGTGGTAAGCGATAAAGGCCATTCCCATTTCCGTTGTGGGATCGATTCCCACAGCCTTGTCTGACGTGATGGGTTGCCGCCCATCCTGCAAGTTGTCCTTTTTCTAAAGCTATATTACTATAACATCCCATCAATAATATCGAAAAATGTTCTATCCAAACTTATGTCCAACATAATCCATTCCAATCTTTAGGCTTATCTAAAATACTTCGGTCCAAGCACATAGTATAAAGATAATGATTACCTGAAATGTCACATAACAATCACATGAATGCCATCATTTATCCCCCATATATCCTAAGATATATCTTTTTGGTCAAATTACAAACATGTGAATACCTTAATCATGTATTCTCTTGAAAAATGAATACCCATTAATCCTTAGTGAAAACACGAATGCTGTCAAAATTTATCTCTTTCCACATACCAAAATCCAAAAATTCTATATACTCAAACCATTATATAACCTTCTCCTTATATTAGTCAATAGCTCATGAATACTATCAAACATTTAATTTTCTCCTTATCCCTTCATTATGAGCATATCATCTACATTCCAAAAATATCTGAATAAACATTCATGGATACTGGTACCATTAATCATACACTTTCAAAACTCAAGGAAAGGCAAAGTGTAACAATCCTTAGATGTATCTTTATTCCATAGTACCATGATATTACTTATACAAAATTACACATGATAAACATGTAATCATTCCACTGCATTCTTAAACCATTGACCGAGCATCAACAATTCTTTCATCTCACATATCATTTGTAGTCTCTTTATCATCATCAACATAAATACTACCCATACGACCATATTTATTCTCTTCATGAGACTTTCCCTTAGGGAATTGGTTTGTATAATGCTCATACATTCCACATTTTAAACATTTAACCATTGTTGATGTCATAGCAATACCATTATCCTCATCTCTGGTGTTAACTGAACCTTTTCCATTGCACTTACTGGATTTGTGTCTTTATTTTCCACACCCAAACCATCTTCCAGTTCCTTTGAAACATTCTCCTTGATGCCTCTTCCCACATGACTTACATAGGTTAAATTGAACTTTCTTTCCTCTATGATCATCATGAAACTCAATCTTTCTCTTATTAGCCTAGTCAAGAAACTTACCAAATTTTACTTTATTTATCATATTATGAGATTGCTGATTTGGTATAATAATGATGTTTGGACTTCCAAATCCCAATTCATTTGGTTGCTCATGAAGAATATCATTCCATTGTTCATCATATCCTCCATTATCGTGAATCATCTTGTTTCCATCCATTTTCTAAAACCCAAAAAGAATAGTGTGAGATGAAAAAATAATAATAAAGGGGGAGTAACTTCAATATCTAAAATCTTTGGTTTAATTTAATATCGTTACCATAGTTCTAGGACTATATCCTTTACGTATACTTATCCTTAGGGACATCCCAAGACATACCTTAGAAATCTATCTAGGGATATCACTAACGTTTTCGCATCTTATTTTCCAAAGATTGACTAAACTTTTCCTCTGATACCAACTGTAGAGACCCTATGCTTGACGTACATGGACATTACATTACTTTTGCAGAATACTTAGTACAAAAAAAACACACACACACACAAGTACTATAATAGTTTAGTGTCTTTGGAAACTCGGAATATAATCTTCTAATCGTGGTGAAAGATCTTCAACATCTCCCATAAAGATCTTCCTTTTTTACCTAAAACCTTTCTTTATATCCTGGGAAAATAAAACATAAAAGGGTGAGCTCAAATTCTTAGAAAGGGTAAACAAAATAAATATCAGTCACATCATATACATAAGAACATAACATTTGGAAATCATAACTTGCAAAAGAAATCATAATTTCATAACATGGGATAAATCATAATAGTTAAACGTAATCCCAATAATCATAACATAAAACATGAAACTTTGTGGCATACACACATAATCATAGAGAATCATTTCTTATTAGTCAAGACTCATTGCCAAGACTATCTTAGTGGACAAAGTCCATTTCTGAACCGAGTTCACTCCTCGTTTCAGTCCTGTTTCACTGAAACGGTTTAACCTGTCGTTCCAGCCATGTCTATCTCATGGGATATAAAATCTTTACCCAATGCATTGGAGGGAGATATAGGTCCCACCCATCTCATAATGATACCATTCTTATGTGTGCCACAAAATCAGAAAACCATACATCATAGCATAACCCATGTAATAAAAATGGGAATCTTAAACATCGTGACATCATAAAACAATTCATATAAGATAAAGGAATACATAAAAATATAATCCCATCACAACATAATCAAATCAATGTAATAATAGGGATAAAAAAAGAACCCTTTATTCTTTTAGATGGAAAATAATTTTGATAAAACACTTGAACTCCATTCTTGAGGAAAATATCCTTTCTTCTTCAAAAACACTTTTCCTTTCTTAACATATCGTAAAATTATAAACTAAAATAATTTGATTAAAAATAAAATTGAAAACTTGTAAAGGAATATTCTTGGAAATTATGTTTTAAAAATCAATTCATGTCGTATAAGTTAAAAACCCATTCTTCGTACTATTGTCGGAAAAGTCAAAAAGTACCTCGTATGAAAAACGAAAAAAGATTCCTTTCATATCCTTTACTAAAAACTCACTGAAGGGTAAAATTGGATTTAAAAAATTGTAGGTGGATGGAAATAATATTACATATTGAGGAAAAATGGATGTGGATGATAAAATACACCCCCAGTAAATGCCAAAGTATAAACAATCTCGGAAAAAAAATGAGATTGTGATATTTCCCTTACCTTAGGTCTTATTTTCTTCGTAAGTGTCCGAACCTCCTGTATAATGATTTAAATAATGTCATTGACTTATTCCAGAATCATACTAATTGTTATGATATCATATATGGTTCACTTATGACTTTATTTTACCCGTTCTTTTGTAAACTCTATGTTAAAGAGCGTTTTGGGTAAAATCGTTTCATTTGTCGTCCGTGTTTTGACATGTAATTATTCATATGATTAATTAGATCATGATTACTTAATTCCAGAATATAAATCATGATTTATATATAATATATATTCATAATATACATATATATAATATATTAGTAAATGGAAATAAATACATCATTCATGGAGACGGTAGGTCATACGTACGAATGAACGCTGTTTTCGTTTTCTTATTGAGTTGAATGGAATTAAGTAGATGAAATACATATATATACACATAAATCCAGTATCATTATTATGTCATATATTTCATGATTACTTATTATATATACTTTATAATCATTCATGAATGGTTAATTTGGAGAATGAATCTCATCGCGTCGTGGAGACGGTAGTCCGTACGTGCGCACGAGCGACGATATCATTCCCATGATCGTGGAATTGTATTGGAGTGTATGTATACTTTTTCAGAATCAATATCACTTTAAAATAATCATATATAGTTATTATGTACACCATTATACCCATCCATGTAAGAGGGTGGTGGAAAATAGATTACACAATGGCGTGGAGACGGTATTCCGTACGTACGCACGCGTGGTGATTTCGTTTTCCGTAGGATGGATAGATGGTGAAATAGGGTTGTTTCATACTTATAATAACATGTAATTATATGAGTGATACTGATGTTATTACTTTATAATGGAACAACCTAATAATAAGAAGTGGAAAAAGAAATAAAGTTGAAAGAATCGGTAACGGACATTACCTCTTCTTTGAAGCGCCTCTTTGATTCCTCCTCTTAGGGCACTAAAATTGGTCTTTGAAGAAGACCAGGACCTCTAGGATGTTTCTAGGAAAGTGGAGAAAAGAATTTGGTAGGGTTGGGAGGAGCTTGAAGGCTAAAAGTGGTGTGAGGAAGAGAGGGAGGAGGTTCCCTTTTATAAGGGGGAGAGGGGCACCTTTGGAATAACTAAAAATACTATTTTATTATAAAGCCAAATTCGGTTTCAAATTACTCCAAATTGATTTATTTCGAAGATAAGGTGGGGATGGGTCGAAATACTCTCATCAAATAGAATTTAGACAAGTTTAGGTTCCTATTTTAACCTTATCATTTAGATTTAACATTAAGTTAAATAGGTTTGCTTCTACCGTGTCTTCTTGTGTTTTTATACTATAAGGTTAATAATCTTTCTATAAGTAGCCAAACGAATCCCAAGTTGTTTATTATTAATATATATACCCTTATCTAAGTCATTTGGTCGAACCGTAGATTTTTAGGAATAAAATAACAATTAATAATATAATATTTGTTTTTAAAACTATTTTATGTCAATTTTGACACTATTTAGTAAATGATTTTTGTGAAATTCATAACAGAATGATTAGTTCAAAAAATTTAATTAAATCAATAATAACATGTCATATTAACCTATAAAATTAGTTTAATTCATAAAAAAGTCTCAAATTACATTTATTTTTGTATTTATAACATCAATTATGTCAATATTTCATTAATAAGATAATTACTACATCATCTTTGTGTCATAAATAAATTAAATTATTTAATGTATAAAAATTACAAATAAAATACCACTATGTAGGAAATATTTTTATATTTCTAATGAATATTTATAGTCGAATTTATCTTATGTATAACCTTATATTAAAAATTATTTACTTATTAAACTTTGATTTTAACTATTTTAACCCTTCTTTAAATAAATTAATAATACGTGTCTTAATCTAATCCAAGTGGGCCTAAATGGTCATCTTTTATTCCTAAGTTTGTTTTAGGTCTAATTACACTTATCCAATAGAATTAGTACATGTGTTAGGGTAATAATAATATCATGTTTAACCTTAATTACCCTAATTTCTTTTAACCGTGGTAAATAAAAGTAAAAAGTTACTATTCACCAAAAATTATTTTCATCTCATTGAACCGCATTTTACTTACTGACATCAACCGTGTCTCTTGGATTTTTCAAATTCCACTCATAGAGGCGGTAAAATTATGTTTTATGAAAAATTCATTTTTTTTAACTACCACTTAGTGGTTTCACTATTCATCAAAAAATGAATGTTTCCAGAAAAATACCAAAAATTTGGCCTAAGCTATATTTGATATTATGAATTCAAAAATGATGTCTATTTTACCAAATTCAAAACATATCAGTTGAATTAATTAATTTAAAAATTAATTCCCATCGTGAAAACAAATAGCGTGTTCTTAAGATATAATAACTATCAAAAGATTGACAGTTTTTTATGTCTGTTTTAAATGTGAAATTACATCCAATAACCAGCATTATATTAAATTGTAAAAATATATTCTAAATATACTTTAAAAACACTCATATTATTAATTTATCACTATTAATTATTTCTATTAAAAAGGTTGTTTTTAATTAAAATGTAGTAATTTTCACTATTCATCAGAAAATGAAAGTTATCCGAAAAGTACCAAAATTTCACCATAAGTTAATTTCAATATTCCGAATCCAAAAATGAAGTCCATTTTGAAAATAAAATTTAAAAAATTTCAAAAAGTGGTTATTACTATTCATAAGGCTAGTTTTAATAATATTTTAATAGTATATCATTTTTTAGTGAAACTCGGTATTGCGTACTACACACGCTATCGAGGAAGGTCATCACTGCATGTAATGCAAGGAAATTCAAGGATGCGTGCTATGCAAGATACTTTTGGTGTAGCGTACAACAGAAGACATTAATGAAATGAAAAAGAATATTTTTCATAAAATCTCAGGGTGTTATAATGAAATTACATATAATGGACTAAATTGTATTAAATAATAAAAATATAATCTAATTATACTTTCAAACTATTAAAATTTAAAATTTAACACTATAAATTTTTTGATTAAATTTTTTTTTTCAATTAAAATTTAGTATTTTTCACTATTCACCCAAATATGAAAGTTACCAGAAAAACCCCAAAATTTTATCAAAACTAAATTTTTATGTCCCGATTCTAAAGAAAAATGTTATTTAAAACCAAATAAATAAAAGTGTCAAATATTGTATTTAAAAAGGGTTCTCCAATAAAAGGAGGTAAAATTGTATTTTCTGAAAAATACTTCCTTTTTCTGAAAAAATGAATTTTTTATTAAATTATGTCTAAGAAACACATAATATGGATGTAAAAATTTAAATAGAATATAAAAAATTCCAAATTTATATAATATTATTCATAACCACTTTTAAGAAGTTGTTCTGGTAAGTCATGGTGTACTCGAACTTGGGGTTGCGTGTAGCACAAGTTATTAAATTACTTTGAAGAAAAAATGTACTATGAAATATTGATGTGATAGATTCTCCCATCCTTCAATAAATTCCATCCTCACAATTTGAAATTTTTCTATAAAAATAAAAGGTGAAAAATAGAAAAACACATTTATGGAAAACCCCCATCGGATATTGGTTTAATAAAAGTATTCTTAATAAGAGGGAAAGGGAAATGAAAAAGTCGCCACCAAATTATGATCTTGATTAGAAGAACATTTGTGAAAAATTAACGACACATAATTGGAGGAAAAACATGAATATTTATTGCGAGTGATTGAGGTCATGAATCACAAACAAGTATAAAATTGAGGGCCTTAGAGCCATCAATACATGGTGATTTAAAATATAATCAGTTCAACAAAACATAAGGTTTTAAGATAGCCCATTTTGGATTTAAGATCCCTTCCCTAAAGTTTAAGAATTTATTTTTTCCTAGAATAAGAGGAAAAAATATATACTTGACAAGTAGAGTTTCATCCTTCAACTAATTTCTACCGAAAACTCATCTTTCACTTCAAATGTTAATAGAATTCAAAAATATTCTATTTACCCTAATTGTATAGGGTTCTAAAAATAATGAATTTATAATTCATTTGTCAGAATATATCAAAAACAACATTAAAAAACTATGAAATCCCATATATCTATGGTAGGTGATCCACCCTTGTCGCCCTTCTATTGCGGTTCCAAGTCTTGCGGCCTTGTCGGACACAACGGGTTGTCACCCAACTTCTGGGTTGTCCTTTTTATGAATATACAAAAATAATCTAAAGAAATGATTTAACCTTAAAAATAGTGTCCAATGTCCAACATAATCGATTCAAACCTTTAGACTTATTCATAATACTTTTGTCCAAACTTACATTCCAAAATTTATAAGGAAGTTAAACACAATGAAGATCCTCTTTTCTATGTAACAACATGTGAATACCTTCATCATGTATTCTTTTAAAACACTGTAACACCCTGAATTACTATAAAACCTTATGGACTACATTCATGCTTCCTTATACCTTATATAATACTAGATATACTTCTTATATCCAAATATTTTTCAAACTCCAACATTGATGGAATGCACAAATCAATAATCAGTTTTAAGGTAGTCAAGAGTATCCAATATAATTTACCCAAATCAATCATATATTATTCCAAAATCAGTACCTCATTATCAGAACCATATTATGAATTATCTTTCTCTCAACAATATATTTTCAAAAAAATAAAACTTGTTATTGATTCACTTTTCTTGGTTCCACACAATCTCAAGTCCTTGATTAAATAGTAATACAGTACAATCCTTATATACTCTATAATTCTTATAACATGTATATCATTAATACAATACTCAAATGACACAATAATTTAATAACAACATAAGAACTCTAATCATTCCTCTTTATCTTTGGTAGTATAATAACTTGATTATTATCCAACAGCAGCATTTGGGGTATACTCTGATGATTTGGACATTGATTCGTGTATTGTCCCAACTCCTTGCAGATGCAGAATTATACTTTTGAAGCCTTTTTATTACCCTTGCAATCACATAATTGGAGTCCTTCTTCTCCAAACTTATAACAAAGTCGTATTCCCTTCAAGCCTTTACCAAGGTGATTCTTTTCATAGTTATCACATATGGGAAAATCTTTCTTTCCCCTCTTACCTTAATCCATATTTCTCTCTTCCTTCCTTTTCCTCTCTTTCTTCCCTTCAAAGACATAGGACTCAGAGAATTCATTATTTATCTTATTAACACATGATATTATATCTTCATATGATTAGAATATGTGGGAGAGTATTTCACTTTTAAATATTGTCTTAATACCATGAATGATATGATCCTTCATAATATTTAGATCATGTGTATTGCTGGAATTCTAATTCCATCTACTATGAGCCTATTCTAAACAATGGAATATAATAGGTTAGTTCTTGAATCACAATGCATAATTCCAAACCTGTAAAATACCTAACGTAAATTTAAATATATTATGCATATAATCTATAATCATAAAATGATTTCTTTTAGGAATTATTTACTCTTAAATCCTTCATAATGGTTTGAAATGAAAATTTGAATAATCCTAAGCATATTCACGGGATTTTCATAACAAAGAGTGCAGTAAGGCCCGTTTTCGTGTACCAGGATACCCCGGGTCAAGCCCGAAACTCCTTATTGGAGTTTTCACTCCTAGGTACATCTATTCCAGAGCTGCATCTTCCTACTCATATCTAGATAGGGATGTATTTCTTGGAAAATACACAAAATCTCTACATTACCAACATTCTAGGATATTCATCTATACTTATCCTCAAAGTCTATCTTAGGGTAATGCTCTCTAATATGAGTTTATCAAAATATTTTTCTAAGGTTGTTTCTAAACTTCCTATGATACCAACTATAACGTCCTGACCCAGAAGCCCGTAGTCGGTGCATTATTTTAATAAATTTTCCTGATTACAAGGAATAATGTCCGAAAAATCGATTAGATTAGCTGTCTTGGAAAATAGATTACATACATCAACTATACACTACAACTTCAAACATAAAATACTGCATATATAGTCATTTTAGAATTCCATTATTAACTTTATCTTAACCCTTCATATCAATCATAATACACTTCTTGGAATATTTGGAAAATAAAACACAAGATTAGGGTGAGTTCATATGATCAGTAAGGGTAATTAATTTAGTGTAAGCTATAAACTTTTAAATAAAGATGTGTAATAAAAACAATAGCCTTTTAAACAAAATCTTGACCATAATAAGGATAAAATACATCAAACATCATTATATAAACATTCACATGGATATTATACAAGTCAAATAATCAAATGTAATAACTAATTTCATAATTAGAGAAGACCTAACACCATACATCATTACAACATAGTCAAGGCCACATGAAAAGACTATACATATTTTTTTTTCAAGGCCTTGTCCCAAGACACTAGTTTGTCTCTTGAGACCTACCAATGCATCGAGGAACTATAGCGGCCTCCACCCATCACATACTAGGTCCACTACATTTATCATATGAAAACTTTGAAACATAACATAAAATTTCATATTAAAACTAGCATATGAAATATCAATACATTAACCATAAACAATTAATGGTATAAAATAGAACATCCATAGTCAAAAATATCTTTACCCATTCAATACAATATGGAAGATTGTATTATAATAATTGAACCTCAATCAAGAATAATATCCAGTAAAGGATGTTGAACTGGTTGAGAATGATCAGTAAAACTCTTTGAGATCAATATAACTATTTATGAAATCATTAAAAAGTCACCCATTTATAAATTAAGTCATTTAAAGATATTTTTGAATCAAAGTGTCCCATACCACTTTGAAACTTTTTAAGGTAATTAACATTTTAAAATAATCATGTCCATATAAATAAACCCTTAAAACCATTTTGAAAACATGAACAATAATGAGAAATATTTATAAGAATAAATATTTATAACATTTAAAATGATTTTTTCATTAAATAGTTACTTAAAATAATCATTTTCAAATTTCTTTTATAGAACACGGACATGGATAATAAATATGTCTCAGAAAATACTTACACATTAACAATCTCAGATAATAATGAGATTGAGGAATTAACCTTTACCTTGTAGTTTTCCTTGGTCTAGGGTACGTTAACCTCTTATAAAATAGTTAAATAATATTTATTAAATTATACAATAACCACATACATAAATATGATATCATATATTCTCTTCTAATATTTCTTGGTTAATAATATTTTAGTAGTATCATCGTTTTATGTGTTAGCTGGTCGGTTTTCTTTTATATGATTGGTTATGTAAGCAATGTTTGTTATGGATAGGATGTATTTGATTCATATCCATAATTATATTAAGTTCTTAAACATTATTTATAATCATAAAATTAAAATTATTCTTGAACGATTACAATGTGGAATGAATCTCATCGCATTTGTGGAGACGGTAATCTTTACGTACGCACGAGCGACAATATCATTATATTATTGGTGAAATAATATGTAATTGGATGGTATATCAAATATAAATAATCATTAACATGTTATATTTATTATTTACATTAGTTATAATCATTATTATACTCATCTAAATAATGATGTGTTTGAATAACAAACTACACAACGATGTGGAGACGGTAAGCCGTACGTACGCACATATGGTGACTTTTTCATTTATAGGTTGGATCAAATAACTAATATGGTTTTACCATATTTATAATGACATAACAGTATTTATGAGGTACTGGAGTTATTATTTTGGTATGGAAACAACAAAGAAAGAGGAAGTGGAAGATGAAAATAACTTGAAAGAGGGTGGTGAAACCATTACATATTCTTCGGGTGTTTCCTTTTGAGTTGATGAAAAGGGATCCATAGGTTGACTTTATGATCGAATTATGGACCAAAGGTTGATTTGAGGGATGTGGGGAGGATATTTGGGAAGGGTTTGGCCGAGCCAAATGGCATTGGAGGTGTGATTTTGAGAGAAGGGGATGTCTCCTTTTATAATAGGGGTGAGGGTCACTTTAGGAAAAGATTAAACATTGATTTATTATATACTAATATTGGGTTTATAATGGCTACAAATGAATTTATTTCGAGGCTTTTGTGGTTATGATCTGAAGCCCTATCAACCAATAGTTTTTAGACAAGTTTAGGTTTCCATTGTAACCTTATCTTTTAGATTTAACTCTCAGTTAAATAGTTTAACTTTTACTTTGTCTTCTTGTATTCTTACACTATATGGTTAATAATCATAATCTAAAATTCCAAGAGAACCTAAAGTGGTTCATTAATGACATATATAATATTATTTAAGCTCGTTGGCCAAACCTTATATTTTGATGAATATTATATCAACAAATAGAATATTATTTGTTTTAAAAATTATTTTTTGTCAATTTTGACACTATTTGGTATTATGTTTTTGTGAAAGTCATAACAAACTTATCACTTAGAAAAATAATTATCTAATAAACTATAATATTTCATATTAACATATAAAATTAGTGGAATTTGTCATAAGTCTAAATTTACATTTATTAAGATATTTATAATATCAATTATTTTAATATTTCATTAATAAGGTAATTACTGGATCATTATTGTGTCATAAATAAATTAAATTATTTAATGTATAAAAATTTTAAATAAAATACCATTATTTAGGAAAAATTTTTAGGTTTGTAATTAATATTTATAGTTGAATCTATCTTATGTATAACCCAATATAAAAAATGGTTTAGTTAATAAACATTGAGTTTAACACTTCTAACTCTTCTTTAAATAAAATAATAATAAATGTCCTAATCTAATACAAGTGGAACTAAAGGATCATATTTTATTCCTATGATTTGTTTTTGTAGAATTACACTTATTCAATAGAATTAATACATGTTTTAGTGTAATTAAAATATCATTTTTACCTTTAATTACCTTATTAACTTTTAACCGGGATAAATAAAAGTCAAAAGTTACTATTCACCAAAGATTATTTTCATCTAACTGATCCTAATTTTACTTACTGATGTGCACCATTTCTCTCAGATTTTTGAAATTTAACTCACAGAATTAGTAAAATTATGTTTTATGCAAATTTGTAAATGCTCCTAAAAGGTGGGTAAAAAACGTTAAAAAGATCAATAAAATTTTATACCTCTAATTTAATTATAAAATCACTGAAATTAATTAAATTGAACTAAATTGGTATTATATACCAATTTTGACTAAGAATAAATTTAAATAAAATAAATAATTATTTAAATAAAAGGTCGGTTTTAAATAATAACGTAGTGTTTTCACTATTCATCAAAAATTGAATGATTTCAAAAAATTTCCAAAAAAATCACCCTAAGATAATTTTGATATTAAAAATTAAAAAATAAATTATATTTTACCAAATTAAAAATATATAAGTTTCAATAATTAATTTAAAATTAATTCTCATTGTCAAAACCAAAAAAGCAGGTTTTTAAGAAGTAAAAACTATTAAAAGATTGACATTTGTTTTTGTCAAATTTAAATGTGAAATTACTTATAAGGACCAAATTTTATTAAATGATAAATATATAATTTAATTATACTTTCAAACCATTCAAATTTTTAATTTAACAATATAAATTATTTTGATTAAAAAGTTGTTTTCAATTAAAATTTAGTATTTTTCATTATTCACCCAAATATGAAAGTTATCCGAAAAACACCAAAAATTTATCGAAACTAAATTTTTATGTCCTGATTATAAAGAAGAAGATTATTTTATCAAATTGAGTATATAAAAGTGTCAAATATTGGATTTGAAAAGGGTTCTCCATTAAAAGCTGGTAAAATTGCAGTTTTTGAAAAATACTTCCTTAATATGAAAAAAATGAATTTATTATTATATTATGACTATGTAACACATAATATGGATTTTAAAATTTATATGGAATATGTAAAATTAAAAATTCAGATAATATTATTCATAACCGCTTTTGAACAGCTATTTTGGTATGTCATGGTGCGCTCGAACACAGTGTTTCATGTAGAGTAATTTATTGAATTACTTTGATGAAATACCGTACTATGAAATCTTTGGGTGTTTCAACCAATACATAAGAGCATAAACCCCCAATTTCAATTCGATATTGTGTGTAGGGTAATTCCATTCATTCTAACTCAACTGCCAAAAGCCACAATCAATGAATTGATCCCCTCACATCAGCAAAAATCTGAGTCTGATCCTAGAAGCATCACAATACACCGTGTACTCATCACCTTACTCAGGTAAGATCAAGATTGGTGCCAATGGAAATCACTTCTCTAACTCTTGGAAAACATTCTAGCATGCTTATAACCACATAAAATTTATCCCTTTCTTTTTCAATCTTGAATATGGTGCTGGCAACTAGGAAAAGTCCAGGATGAACCTCCTATAATCTCTATCTAATCCCAAAAGGCTTTGGATAAAAAAACATTCTTGGGATGCTCCCACTAAACCACTACTTTCTCCTTTTCTGGTTCAATTTCTACACCTTATTCTGAGATGATGTTCTCTATAAAGTGTACCCTTTCAATCCAAAACGAACACATAGATAGCTTGGCGTATAAGAAATTATATCTTTGTGTACTAAAGATGATGTCAATATGTTGGGAATGATCGTCCTGAGACTTGGAGTACACCAAGATATCATTCACAAATATATTTTTAACTAAATCAATATTTAGAAATTTTAAGATAAATGAACTGCATACAAAATATCATATGGAAGTTAAACAGGTTCAAGACTTAAATAATGTATTTTCAACATGCTCATGATATGATTAAAAATTTCCATTTGAAACATTTTTTTATCCCTATTGACCCAAAAAACAATTTTACAAAAAAAATCAAAACATTTAAAAAAAACATCTAAAGATAATCCCCATTTGTTATTATCAAAAATAAAAACAAGGTGGGGGAAATTGGGTTTTAAAAACAAGAAGTTCATTCCATGAGATTAATAATTGAAACATGATTTTAAAAAATTTATCATGATAAAACATGCATAGAAAAAGATAAAATATTTAGGAAATTCATAGAAATTGGATTAATGAATAAAGTATCATTAAAACAACTTCCCTGATATAGAACAAATATTTTATAAAATATGAAGTTCACATATTCTTAATAATAAAGTAAATTATTCGAGTGAATCTCGTGATTTAAAAAAATAAATTTATAATATTTAAAACGAATTTAGAGAACATACAGAAAATAAAATATGGGAAATCTCTTTATCCTCATTAATAAAACATAGACAATATATAGAGGATAGATTTTGAAATAATATTCATGATATAATTAAAATAAAAAGGATTGAATAACTTTTTCTGGTGTAGATTAATTTTTATGACCAAATTCTTCTAGGAAGGAATGATATAAGATCCCCCTCAACTAGAAAATTAAGCAATGAACTCAAGAGGTGAAGAGATAATCGATAAATTTAAGGGGTGAAAACCATTTTATTTATAATAATCATTCAATATATTAATGAATCTATGTGGCATAGACTGGGAAAATCTCAAAAACAAGTTTCTCTATTACCCTTGAGGTACCGATATTGTTAGGTCATAAATATTGAGAATGAGAAATAATTTTGGGTTCACTTTGATTAGATAATAAATATTTAGGAACTCAAAATTCATTAGATTTATGAATAAGTTTAGCAAAAAGATGGATATTTTTAGGTATTTCATACCGTTAATTTCTATAATCTCATTCATAAATCTTGAGAACCAAGGGTCATGTTAAGATTTTGTTCACCTTTGGTGATTTTTGATTGTGAGATTTTGAAATCCCAGATTTTATATTTAAATACTATAACATATGGTTGTTTTTTTAATTTTAAAACCAAAAAATATTTTTATTTTAAAAAACATCATTTTCATTTAAAACTGGGTATTTTCCTTTCATCACTTTATTATATTTATTTTCGAGATATTTATATATAAAATGGATCAAAACTATTTTCAAGTTGATCGCAAATGTATTTCATTTCTTCATAATTTAGGGGACATGAATAAGATAATGAATAATGGTGGTAGAAGAAGAATGAGAAGGAGAGTAAGACATCAAAGTACTAACCTCAACGCCTTCCTTAAAATGTTCTATGATTTATATGGGTCATTCATCACTTGATGAGGATTAATCAATCCAAATCAGGAAATTTTGAGAATTTTTCCTTTCGTTATATATTTTTCACTCTTTTTTAAAATCTATTTTCTATACTAGTGATTCTCTTTTTATTGCACGTGTATCATATCACATCTAGAATTTCAATAAGATCCTTATTTTTGTAATGTCGAGAATAATTATTCTTCTTTATGAGTATTTTAACCATTTTGGACCATCAGTTTCACTTTAAGAAGAATCATAATCTTTGATTTCTATAAAATATTTTTTCTTATTGGTTTACAGGGATTCAATATTCTATTTTACCCCTTATCATTTCATAGTGATTTCTGAAGTCATTAGTGGTCTAATGAGTTCCTCAACCCCCATTTTCTTAAAATATTTGTATTCATGGATATTAATTACTTTGGGATCCCAAAAACTAGGTAAAACAAATAGGTTTTCATTCATGGGAATTTTTCTATAAAAATCATCACTAATATATTTCCTACCATTTATAATTCAAGTGATGTGAACAAATATTATTTTATGATATTCATTAGAATGAATGAAAAAAAATTCAAAATATTTACAATATATATCCAATATAATGTTTTTACTATTTTGGAACATCTAAATTTTACTAGTTTTTTAAATTTATAAATATGATTGAATTAAGTCTAATCAAGACAAAAATATAAGTCATTCATATCATTTCCATTAACTTCAATGTTTTTAATATCATATGGAATTCCATTTATCATTATATAATATACATAATACACAATTATTCATATCCTTTTTCCAAATAGCGTAACTAATGCTACTATGGAAATTTGACATTTTATTTTATAATATGATTATTTAGTGTCCTCAAATATATGATCAATAAAATATGAATTAAATTCCATAAAAAAAATATTGATCTTTGAAATCAATTAAGAATTTGAAAATCAAAATTTTGAAAGTTAAAAAATTACAATAATAAAAAACATGCATTTGATTCCAATTTTTGGTCAGATAAATTATGTAAAAATGGGGGTTAATTTCTTTTTAAAAATTAAAGTATAAGGTAAAAATATTCAAAATGAAATGATTTTGTTATAATGAATTAATAAATTGATTCATTTATTGTGTGGTAGTTGATAAAGTGATCCAAGTTGGAATGTTAATATCTATTAATTAATTAAATGATCAATATGAATTTATTCAAGTATAATATTCAATACTAAATGATTTTATGTGATAAAGTAAGGATAAGAGAGGCAAGATTTGATAATGTGTTCAAAAATTAATCTAGATGACACCCTATGTCTCCACCTCAAAATTAGAGAGACATGACTTATAAATATCATCCAATGGTTTTACCCAAAATCCAACAACCACTTCCCTTAATTAAAATGGAAACCCAAAACCCAAATTTCCTAGGTTTTATTAGATACCCAAGACCAAAACATTACTTGGTTTTAACAGAGACCCAAGAACCGAAGGTAGGAGGTTGAGAAAAGATATAATTTCTTAAAGAACAATACTTTAAAAATAATTACTTAAATATTTCTTTAAGGATATAAAAAATAGAGATTTCAGATTCGATACAAGGTCAGGAGCCATTAGATTTTGAAATAGATAATAGCTCTTCAAGGGAAGGTCTTGGATAAATCTGAAGCATTAGTATATTGAATATTATAAAGAGTTATTTCACAATATAGTAATCAAATATTAGAATATATAAACCTCTTTCAACATATATTTATTTTTTTCATGTTTTAATGAATCATAATATAAGATTTATGGTCGATCTAGTGAATTAAATAGTTGAGCATGAGCTTTGTTGATTATAATAAATGCCTTCTCGGAGAGCCATTATCGACTCCCCCAAATACCGGGTGGCCTCCATCGGGTAGTCGGGGGCCTACATGAGGATAAATGCTCACTACATTATCACATAGGTGGTCTAGTTAGACTCCACTATATGTTTGTTGGGTCCTTTGAAAATATATAGGTACTTCATTATGCCATCAGCTATCAGATGGAATTGTACCATCTAGAAAGTGTTGTCTTCCACCACTAGCTCCAAGAAGTGGAAACATCTACTTCCATCAACTTCCTTTGAGGGTTATTTAATCCCCCATATAAGGATTCAATAAATCCAATAATACACATCAAATATCCTCAATAATGCTTCAATTTATTTAGAATTATCATTCAATTCCATCACATAGTTTTCAAAAAAAAAACATAAAATCACTAAACTGAAACCATTAGTTACAAACAAGAGTGTTTTTTATCATTAAAACACTACTATAGGGACAAATGTACAATAATAACCCCTATTGATGATCAAAAACACATAACATAAAAATATATATCAAATGAAAATCAAGAGATGAAGAGATATATAATTAAATCATGATTTTATATTTTTAAGATAAATTTTTTTTAATGGAATAACATAAATAAATTCTTCATGATCACGAATTAAATAAAATATTTTCAACATGCTAAATATATAAGTAAACTTTTTCCATTGAAAAATAATCTTCCCATTACATTAAAAATAATATTTTCTCAAAAACATCTCATATTTTTTTTATAAAAAATCTAAAACTTATCCACCTTTGTGATTATAAAAAAGAAAACTAGAAGGGGAAAATATGATTTTAAAAACAATCAGGTCATTCCATGAGAATAAAAATTAAAAAATAATTTATAAAAATATTATCAAGATAGTACATTATTATAAATATATAAAGCGCTAATACATGTTTATAAAGGGGTTAAAAGAATATCATTACAAACTCCCCATATTTAAAAAAATGAGCATAAAACATGAAGTTAAAATCATTCTAAAAAAATTAAAATAATAGATTGAATATAAATATTTCAAAAAATATATATAAATAATATGAATATAATTTTAATAAAACAAAAAAAATGAAAATTTGAAAAAAAAGTACTCTCAACCATTATGAAAACACATAGAAAAGAGAAGATATATTTTAAAATAATATTTATCATAGAACTAAAATATAAATGGGTTGAATAACCTTTTCTAATATAGATCAGGGTTAATAACCAAATTCCTCTTTGAAGGAGGTATCTAGGATCCCCCTCAATTGGATCATTAATCATTGAACTCAAGAGGTAAATTGTTGATCAATAAATTCAAGGGGTGAACACCATTTTATTGAGAATAATATTTTGATAGATCAATGAATATTAGTGATTTAGAATTAAAAAATCACAAAAACAACTGGATTTTGGTACCCTTTAGAGTCTAAAAATGTGAGATAATAAATATTGAGAAGGAGAAATAATTTTGGGCCCACTTAGATTGGAGAATAATTATTTGTAAATCCAAACTTATTTTGAATTATAAAGAAGTTTACAATAATTATGGATATATTTAGGAATTATATACCATAAATTTTATAGTCACATTCATAAATAAAATGACCATGTTTTAAATAATAATTGAAAATATTATTTAGATAAATTACTTTTACAAATGTTTTATTTTTCAATTAAATTTTATTATTTCTTGAAAAAAAGTGTTATTATTTGTTTTAACACATTAGTACCTAGAATCATGTTAATATTTTTTCACCTTTGGTGTATTTTGAAATGGAGAATTTGAGATAATTTATTTCAAATTTTAAAACTTCAACATCCGGTTGATTTTTAAATTTTATGACCAAGTAATTTTTTTAATTTAAAATAATATTCTTTTCATCTTAACCTTGACATTTTTCAAGATTAACTTTATTATATTTTTTATAATATTTTTATATTATAAATAATGTTGATGAAAACCATTTTTGTATTAATCACAAAAGTATTCATGTTATTTATAACATATGATACTAGAATAAGATAAAGGATATCAGGTTGTATAAGATGAATGAGAAGGAGAGTGGGTTATTGAAGTTCTAACCCCATGACCTTCAAAAAAATACACCTTGTGGAATTTAGGAATTTTATCACATGATAAGGATTAATCAGTTTATATAGATACTTGAAGATCTTTATTTATCTTTTATTATTTTTTAGTCTCATTTTATATATCTTGATTTCTAATATAATATGTCCCTTTTTTCATTTGTATCAAGTCACATATGGAACATTTATAAGATATTCATTTTAAGGAAATCACAACTAATTATTATTCTTTAGAAGTTTGTTCAACTATTTTGATAAGTTCTTCAATTTCACTTTCAACATTAATGTCATTTTCCGAAGAATCATCATCTTTGATTTAATTAAATTTTTATTCTTCCTGATTTCATAAAATTACTTTTCCACCATTACCACTCAGGATTTCATGGAGATTTTTTGATTCATTATACCTCAAATGAGTTGCTCTACAAAAAATTTCATAATATTTTTTTCTCTTGTATAGTTGTTACTTTCAGATCCCATGAGCTAGGTAAAACCCATAAGATTTTATTTAGGAGTGTTTCTGTATAAAAAACATCACCATAATAATTTATACCTTTGAAAATGTTATAAAAGTGAATAAACATGCTTGTAATATATTCATTACTATTCATGAATAAACTTTCAAAATATGTATGATACATATCCAATCTAGCATATCTATCCATATTATTTTCTTCATGGATTACTTATAATACTTACCAAATTTCATGAGATATTTTTAAAGTTAAAACATGACCATATTTTATTTCACCATGAACAAAATATAAGGTATTCATAGTCTTTCCCTTATGTTCAAATTTTTTAATATCATTCGGAGTCCACTTATTTTTAGATTCATCAGTTCGAATATAGTTATAAATTTAAATTTTCCAATCATGTAACAAATGCTCCGAAGGAAAATTTTACATTTTATTTCTTCAATATGAATAATATGTGCCATAAAAGATTGGATAATTGGATAAGAATTATATTACACAATTAAAATATCAACCATTGAAATCAATTAATCAATTAAAAATAAAAAAATTCAATTATGAAAATTTTGATGACACAAATCACCAATTTCATAAAATTGTTGGTTAGATAGATTATTGTAAGAATTGCTGTGAATTTCCTTTAAAAAGGTATAATGAAGAGGAAATTTCTAAAATAAAATGATTTCAATATGACAACATAATAAATTGATAAATTTCTTGAGTGATAGTTGATAAATTTGATTAAAATTATAAATTTAATACCAAAATTATGTTAAGAAATGATCAAAATGAATTTATTCGAATATGAGAATGAAGAATAAATAATGCAATGTAATAATTTAAAGATAATATAAACTTATTTTATAAGTAGTTTAGTAATATCTATTGATGAGTCCCTACATATCCACCCCACAGTTAGAAATAGATTTCTTCTAAATATTTTTCCTTGGGTTTAGTGGAAATATTAGAACTACTTACCTAGGTTTCAATAGTAACTAAAGAACGAAAATTCATTAAATGTAATGGAGACTTTAGAACCAAACATTACTTGGTCATAAAAGACACCCAAGAACTAATGGTAGAGGAAGGTTTCAGAAAAGATAGATTTGATAAGCCCAAATACTCAAAAAGTATCTCTTCTATATCTTCTTAAGGGTGGAATGATTTATAGATTTATAGATTGAGATAATGGTTGGAGGCTTTATATTTGGAAATGGAGAATAACTCTTTGTGGAGATTCTAAAATTCTAGATCATCATCATCTTGAATCAATCATAAAGTTATAGCACATGCCAACTATTGAATAGATAAATATCGAAGGTTCATTGAACCTCTATTTATATCCTTAAATATTATTGGTAACACATTATAAGTCTTTAGGTTTTTCTAAGGAATTGAAGAACCAAGATGTATATTTAATGAGGAGAATAAATAATTCCTCATAGGAATTTCCACTACTCCATTGGAGACCCAGTAGCCTCCACTGGGTAGCTAGTGTCCTACCTTGAGGTGGATTCTCAATTCATATTAATACTTGTTAGTAGGGTGACTCTACTCCCTAGCTATTCAGATCTATAGAAATCTAGGGGAACTAACTTATTACAATGGCTAGTTGGAGCTTCCAATTTCCACTTTCTCAAAAAAGTGTCTCCTCTATTTCTTTCAGCATACATTGAAGGATCTTTTAGCCTCTATACAAGGGTTAAATTTTTTATATTAACAACTGTTAAATATATTTATGAATAATTAAAAGTATTCAACATGATCCATTAATTACAACACATTAAATTTAATAAATACATTGAAACTAACTTAACTGAAATAGATATTTACAAATTAGAGTGTTTGCGATCATTAAAACACCATGAGAGGGAGAAAGGTATAATAGTTAGGTATTCACATAAATATTCATTAGAACTGAAAATACCCAAAAAATATCACTAATATTATAAATCATCATGTTTATCGAATACAATTTCTTTTTACTGGCGAGATATCATCCAACCTTCTCTTGAAAATCACATTTAAGTTTCCATTCATGATCCCTCTAAGTTCCCTATAGCAGAATTTGAATATTGAACAATTCATCCATAATCCTAAACTCACCATAATTTTTTAATAATCCAGAAAATAATCATATAAATCAATTTCCTAATTAACTATAATAAATTTGAGGTTTTATCCTGATTAAAATCAGATTAGTAGTCAAACTTTCATCTTATGAGAGACTAAAGACAATAGCATGAAGAACGATGGAAAAGGTCATAATAAATCAAAGTAAAATCATCAATGTACATGGATACATCATAAAATAGTCAATATTTTATAAAAAAATCTAATTATATAATAAATAAATTCTAAATTTATTAATATGAATTATATAGTTATATTATTTATAAAAATATTATGTGATATTTAATTCCAAATGGATACAGTTTTAAATAAACTCTTTTCTTATAAAAATTAATTTATAATTTTAATTTCAAAATTTTATAATTTTTATTTCAAATTATTATTATCATTTTTTTAAATCATAATATCAACATTTTCCTATGGTGAAAGTTTTCTATTTTTCAAAAAATAATGATTTTTCACTGAATAGTGAAAAATACAGATTTTTTTTAAAAGTATTTTCTTTCAAACAATTTATGTATTTAAAAAAAATAATATGTGTTCAATATAATTTCAAGTAACATAGGTATTATTTAGTAAAATTGATCAAATTAATTACTTTTTTATTGTCTTTATATTGGTTTGTAGTATAAGTTTTCTTGTGTGTTTAAAAACGGTTTTTTTTCAAAAAACTGTTTTAAAATGAAAGTTGTTCTTCCATTTTAATTAATTAAAATAATGTTTAATATGTTATGTTAAAAATTAAATCTATATATCATGTATCATTAAATATAAATTTATTTTCATACAATGAAAATTATTGGTCATAGATTTAATATAAAATCATATTTTTCTCAAAAAATACTCTCCCTAAAACCCCACTTTTTCACCACTTCTCCCTATTTTTTTAAATTACAATTTCTAAATTATGTGAATTTAATTTGTTAAAAAGTTACATTTTTTAGTCATCATAATTTATTTTTTAATAATTCCATCTTAATTTTGGGCCAAAATGAATGATGAATGCAGTAAAAATTAATTACCACTGCTAAGGTAAAAGCGGATTTACTGGGGGTTAAACTAAAAGGATAAGGGTTAAAATAACCTAAACACATGTATAAAATATATTTTATGAAACTATTTCGATATTATACCTTTTATTATCTATAATTTTCCATTAATTTATTCTTTTCACATGAATTAATTCTTTTTAAAAATTACAAGTGTTTCACTCACCTCACTTGTAAAAAGCCACTATATCTCTTCCTTTCGTCACACCATAAAAAACATGGTTCAGAAAAAAAACTAGTCGAATAAATTTGAAAATTACTTCATCTCTCCTTATAAGACTTATTTTTGAAATAAATACAAACTGGGAAGGATTTGGGTGTCATCCAAATGATGATAAATGGAGAAGAGCTAACTTTCTTCAACAAGCATTTTTATTTTATTTATCCCTGCCACATTAAATTATTCTTAAACCATGATTATATAATAAAATAATTATATTAAATAAATTTATAATCTATTATTTTAAGTAAATAACCTAAATCCTTATCCACTTCCATCCAATGGGTTTTGAAATCAACATTTTTGTGTACGATGGACTACTGTCTCCTGAGCTCATGTCATTAATTTTTCTGTTACCCCCTCTCACAATTGTGTATGATGATGAATGTAAAGTATATATATGATATTTAGGACGTAATTATATCTTTATTTTCATTATATCATATATATATATATCATATTAATTTCTATTCCATATGGGATTTTATAACAGTGTTCATGTGTACGACGGACGGCGGACTATTGTCTTGCGAAGCAATGTGATTCATTTTCACTAACACATTATATGGAAGGTAATAAGGGTAAATATAATGAATATAAGTTATATAAAAGGAATAATTGTGGTATTCATGAAATATTTATCATTATTAAAGGATAATATATCATTTTATTTCTTAACTTTTCACTCACTGAGAAATGATAACGTTATTCATGAATAGGTGGAATGCCACCTTTAGGAAGCCATGTGACTCCATTTTCATCACCAAACCAAATGGGTGATATATATATAATTATATTTAGATATATAATATTTTATTTATGATATTAATATCATTATTTAAATATAAAATAATACATACCATCTTTCCACAATGGTCATTGAAAAATGGAAATGTTACTTATGTGTATGTATGGCCAAACATCTTCATGGTTGTAATGTACTTCCTTTCGTAAAACCATATTCCATTATTTATTTTAAAGTATGATTGAGGTATAAATATGATAAATATTTCATAATTATTATTTTTAATATGTTTAAATAATTATATCTTTAACCATATTCAACCAACCCAAGTCATTTTTGACACATAATCTGAATATGGTCAAAAAATAACTAATTTTGTAATTGTATATAACATGGTAAACAGTGAACTAATAGTATTAATAAACTTGAATTTTTTTTAAAATAATTAAATAATCAAAAATAATTTTATTGTTCTGTAATATAAAGAACGTATATGACGAGTCCGACTCAATGCATGGGACTCGTCTCAATTTTCTTTCATTGAAGAGTGTTTTGATTTTATATCCCTATAATATTTTACAAGGTATACATAAATCACATTTAACATGTTATAACATGAATTTACCTATTATATTTTTATTTATATTATTATTTAATGTTATTATTTCATGGGGCTTATGGTTCAAATATTTTCAAATTTATAAGGTAGATATCTTTTAAAAAACTATATTTTAATGTTTTCCATCCAAATATTTCTTTTCCATGTCGATATATTTAAAATGTTTCAATAAAAAACATTATATGAACATAAAATATTTATAAATTCAATTTTATTTCACATTATACATTATTTTTTATTGTTTTAAAAAAGGGATTTTTTATGTGTTTTATACGGAAATAATTTACAAATGAAAAAATTAATGTTACATTCCAAAAATACAAGGAAACAGTGACATTTTCCACCATCATGGATGTTATTTTATTTCTATATTACTTTCAATGTTTTTATGTATTATACAATAAAAAACCATATTTCCCTTTTTCAGTATTTTTTATTTAAAATAGGTTTTTAAATAAAAATGGTATTTTAATTTCTATAAATGATTAGCATACAAGTTTAAAAGAGTTTATCAAATTTTTTTATAAAAAGGTGAAATAATACAACATTGCATTCATGTGGTGGTTATATGTCGTTTCTTATGATATGTGTTCCTAGATATCACTAGGTGAGGCCATTATAGATTATATGATGGGTGCACCCAGATAGCACTCCAAATCAATGGGTAATGATTATGTTCTCTGAAGAATTGTATTGGAATTAGCTCATATGGATATTCCAATTCATAAGTGTTTTTAAGGGTTCGTTGAGATAATTTTCCATGATACCTAAAAGAATTTACTATGCATTCTAATAAAATTTCACGGAAATAATTTATTTTCAAAAGGTAAAATAAATTACCTTCATAAAAGATTCATAATTCCCATTCTATGTGAAAAAGTTTAGGTTATTTAGAAAAGGTTTTTCATGGGATTTCATGATTTTCAATGGACTAATGGTTTTATTATATTTATGTCCATTATTAATCTTTTTTTTTCTCATCCCATGTTTTTTTTAAAACATATGATTTAAGAATCATTAAGTAAAAGTAAGTGGTCAAGTTGAAATTCATAAATATTTTTCAAGAAAAGAAATCATGTTTTCTTAAAAAATTATATGGTGGTAAAATTGGATACTCATTGAAATAGTACACTTTTTATTATATGGTTTTTTATGTATGAGTTATGACCTAATTTACTAAAACTCTAAACATGAAAATATCCTCAAATGTAGGATAAATAAGTATTGACATAAAACAAAAGATTACGTAATGTTTATGATCGGTTCCTTCGAAATAAGAACCATGAGATGTTTGGAATTAGAATATAATAGTTTTTTGTAGTGATGGATCAGTTGAAACACGGTATAAATGTTGGTGGAATCAATGCTAGAGAGGAATCTGATCTACCATGAAGTGACGTGTCTATTTTAGAATCTTTCAGGAGGTAACATCCCCCACTATTCATTAGATCAAATGACAATGTGGTAGCTGAAGGATTAATCATTGCTTTTGGGATGATATTTTAAGTCATGGAATGATTGAAACATCAAAATGAAACTCTTTATTTTTATTGTTTTGATGGTGAATTTGGTCGATGGTGGTGTTTATTTAAGAATACCAAAGAGAAATTTAATCTTTATTCCATGTAATGGGAAATAATTAAGGATATTTTCCATGGAAATACTTCCCTAAGCATATTTGACTCCGAATGGTATGAAATTCCTAGAATTGAAACCAAAAGATGGTGATTTTATGGCCATGTATGAATACAAATTTTACAAGACTGTCCAGGTATGTGATGGATTTTGTTTAGAAAATTTATAGTAAAATTAATATTTTTTACATAGGATTGAAACAATGTCTATGAAGATCTTTGGATGTATGAGAATTTAAAATCAATGTGAAATTTCTATATTATGCCAAAAAAGTGGAAATAGATTTTTCTAACACTAATGTTCCTGATGAGGATGAAATTATGAATCTATTAGGATGATATTAAATAACAAAACATTCCAAAAAAATATATGGGTAATAAAATGAAACTTTGATTTTTTGGTATGTGTGGTAAAAATCGCACTAGTGAATGATTTATAAAATCAGGTAAGTGTTATTGATGAGGTAAATATGTCCATATAGACCTTGATTTATAGGAAACAAATCTTAAGGAATAAAATAATGGGGTAATAAATAATCATTCAATGTTTATATGTTTTAGATTCAATGATTTTCTTCATTATGATAATGTGTGACCAAGGGTAGTATATCTGGATGAAAATCATCAAGATCATTAGCAATAGGGTGTCAAAAAATCTTTTCCTAATACTATGTTTGATGTTTATCAATAAAATGAAGTGGTGATGAGTATGTTACATGGGAATTATAATTATTCTATTACCCTGTTTTACTCTGGATCTTTTCAATCTTTCATTTCTGAGAAATTTGCAGGAAAATTGGGAATATCACCTCATGAAAGAAATATATAAATTTTGGTAAAAAATTCAAGTAGAAGTATTAATGAAACAAAAATTTATAGAAATTTTCCTATTTTAATAAATGGTATGGTCTCACCATAAAATCTTCCTGAACTATACATAGTAGTGTTTGATATAATTTTGGGTATGGATTGGATTTCTGTTTATCAAGCTAAGATAGATCGCAGTGCCAATAAATTTTTATTCAATGACTTCATTACATTGATAAAATACCAATAAGATGAGAAATTGATAAGATGTGAGAGTTAAATATACCTAGAACATATTGTTTAAAATAAATAAAATTTTCATATTAGTTATATATAAGTAGTTAATGAATACATGAATATTTTTTCCGTTGATCTTCCTAGTGTTATTATTGATTTGGAGGTTGATTTTACTTCTAAAATAGTGTTTTATGTTATTTATATTTCTAAACCCCCTTATCCAATTCCATGGTTTCATCTTTTAGAATTGAAAAAAATGGAAGAATTTTTAGATAAAGGATTATTTCGACCTAGAATTTTCCCTTATGGCTCTCCAATTTTTTAATTTAAAACAAAGATGGTTCAAGGAAATTCTTCATTTGTTATAGATACTTTAATAACAACAATTTTATGAATATGTATCATTTTCCTCATATGAATGATTTTTTTGATCAGCTCCAGAGAGCACATAATATTTTGACGGTTGACCTGAGGTTAGCATACCATCAATTGAAAGTAATGTAATAATACATTCTAATGGCTATGTTTCGAACTATATATGGGAACTATGATTTTTTATTTATTCCATTTGAGTTTTCTAATGAACCTACTATATTTTTAGACCTTATGGATAATGTTTTTCATGAGTTATTGAACAAATGTTTTATGCTTTTATTGATTAAATTTTGGTATATTCTAAAATTCAGTAGGAACATGAAAGAAACATAAGGATTTTTTTTAATCATTAAAAGGAAATAAACAATATAATAAATTTATGTAGTGTGAATTTTTGTTTCAACAAATTTATTTCCATGGACATATTGTTTCTAAATTTAGTATAATCATTGACCCTTCAAAAATAAATATTGTTGAAAAATGGCCCAGCCTTCAATATATCATAGGGATTAATATTTTTCTTGTATTGGAGAGTTAATACCGACATTTTTTTTGAAAACCATTCTTGGTTTTCTATCCAACTAACTATGTTAACTTAAATTGGAGTTTAATTCATATCAACCAAAGAATGTGATGAATGTTTTTGGGAACTGAAAAGAAGATTGGTGAATACTATAGTTGTTTCCCTTCCTTCTAAAAATATAGAATTTATCATCTATAGTGATTATTATTTTAAAGGACTAGGTTATATTATAATGATAAGTGATCATAAATTTTTTTATTCATCACATAAGTTGAAACCTAGAGTGTTAAATTACCATGCACATTGTATGGAAATAGATACTATGGTTTTTATTTAAAACATTGGAGGCATCATCTATTTTCA
This sequence comes from Viscum album, assembly GCA_963277665.1. Taxonomy (NCBI): domain Eukaryota; kingdom Viridiplantae; phylum Streptophyta; class Magnoliopsida; order Santalales; family Viscaceae; genus Viscum; species Viscum album. The sequence goes on from OY728120.1 coordinate 1,133,762,805, forward strand.
GTAAATTGTGAAATATATACTAATAAAAATAAAATTAAAGTATATATTCCCTTAGAAATAAATAAACATGAGACAAATAAGATGGATGGAACTGATCAGGGATTATGATTTCACGATTCATTACCATCAAGAAAAATCAAACAAAGTGCATGAGGCTCTGAGTAAAAAAATCAACATTTACCAGGTTGCATTTGGAACATTTTATTTCAGTTAATTATATACTAAATTTTGTCATAAAAGTTATGGATATCGGTATATCCTATATTTTGTTTCTAGGTTTCAGTGTAGTTGCATTTTTCAGAAATAATTAAGAAAGAATGAAATGAGGAACAATATTTGTAGAAAATGGTAGAATCCATTAATAATGGTATGTTTCTAGAATTTAATATTGAAAAAGAACGTGTCTCATGATTGGGGTAAAGATTATGTTTCTCTTGTAATTCCAAGTTGAAGAAAGAGTTATTAAGTGAATCAAATTGTTCTCTATTTTCTGTTTATTCAGGAAGCACTAAGATGTACAAAGAACATTGGGAGTATTACTATTCTAATGAAATGAATAGTGATATTGATGACTTCACCATGAAATGAATGAGTTTTTTTGCAGGTTAAAGGCGAATAATAGTTACTGAGGGGAATAATTAAACCTTTTCCAATGGTGGAGTGGAAATGGTAAAATATATCAATATATTTTTTGGTAGGATTTCCAAATACTTCTCAAGGTAATTATGTGATTTGGGTTATGGTTAATCAATTTTCAAAACATACACATTTCCTTCCCATTTGAGATAAAATGAATTTAGATTAAATTTATAAAATGAATATAAAGTATTTAGTTAGGTTACATGTAGTGCCTCGCTCTATTTATCATACCATGATACTAGGTTCACATCTAATTTTTGGAAAGGAATTCAGAATTCATTGGTTATAGAATTAAATTTTATTACATGTTTTTATCCACAATATAATGGATAGTCTATGAGAAAAATTTATAAAAAGGAATATATATTTTATTTTTGGTCATTTTATTAATAGGGAAGTAGGGATCAATATTATTATTTGGTTGATATTTATTATAATAACTGTTTTCATTCCATTATACAAAGAGAACCATTTGAGGCATTATAAGGAAAACCATGTCAGAAACTAGAATTTTGGGATCATGTAGTAGAAAGGATTTTGATGGGACCAGAGTTATTAAATTAAATGGATGAGTATGTTCATTAGATTTAGTAATATATTAGTATAACTTAGAGTATGAAGAAATTTTATGAAAATAACTAGAGGAAAGAAATTTCTTTCGACGTGTGTGATAATTTTATTCTCAATGTATCTCTATGATAAAGGGTTATACATTTTGGTAATATTGGAAAGTTAATAACACAACTCATTTTACTGTATGAAATCCTAGAAGAAGTTGGAATACTATCCTACCAAGTTTCTTTTCCTCTAAGTTTATCTCAAGTACACAACATATTTCATGTTTAGATGTAAAGAAAATTTATGTCGGATTTATCCAATATTTTGAGACCTGAAGTAGTTCAAGTGGAAGAAAATATATATTGTGATGAATATGAATTTTATATTCTTTGACATAAGGAAAACGTTATGGGAAATAATTTCATTCACTGGGATAAGGTTTTATGGAAAACTCATATAGTTGAATAGGCCACATGGGAATCTGAAAATGCTTTGAAGGAAAGATATCCCCACATGTTTAATAAGTGAATAAAATTATCAGGATACATTTTATAAAAGGGAGGAAGAATATTAAAATCTATGTAAGGATAGAATAAATAATTTTCATATTAATTAATATCATTTTTGTATTTATATTAGTGATAAAAATATTAAATAATCTTTTCATCAAAATATGAAATAGTTTTACCTAAACTATTTTATTATATTGTTTTATTTTAAAGAATAATTTATAATTTTTATAATTATTATTTAACAATATGAATATGAATTTTTAAATTATAATATTAAAACATACTGATAGTGATATTTTGATATTTATAAAAGAATATTGATTTTTCAATGAATAGTGAAAATACGGATTTTTTGTAAAAACAAGTATCTTCTTTTTAATAATTTAATTATTTTAAAAGTACCAATATTTTTTTATGATTTAAATTACTATAATTATTATTAAGTTATATTTAATACACTAAATTACTTCTAAATCATCTTTATATTGGTTTTTTTATAAGTTTATTTTTGGGTTTAAAACGAGTTATTCTAAAAACTATTTTAAAATGCATAATTTTTATCCTCTTAACATAATAAAAATAATAACTAATGGATAATGTTTTAAATTAAATATATAGATTACATATCATAAATTTTTAATTTTATTTTTTATAATAATTATTATTAATCATATATTTAATATAAACACATCTTTTTTCTCAAAAAAACATACCTTGAAAAAACGTTCTTTTTCAATGCATTTGAAAGTTTTGTTTCAAATTTAATTTTATAAATTATGTGAATTGAATTCTATAAAATTTATTCCATATTTTTATTAATAATAATTCATATTTTATAAGAATTTAAAATTAATTTTTACTACAATTAATGGTTAAAATAGTAAAAATTAATTACCACGGTTTAGGTAAAAATGGATTTTTCGGGGGTTAAGCTAAATATTTATTGGTTAAAATGTTCTAAAAATTGTCTAAAATATATTTAATGGCCATATTTAGGCATTATAAAATATATAATCTATAATTTTCCTTTATTTGGGCCTTCTTACATGAAAAACACATGGGTGGAATTCCTTCTTCTCAAAAATTAAAAGTGTTCCACTCACCTCACTTATAAAAGGAAACCAACTCTCCTCCTCTATTCACTCCTTAAAAGTGCATTTTTTTAAGAAATTACCTTACATAATAACTTTTAAATTTACCTAATCTAATAAAATAATCCATATTTTGGGTATAAATCCAAACTATAAAGGGTTTGGGGTAAAACCAAAGGAGGATACCCGAAGAAGAGGTAACAGTCATCAACGATCAATTTTATTCTATTTCTCATTCTTATGACTTTAATTATTGTTAAATAATCATTATATAATAAAATTAATATCTTAAATTAAATTTATGTTATTTTTTTAATTTAATAAACTAGATACTTCACCTCCTCCATCAAATGGGTTTCGAAATTATCATTCATGTGTACGAGGACTACCACATTGCGAACTGATGTCATTAATTTATACATTACCACCTTTCAGGGTTGGTTATGATGATGAAAACAAAGTATATATATGATATTTATAACATTAGTATTATTATGGATTAATTATATAATATATACCTTCTTAATTTCCATTCCATAGGGGATACGATAACATTGTTCGTGTGTACGACAGACTACCGCATCACGAAGCAATGTGATTCGTTTTAACTAACGCTTTGCATGTAAGGTACAAAAGATAAATATAATGAATATATGTGATATAAATGGAATAATTATGATATTAATGGAAAATTTATCATTATTAAAAGATATTAAATCATTTTTGTTCTTACTATTTCACTCATTGAGAAATAATAATGTCATTCGTGAACGTGTGGACTACCGCTTTCACAAATAAAGGTATCTCACTTTTCATAACCACACTACTTGGATGATATATATATATACGTATATTTAAATAAATAATATGGTATTTAATAAATTATTATCATTCTATAAAGATATAATAAGACATACCTTCTTTCCATAATGGTCATTGAAATATTGAAATGTCACTAATGCGTTTGTACGACCCATCGTCTCCATGATTTTAATGTATTAAATTTCTCCAAACCATATTTCATAATTGGTATTAAAATTTGTATTCATGTATAAATATTATATATATTTCATTATTATTATTTTTTATATGTTTAAAGAGTGACCTCTTTGACCATATTCCACCTACTAGATTCATTTTTGGCCCATAAGCCAAATATGGTTAAAACATCTGACATAAACATAATTGATTAAGTACTTGTATATAACATGTAAATAATTAAAATAAATTTAATAATAAACTTGAAAAAGTATCTCAATAAATTAAATAATTATCATATGTTTATTATTCATGAATAAAAATAATATACATGATGAGTGGAATTCAAGGTAAGGGAATTTGTCGCAATTTCCTTTTATTGAGGCATATTTTGATGTTATAAACCTATACTCTTTTATGGGGTGTTATAAAAACCATTTGAAATGTTATATCAATAATTTATCTATTATCATGGTATTTATAGTATTTTTAACTATATTATACCATATAGATTATGGTTCTAATAATTCCAAAATTATAAGTGACGTTTCTTTAAAAATATTTATTTTAATATTTCCCTTACAACTCTTTATTTTCTATATTGATGTTTTTAAATGATTTTAAGAAAAAAATAAGGACATACAATATTTATAAATTACATTTTATGTCTCTTTTCACACTATTTTCAATGTTTTTCAAAAGGAATTTATTTCTTTATTTATATGGAACAATTTAAAAAATGATAAAATTAACATTCTATTCAAAACATACACAACAACAATTACTTTTTCCACCATCATGGTCATTATTTAATATTTGGATACATTTACAATTTTTCATATTTTTTTAATGAAAATTGTCTTTCCATTTTTTTGAGCATTTTGGTATTTAAAATGGTTTTTTAAATGAAAACGGTATTTTGATATCCAGAATTTATTTGAATATTAGTTTAAACTAGTTATTAAAAAAATTTAATGAAAAAGTGAAAGCATAAAATGTTTTATTCATGTTTTGGTACATAGTAATTATATATGATGGGTGAAACATGATAGTTTTAGGTTGTTACATTATAGATTATATTATGGGTGTTCCCGGATATATCTCCAATGCATTGGGTAATGATTATATTATCTAGATAATTATATTGGAATTTTTTTGTATGGTTATTCCAATTTGTAAGGGTTCTCTAAGGGTTCTATGAGATGATGTCACAATGTACCTACATGACTTCTCTATGATTTCTGATGATATTTCATGGAAATAGTTTTCCTTCAAAAGGTTATATAAATGATATTTTTAAAATAACAATAATTCCATTTCTAGGTGAAAAAAAATTATTTTTTTATGAAAAGTGTTTTTATGTTTTTCAGTAGACTATTTTCTTTCTCTGATTCATGTCCTTTATTTAGATTTTTCTTCTCATAACAGGTTTTAAAAAAATCATATGATTTAAGTTTGGTTATGGAAAATGAATATGTCATGTTAAATGTTGTGAAGAGTTTTCATGAAAATAAATCTTGCTCTATTTTAAAAAAATTACATGGTGTGAAAAATAGATATTAATCATATGTGTCCACTTTATATTATATGGATTTTTAATGTAAGATTTGGAACTTAATTCTCTAAAACTATAAAACTAAAAAGAACCTAGAATGTGAAAGAATGAATTATTGACTTAAAACTCGTGATTATGTAATGTTTAACAATGGGTCCTTAAATATATCATTAAAATCCTAATAAAATTATGAAATCAAGCATAATGAATAAATTACAGGGAAAAAGAGAAAGAAAGAAAATTAAAAAGTTCATTCCAAAAGTGGGGAAGAGTTGGAATCTAAAATCAGATTATCAATCTATTCTTGAAAACATGATTAATGGGAAAATAATTCATAAATAATTAGCCCTACTTCATTGATGGATTGATCATTAGAGATAAAAATGTGTGTGTTAATTTTGTTAGTGAATCTCATTGATTCTGATCGACGGTTATCAAATACTCTCCCAATGATGGCACTCTCAATTCTCAAGGTTATATGGATAACCCTTAAAAATATTTTAATGGTAGATTAAATATAGCGGATCACTAGTTCAAAAATTGGAAATTAAATAATAAATTTATTAATCAGTAAATTAATTAATTATTCGATTTATCTCCACAATTTCTTCATGAATAAAAAATTCTATGTGTCCTAATGTGAATATATTTTATACCATTTATAGGTTTTAACATATCTTCTTTATCTTAAAGAGATCTCAGGTTCCCCATCTATGACCCTAATAAATAGGAAAACTATTATCAATAAATAAATGCACATGTGCAGTTTAATATGTTTACAATTTTTTAAATATCAACATTGGGGATCAATAAAACCTAAAACACTATGTAAAATCGAAAATTAAAACTATAATGTCATTTAGAAATACTCAAAGGGTATAATCATAAAAACAAAAGTCATGTTTATCTCCATGCCTTCATGGATTTTCATCCTTAAAAGTACAACCTACTAAAAAATGTGAGGGTATTGGGCCAACATCTATATATCCCATTCTATCATACTCTCCTGTAGGTTTCCATAGTTTTAAAAAACTCGCTCCCATAGAATTGTTTCACATGAAGGATCCTCTCTTTTCAATCATCAATTTACAATGAGTTCATAGAAAAGGTGGCTCTTTGATCAATTTATAGCTCACCCCTACCTTTGATGTAATCGTTCATCCCATGTATATCCACCCTTTGAAGTGTATTGGTTCATTAATCACACATCATGTGACCCCTACAATTTCAATAATAACACCATAAATATCAGGACTGACGAGATCCCTTATGAGACTGATGCATTGTTGATCTCTAATAATGAGAATTATGACATTAAGTCCTCATATGCCAAGAACCTAACAACTAATGCCTGATCTCTACAACAGATGAATCTAATCCATGATTTCCACTACCTATCCCTGCTACATGGAACTCCACTTCCATGAATCTTTCATTCACAAATCCCACTATAAAACCTTGACATAAGTGAGGATTTATATATAGACCACACAATCATGTATGTCCCTATGGAGGCCCTAATTGAACTTTTATTATTGGAAATTTCCATCTCACACCATATTAAGATAGTAGTTTTTGAAGTCATTAAACATTGATTCATACTCTAAAATATTCATATCATCCCTTTATAACTCTAAAAGAACCTACATATAAATATATAATAATTTATATGTATATTACTTTTCATGGACTTTGTACTCAAACATAGTCTATGACAGTGTCATCTAATCATGGGTGTAGGTGACTAGACCCCACCAACACCTTTCTTCTCTATGAAGAAGTCTAGTTATGAGTATAACCATATGATCATTCAATATATTTATGAGTCAGAATACTCAAACCACGAAATCCATACAATCCTCATCTAACTAAGGTTCTAACTCACTATGGACCTTGAGCAGCATTTGTTGCTAAAACTCAATCGCAGTTCTCAACATAATTTGGTCATCATCCTGGACCATTAAAAAACATACTTCTTGACATGAAGATGATAATCAACATAGAATAATTTTGGAGGGTATAAAAATTGATTAGTAGGTGGGGAAACATATCTATGTATTATTGGAGAGAACACCTCTTGAACATTCCCTTAGATTGTAGCCTTGTCACATAACGGGTCATCATCATGACCCTATTGCATTACCCTTACTATTTGTCATAATTTAACTATCCTAAAATTTAATAATACATTCCACAGTTAGATGGTTATATCGGGGGAGAATACAAAAGAATGGCATGGAACTAAAAGACTCATTCCTGTAGGATTATTGTATCATTGGTCTTCCTACAAATAGTATCTTTGTGTTTCAAGTCAACAAGTACGTTATCATAGTTTTAGTGTATGGATATGTTGGTTATCACACAATCACCAAGTTCCCTAACTTAAGATATTAACTCAGGACACCTTAACATTATGGATTTATGTTTCCAAACCAAACCTCATAAAACATAAATATATAAACTCTATCCTTAGGAAAATTATTTTGATAGAAATGTTACATGACATGACCCATAAGGGGCCCACCAATGTTTGTAGTAAACTTAGTGTTCCTCTCTAAACCCACATCTATTAGACTTGGGGATTTTGACTATTCCTGGTATGAATATCAATAAAAAGTGATTACTTATCCTAATTTACATATACACATGCACACCTCATATTACACCACAACTATTTTGGATAATAATATATGTTCCAATTAAAGTAGATAAAAATCATGACCAACCTATAAGATAAAACCAATTTAAAGAAATGAAAATACATCAAATAATAAATGAGGTAAATACAATCCAAAAAAGAAATTAAGTGATTCACAACTTGACGAATAATGAGAAGGAATATCACTAGTCATGAACTGTAAAATTGGCCACCGCTTATGAACCCCATCACTATGTACTACTAACCTCCACCAACCCTAGGCCTTCCAAAGTCACCATCGAACTTATTTTATTCTATATAATACATGAAATGTGTGGGAAAATCACATGCATGGTGATAATATAAATACATAGAAGGATACTTTAAAAACAAAAAATGGAAGCATAAGAATAAAATTTTCATATCAACCCACAATAAGAAGATGGAAGAAAGAAACCCAAAAAATAGATACGATCATATAAGAAACTATGTTGAAGGGATAGAGTTATCTCTCATAATTCACATCTATCCATGGATGATGAATCCACCAATATATCTAAGTGTAATTTTTTTCGATTCCAGTTACCTAATGTAACCTCACTAGATTCATTGGGGGAACTAATGCCTCCCCAAAGGCATGTCATGGCCAAGGGAAAACCAACCCCTAATTGAGGTCCCACGCCTTGTTTGAGATCATGGATGAGGGGGTACTGACTCCCCAAATAGAATACCCATTACCATAATGGGTATGAGGAGTTCAAAACTGATATATACAATGAAATTGGGGGACCCACTCCCTAAAATATAGGTGTACTCATCGGAGAACCAACCATGATTTCACTTCCTAGATCACACTTGAGTCTTGTCATCAAAAAATCATGTTGAAACGAGTTACTTTCTCACACCACCTCGTATTATATATTTTATTATGAAATAATTTCCACCATCAAATCCTACATGTAAATATATGATAGAAGTATTACTCTTGGGTCTAATTATAAAAAAAAGAGATATAATAGATAGTTTATTCTAGAAAAACTATATGGTTTTCTCTTTTAAGGTATACAAGGTGTACTCCCAAGTCCATGCCTTGATCATCTACTACAATCCAAATGTACATGTACACAACATGTAGTCTGAGAAACATGATTTATGGAACCACTAAGGGTCTTAGGCATGTACTACACAAACACGTCAAGTGGTCTGGTTAGGGACACAAGATATGTTTTCTTAACTATTGGGTGTGAGATATTTTTTCCACCTAAAACACTACCCACCAAAAAACTCAAGATACAAGCCATGTTTTCTTAAAAATTACATATCATGCAATCGTGATTTTTATATAAAGATAATATTTTTCCAGAATATTCATTTAATATAATAATATACCAAAAATATCATCGATATATTTATCAAATGTAATTATTGTGGATGAATACATGCTAGTTTTCAGATTCTGGTCACTCTTTACCTAAAAATTGTGTTTTAATAACCTTGAAAGAGACCTCATTTTTTACCACACCATCACCCAAATATCAACTAATATGTTTTCCATGTATTATCCATTATCATCTTGTAATACCCCCATAAATCATCATCTCCACCAATGGTTGCATGAACTATCATAAATATGATGTTTGATCAACATTCAAACTAGTTCATTAGTCGAATCCTTAGCCTATAACAAGCCAACTATGAAAGCATAATGAATAGAGAGAAAAAGGGAAAATAAATCAAATTTAAATCATCAATGTTCATGGAAATATCATTCACTAATCTTTATCACAAAAATAAATAGTTCATGAAGAACTTTGGTGTAATAGATATGTTTCATATCTAGAAGAAAAAAATGAAATTTACAGGGTCATATACAAAAGTGTTCAAGAAATATAAATTAGAATCATATTATTAACATATGATAAAAAAATGATATTTAAAGAATATTAAATAATGATCCTTATATCATTTATGGATATATAAATGGAGATAAACCACTCAATTTCAATACAACTGGAGATTTGCATTGATTCCGATTATTGGTTAGTGAGTTCACCTTGATCGATTATTAATGACTCTCTCTATAGTGTCTCTCTCAATTTTTTGGGTTATGAAACTAAATCTATAGAATATCCATAAGGGATATTTAATATATGGGATCCCTAATTAAAATTTATAAAATAAAATAATTCATTATTTAATTATTCAATTTATCTCCAATATCCATCCATGATTACAAAATTATGTGGGACTTTATGGAAATGGATTTTAAATTATTCTTGGGGTTCACGTCATGTTCCAAAGCCAATGAATGTTTCATTTTACCACTCTGATAACTCATTCAATATTAAACCCTCAATATATATAAAATCTGCATATATAATTTAATATTTTTATTATTTTTAATATATCAAAAATAGGAATTAGAGACACCTAAAACTTCATGTATACTCTGAAATAAAACCCATAATAAGATTCAAAAAAATTAAAATGGTCCAATTAAAAAAACCAGAGTCATTAAAAAACCATTTTCAAAACATGAGATTATGTCACTAGAGGAATAAAAGAAATATATTTAACTAGACACACACCACTCTGAACACATTTAGTTATGGGTTTATCCCCTTTCAATTTTGAGTTGTTTCTTTACATCCTTGCTTTATTTTCCTCCCATTTCTACATAGTATGGGTATAAAACACTAAATATATATTTTAGGTCACCTAAAAATTCATTAATAAATATTACATTACATTAGATGAATATTAAATACATTTAATAATAATACACACCCTAGAATCATATTGGTTTTGAGTATTTGTAGACTAAATACCTAATAATCATATTTTATGAAAGATATTCAACATATCTCACAAATTTCTTATCTCATAGAACACTTATAGGATATATCATATTTAAAAACATTATTTAAATCCCAGGGAAATGAAATATAAGAAAGGATGGGCTTAGATGCTCAATAATGGTAAACATAAGAGATATATATCAATGATAATAAGTGTGCATAATATAAGAATAATGGTATGAGAACATAATCATAACTTAAAATAAACATAACGAATCAGTAAAATATCATTATCCATATATCAATTCACAAGGCTCTTTAATAAAAAAACACATAATTTAAAAGTGTAAAAAATCATTAATAATTAATCCTAGTCCATTAAAACATATCAAATGTAAAATACATATGTTATGGGCATACATATAAGAATATAAAATCACCTCCCAAGCCAAGGTTCACTCCCAAGAATATCATTGTGAAAAAATTACTATTATGGAAATTACTACCAATCTATTTCCAAAATTATATTAAGAGTAACTTGCAACTAGTTAACTCCATTATCTCTCGGGGGTTCATTAACATTGCAGTCTCTTATGTGTTTCTCAACTTCATCATCATTACTCAATGCATTGGAGATATATATAATTATGGACCTACCCATCACATAATGAAAACCATACATATGTGTTCCATAGTATCATAAATCATAGGTCATGTCATCATATTGTGACCCATGAAAAGGAAACAGTTTTTATAAACATTTCATCACTTCATAATAGTATAACTCAAGGAAAATAAATGGGTTTCATAAAGTATTCATAACCTAATTAAATCATGAGAAAAAAAACGTGTTTTATAGAATCATCCTTAAACAATAATTATTAAAATATATAAAAATAAATAAATATAATGATATAATAATATCATATCTATAGTTAATTATAACAATACTTAAAGGATATTGACATATATGAAAAAGTAATTTAAAATATCTTTCGATTATTTTTTGAAAGAATGAGAAATTATCCTTTATTTTTTATAGAAATTTAACTAAAAATTACCATAATATTGATTAATTCATTTACGTTGAAAATAATATAGGAAAAATGTAAAAAAATATTTAAATAAAATATTTAAATAAAATAATGATCAGGATGGTGGTGAACTCCATTCATTTTGTATCTGTTAAAAGAAAACATTCCCTTTACATTTTTGTAAAAATTCAAAAAAATGAATTGATTGGAAAACTTTTAGAAATATAACATTTAAAAAATATGAAAATAAATTATAAGGAAGTAAAAATGGGATTTTTTAACATTTATAATATACTTAATAACCTTCATAAAGTAATTTGTAATAGCATATATATGAAATAAAGAGTTCATCTACCAAAGAAGAAATAAAGTCATATTTTCTTTAAAAATCCTTAATCATTTTATATACCAAATATATTAAAATGCTAATAAAAAAACTATATATAAAAATATTTCTAGAAACTATATGAGTTTTAAATGATAATATCTATAGAATTTCCCTCAAGTGAAATTTAGCATAGATAATTCTAAAAATAAATGATATTGTAATGTCTTTTCTCACTTCATCCATGATCAAATATCATATATAATAAATATAGATTTATTATAAATATATTAAAGATTAATATTCATTCATATATTAATTTGTGTAATTATTTTATAATTTCCAATTATCATTTTATTAACATTTTCTTCATTAAAATGAACATTAGTGTGAAAACTACTCTATTTTCCATGCTTGTTTCAGTTCGATGGTTTCTGTACGTACACCTTGGTCATTGTTTCATCATCTATGTAATATAAATTATTTAAAATTTATCATATTTGTTACTTTAATATTATATTATTAACATTCATATAAATTGGTTATGAAAATTTAATTACATCACATCATGGAGACGGTTGTTCGTAAGTACGCATGAGTGATGCTTCCACTTTTTGATAGATGGAATAAAATATAGGTAAATAAAAATTAACCATTAAATATTTATTATTATACCATAAATAACACATATATATATATATATATATTAAATCAATACATATTATTATCCTTTTAAAATGGAAATGAAAAGTTAATCACATTGCTTCGTGGAGGTGGTAGTCTACACGTACACATGAGGGACATTGTCATTTTCCAATAGATGGGAAGATAAGAGTTTAAATAAGATATTATAATTATATGAGAATAATTATTCGATAAATATCATATATAAAAATTAAATCTATCATAATAAATATTTATATGTAGTGATGATGGAGAATTTATCATATCACTACAAGGAGGTTATTTTCTGCATCTACACATGAGTGATACATTCATTTTCATTTGATGAAAAAGGGGAGGAAAATGGTTTTGATGTCACAATAATAAAATAACTGTATAGTTATGATAATATATATATATATATATTTTATGATGTATATAATAGTTTTATAAAAGGGTTAAAAATAAATTAAATTGAAAATTCTCGGTTAAGAGTAATAACTCTTTGTTGAGAAACCACCTATGGATTACAACTTAAGCATCAAAATGATGGTATTCTAGACAAAAATATAATTCCAAGACATGTTAAAAGTGGTTATTAAAGTATTTTCGTCTTGATATTCTTATCTAACAGTATCTTGATGTGTGAGTAATACGGGATAGGTAGTGTCCTTTTATAACAGAGGGAAATGAAACACTGAGAATGTTTTAAAATATTAAAATATATTATTGAATTACTCAAGTTAGGTGGATCCAAATTTCAATGATATTATGTTAAGATGATAAATTTTGAAATCCAATAAGCCAATCTAATTATATAAATATTTGTGTCAAATTTTAAACCATATCTATTAGGTTACCCCCCCTCCCCACAGTAAACCCATTTTAAACCTAGTTGGGCGAAAAATTGATTTTTTTTACTATTCATTGTGGAAAAAAATTAATTTGAAATCATTAAATTATATAAATAATATGATTAAAAAAACTATAAATCCATTTTACATGATTAAAATTATATAATTAGAAGAAATAATTTTTAAAATAAGCACACAAAACACAATGAAAACATTTTTCAGAAAAATACATTTTTAAGCATAAAATTTGATTTATTCATAATCCAATCCTGGTAGAAAAAATTATATGAATGGTAAATAATTTGATTAAATATATAATATATAATTTTCACTAATATAAATCATAAATATCTATTAATAAAAGTTATTAACATAAAAACACATTGTGTGTATAAAACATTCATTTCAGAAAATCATCTCTTTTTACCTTTGAAATATTTTTTTAAAATTTGAAATCAAATAAAAACAATGAATTACTAGTATAAATATATAAAAAATAATTTTTCATAATTTAGATAGTATAATTCATACCCTCTAATCCAATGACTAAGAAATAACTATCACATTATATAATAATATATTAAAAGTATATCACAATTCTTTTAAACTCAGTTTTCATGTAATGAATGATATTAAAAAATTTAGAATTTATTAAAAAATAAATATATCATTAAATATTGATGTGTTCTAATATTTTTAAAGACGAAATCTAATTTCTCCATCTATAACACTTCAATTTCAAATATTCACTTCATGTATTCATGTAAAAAAAATTGGGTAATAAAATAAAGACCCATATGAGGAAACCTATTATATAATTTCAATTTTTATAAAATATTAGATACAATAGATGGAAAATACTCTTTGAATGATCTAATACTAGATGTTAGTGTTGAATTTTGAATTGATGGAAGATACAGATAATAGTAGTTTTCCAACAGAGGTTGATCAGTTTCCAGATGTGTTTCTTTAGAATTTCTCAGGTTCTCCACCTGTGAGAGAAGTAGAGTTTATGATTGTTCTCCTTCCAGGGAACAATAGAATTTCCCTTCCATGTTATATAATTTTACCGATAGAATTAATGGAACTGAATGTGTAGTAGGAAGAACTAGAAATAAAAGGGTTCATTCAGTTGAGAATTTCTTTGTGGGTAACACTGGTCATGTTTGTCAAAAAGGAAAATAGAACTCATCACCTAAGTGTGGATTATTATAAAATTAATCAAGTTGAAAAAAATAATTATTATACACTTATATGAATTTATTATCTATTTGATCAATTGAGTAGAGATCATTGGATCTCTAAGATTGAATTTCAATCAAGATATCACCAATTGTAGGTTTGTAAAGAGGAATTTCCAAAGACAGCTTTCTAGAGAATATATAGCCATTATGAATATGTGGTAATGCATTTATATCTTATGAATCCTCTAGAATTCACTATGTAATTGATGAATCATGTATTTCAATGGTATTTGGATTCTATTTTGGTGGTTTTTGTGGATGACATATTGGTGCATTCAAGGATAAGGGTTGAGCATGAGAAATACTTAGCGACCGTGTCGGTAATATTGAGGGATCATCGTCTATATGAAAAATTATCAAAGTGTGATTTTTGGACATAAAAAGTACATTTCCATGGCCATGTAATCTCCTAAAGGGGTTTTTCTATGGATCTATAAAATATATGTGTTTTTATCTGTTGGAAACCTCCAAAGAACATCTTCGAGATATGGACTTTCCTTGGATTTTCTGGTTATTATCGACATTTTTTCATGACCTCTCATTAATAGCTTCATAAATGATATATTTAACAAGGGATAATGTTCCATTATTATAGAATGATGAATTTAATAAGTATTTTGAGGATATGAATGATTTTCATACAACAACACCAATCATGATTTTTCTATAATTTGGTTAAAGGTATGTGGTGTATTGTTATGCTTCTGTATCTAGGTTGGGATATGTTCTCATGAAAGGAGACCATGATGTTTCTTATGGATCAATAAATTTATGGCTTCATGATAATAACTAAAAAAACATGATTTTAAGTTTTTTGTTACAACCCATGCATTGAAGACTTGGAATCGCTACCTATTTGGTGAGAAATTTCTGGTTTTTACGGATCATATAGTTTGAATAATATTTTATCAGAAATGGATTTGAACATAATATAAATAATATGTATAGAGTATCTCAAAATTTTTGACTTTGACTTGATTTATACACCGGTTAAAGGAAATACAATGGATAATGCATTAAGTCCAATGTCAAATTCTCTATTGAAAAATGAGGCATCAAATCAGTGGTAGTTGATATCACTGATTATAGACATTAACATGGAATTTGAAGAGTGATATATTGTGGCTGATTCCTTCCCAGTTTCATTTTTTTTCAAGATTTTTTTGAGAGAGTTAAAGAGGCACGATCATCTGATTCAGAATTTTTTATGATGAGGTAAAAAATAAATAGTGGGGAGACCATTCAGGGATAGTGGTTTGATGGGAGTGTATTGTTGGGGTTCAAAAATAAGATTTCCATGATTATGAATTATTAAGAAAAAATTATTCATGATTACCTCCATCAAATATGTTTTATTCTTCTAGGAATACATAATATGTATAAGTCATTGAAACTATAGTTTTGGTGGATCGGTATGAAAAGAAAAGTGGTTGAGTTTGTTTCAAGATAATTAAATTGTCTTCAAGTAAAGAAAGATAATTCACTACCATTATATACGTTTCAGTATTTTGTTATTCCTATTTCTAAATGGGAGTGTATCACTATAAATTTTATAACTGGTCTCCCAAGAATGGTTCGAAAAAATGATTCCATATGTGTGATAATGGATCATCTCAAAAAGTCGGCTCACTTCAACCCTATACATTATTATCATATAGTGGAATACTTGTTAAAATTCTATATATGAGAAGTTGT
Organism: Viscum album; assembly: GCA_963277665.1. Classification (NCBI taxonomy): domain Eukaryota; kingdom Viridiplantae; phylum Streptophyta; class Magnoliopsida; order Santalales; family Viscaceae; genus Viscum; species Viscum album. Next base: position 1,133,779,389 of record OY728120.1, read on the forward strand.
AAAGAGGAATGGTGTACTTGTTTCGATAGTGTCAGATAGAGAATGGAGGTTTATTTCTCATTTCTATAAATCCTTATAGAAAACCCTCAGTGCTCAATTGACCATGGGTACAATGTATCATCCACCAAAAGATAGACAATCCGAACGTATGATACCAACATTGGAAGAAATGTGTTGGGATTCTGTAATGGATATTATTGGCTCATGCAAATAGAATGTACCATTATTGGACTTATCATATAATAAAAATTATTAGGCCCCAATGCAATTTGATCCTATTAAATAATTTTATTTTCATCCTTGTTATTCTCTACATTATAGGGTGGAAATAGTTGAGACTTCAATGGATGATCTAAGCTTTATCCATGATACAATAGTGAAGATTAAGTTAATCCATGAGAGAATGGAGATGGCTTGGAGACTTCAGAAATTTAATTTGGACTGTAATCAATGACCATTTTTATTCAAGGTGAGTGATCATGTGTTTAAGATAATCTATCCAAGTATTGTACATGAACTTTTTGGGATTCAGGATATGTTATCTCCAAGATATATATCCCCTTTTGATATAATTTAATGGGGTGTTGAGGTGGAATATCAGTTGGATTTGACACTACAGTTCCGGTCTGCACATAATGTGTTTCATGTATCTTAGTTGAAAATGTATCATCCTAATCCTGACCTTGTGATTCGATGGGATCATGTTGACTTAGTGATAAATCCTTAATTAGTTCATGTGAAAGTGCAAATTGTGGAAAACCAAGAGAAAGTCTTGTGTGGGAAAAGCATCATTCTATTGTGGGATTTTTGAAAACATAGTCAGATTCCGGAATAAAACATGGAATGGGATAAGGAGATGATTGAACAATTTATTGAACTCTTTTGAAATAGATGTCATTTGTCTACATTCTATGGATGAAAATTCCAATGATCAGGAGAATTCAGCACCCCCAGTTTCAAGTAGTTAATACTTTATTTATTCTTTTTATGTATGTGATGTTTTTTGGTGACATTTGGGAGGTTCTTTATGACTTTTTTAATCATTTCATGTATTTTATAAAGGTTAATAGTTGGTGCACAGTTACTGAAAACCGTGCAACACTTATAGGAAACCATGAACAGTGAGATAGGAGATAAAGGGAAAGAACATTGTTAGGCACATGATTCGTCAAATTCGTGTGTCCGCCTAAGATAAAACATGAAAAGTGGAACTATGGGATTTTTTATTTTTGGAAAATCATTTTTCTAAATGTGTTGGATAACATTCTGAGGCCCTCCTTGAGACAGATCCTGGTATATGGTAAGCACATGTTTTTTCCTAACAGTGTCACTAACTATGAACGATCTAAAAAAAAGATACTAAAATAGTGTATTTGGGACAGGATTAAATTTAAACCCCTATTTTTTATCCATGTAGACCCTATCTCATGATTTATACCTCCCAATGGTTGTAGACGATTCCCCCATCGAAGCAGAAGTGGTCCAGAGGCGTTTCTTGGTGCGTTGAATCCTGATTCATGTGGTAAGTCTTCGTTTACAGTGGTTTTTTGTGGGTTTTCTTATCTCTTCATTTTCCCTCTATTAATTTCTTATAAATAGTCCATTTTAGATAGATATAAGGTTATAGATGCCAATAATTGTTATATTTTTCATTTTTAATTATAGGGAAGGAGATTTAAGGCGGGTTTTTGGAAATTCAACCTCATTTTTTGGGCATTTTATTGTCATTCATGTGTTTCGAAAATTTTTCCTACATACGTGTATTCACTCTTGACTCCTCTTATTAAAATATGAAGGATTTGTTTCAAATTGATTTTTTTGATTGAAATTGAATATGAAATTTTTGTGAAAAGCATGTTAGAACCCCTCTTTAGGGATGGTTTGTGTATTTTTGGAAAATTTTTGGAAATATGGAAAGTGGTGGTACAAAGTGCCTTGTTTCCTTGATTTTTAAATTTTTCTTTTAAAATATGTATTTGATAGATTTTTTTAAAAGGATTAATTGATATGTTTTCAATAAAATAATGTTTTTACTAAAATGAATTTAAATGTTTTTTAAGTTTTTTAATAAAAAATGGTTTTATTGAAATATCTTGGAATGGTTGGTTTTAAGTGATTTTAGAATACATGGGTTGGTGTGAGTTCATACTTCAAACATTACCCAAAATAAAGAGTGTGTACAATTGGGGTACAAAAAGGGATCTGACCCGAGATAAGGGGTGTGTGTCATTGGGGCATAAGTATATTGACCACATTGTGATGATATAGTGGGTGGACAAGAAACCTCTCATGAGTATGGAATTTTAAAAAAGAATGCAAGTGTTGGAGTGTGTGTGAGTCATGGAATGGGTATGCCAAAATGAAAAATGAAATGGTTTAAAGAATTGTTTTTTTTATTCCATGGAAAACGATTTGGTTTGTAAAACTATTTTTTTAGAAATAGTTTTGTGTTTGTAATGAACTGTTTAAAATTGTTATATATAAATAGTTATATTTAAATTTTCTAACATGTTTTATCCTATTAGTGTGAATACGTAATTCATTTGGGGAAATTTTATTGGGTTTCATTACTCACCCATGATTTGAAACATTTTTGATTTTGCAGATATAGTTCATCCAGAGATTTGAAAAGGTAAACTGTCACACTTCTTTAGTGATTCTTCATGATACTTTGGGTATATTGTGGAGTTGGATCATGGAGCATGTTGGGAGTTGTCGAGTCATGTTTTAGAGTATTTGGGTTTTCTTGATTTTTTCTTCCATTGTGTAATTTGGTATTTAGTAGTCTTATAATATGGTAATATTTTGTATTGTTATTTTAATGTAAATGGTATTAATTTATTTTTTTAAAATTGTTATCATGCATCTTGTAGTAGTCTTTTGTTATGGCATGTTTGGTTGGGTTGTATATTTTTAAAAGGGGAAATTTCTTCCCATATGATAATGAAGATCTTGGAATTTATTATAATAAATTGGTTCCTTGGGGTTATCGGTTAAGAAAAAGTATCAATTATTCCGTGACTCAAGAAAACAAGGAGTGGTGGGAGGTTACATGCATCCAATGACTTCACTTCAAGCTATAATCTCTCGAATGGGTTTGGATTTTCCACCTCATATTGAAGTAGATCACTGAATCTGTCTATGATTTCATTACATCACAAAAGATGATCTCCTTCTCCCTTAATATATTCTTAGAGTACATTAATGTTTTCAAGAAATATATAGGTAACTCAACCTTTATTTTTTCCTCATCTTCCTAGTTTTTTTAGATTATTTTTGTTGGACACTCTCATCTCAAAACTCCAAGAACTTCACCACCAATGTATGTTCAAAATTACCTATTTATAGTCACTCTTGACTCAGTTATTCAATAATTAAACCCAAATAAATATGTTGATAATTTATTATAAAATATAAAAACTAAAAAAACTTAGATATTTTTCTCACTACATGAAAATCCACTTCGGACTTCTTCATTTTCTTACATTGTTTCTCTACATCTTCTAGAAATCCTAGATGGTTTAAAGGTGTTTAACTAGATTGGTTGCTATCAATTACTCTTCACAGAAACATGAATTGACTAATTATATAAATATAATATCTAGAAATATAATTTTTTTCACCTTTTAGAAATCCTAAAAAAATTATATTTAATGATCCTTAAAAAACACTGAATAATCCTTATGATACTCATCATTATAGTGGTTGATCATTAAGGTGTTTATGATTACAAATTTCACATGACCCATATAAAGATGATTCTTCGATATATGATTCTTAAGTAGTTGAATTAATCCTTTGCAAGTATTCTGTTTATCTATATGTTGATCATATGTTGTATACATAATATTTAATATTACTTATAATGATGGAAATTCATCCACATGATGCCTTTAGATGATGTTTACACAACTCTAACTTTCTATTATTCAGTAAACTATATTGAATGATCCATATAAATATTAGGTGACCATCACTATGAACTACTTGATGATGTTTACAAAGGGCATGGATGATCCTTACATTTCCTAGCGAGATGATCCGTATAGTTCTGGACTTAATGAAATTCATCAAAACTTTTGAATTCCAGAATGCTTCAAATCAAATATAAGACACTTCAAATAAATTTATTCTATATCCTCTCTTCTAAAAACATTATCCATGAGTGTTTATACACCATGTAAAATATCCAATATTCTTTTTAACACAATGATGTATTCTCCAAAAATTCAACTGGCTTAGAATCTCCCCACTAGATGGATTCTTCCAAACACTTACCAAATTGTTATAGATAGTACTACACATCTTTAATACGTTTCTTAACTTGATAACATTCTCTCTTGTTGTGTAATGTAAGGATATCCACTTGAGTCTGTATATCTAGTTATTATAGGGAATCCTTTGGTTTCTCTTCTATTACTGATAAGTATATAGAAAAGTTCTTCACTCCCTTTGGTTGGATACTAAATCATCCACCCTTCACTTTACCTATGAAAAATTATATTAACATGATTCTTAATAATAAATCTAACTAAAAAATATATAATTTTAACCAAATGGAACTAAAACCCCACCCACCATGTAACAAAACTACCTAGGTTAACCAAAGGTGTGACATGTTCCAGGTCTCCATAAGGCTCAAAGAGCATCATGATCTCGGCATTCTAGAAAAAACACTATAATATAGAAATATGAAAATTATAAAAGGATTCACCGTAAGAATAAAGAATAATTATAAAAATTCTCCTATAAATCCATCATGACCCATCAATAAGTAAGGCACCCATGCAAGTAGATACCTAATTTCTAAAAAACCAGGTCAAACAAACAAAGTATAACTAGTAGTAATAAACCATAACTCATTAACATGACATCATAGTCAAAGAAAAATTGATGATCAAAATCTATATAAAAAATATTTCAAAACATAGCAAAGGAAAAAATTATCATTATAAAATAACCCAAAATCACTAAGGATTCTATGATGCACCACATGAGGCCAAACTCCTTGTGACCGATAACGACCTGAGGTTTTGGATAATTTAAAAATACATACTATTTTCGATAACATATGTCGCATGATACCCCAACAAAAACAAACCACAACATATTTATATCACATTATTAGTAATGTTATAATAAATATTAAAATGTTAAACCATTAATATTTATAATATTTAGTATGAAAATAATTAATAAGAGTTAATATGGAAGAATGTTATTTTAAATAAAATCATTTTATTTATTTTTTATTTTTTATTTTAAAAATATAAATTTTAAAAAATATTATCTGAATTTTATAATTTTGATTTAATTTTTCAATTCACCATAAAAAATTATCTTAGAATTTATTTTATATATTTTTCTAAAATAATTGTTTTTAGATTAATAGTAATCAAAAAAATTCTAATATCAACACATTTGTATGAATTAGATGTTTTTTAATACTTTTATATATATTAAATTTATATTTATAAAGGGAAATAATGCATTAAAAATTACTTTTTCAATTCAAAAACAAATTAATATAATTTTAGAGAATCAAGTATAAATTATGTCTTCAAAAAAAAAATCCATTTATATATTTCTCATTTTTTTCATTAAAAAATTTTTGAAATTTAAAAATATTAATTAAATAAAATTAAACTCATTTTTAAATTCACCGTATCCAAATTTAATTATAATTCAGTTTTTAGGATTTCTAAAATGCATTTTTTAGTTAAAAATGTTGGATTTATGAAAAATTATAATTTCTGGGATTTTATCACAATGTAATGATTACCTAAAAGATTCCTAGCCCATTTAACAAATAAAATATTAAATTAAGAAATAAAACTATTAATTTTAGACTATATTTGGTATATATAAAATTTATTCTAAACATTTTTACAACAAAAGTAAAATGTTACATTATAAATTTAATTTTATTTTTCTTATCTTTTAATAAAGTAATATTTATTTAAAAAAATAATTTATCAAATAATTTAAATGATAAAAACCTTTTTTTGTTTATAATAATTCAACTTATGTCCAAAAAATTATTATTATTGATAATTTTGTCCCACGCATAAATTTTATTCTTAAAAACACAATTTTCCTCAAAACAGTTTTGTGTGTTAAGTACGTTTATTTTCTAAACTAAAATTTGTTAACCTTCGATATTTTATTTTATAATATTACTTTAATATTAATTATTATATTTAAAAAATAAGGTGATAAGTACAAATTAAGTTTTTTAATTTTAATTAACTGCCATCGATAAAAATAAAAGTTACCTAGGTAAAAGTACACTTGGGTAAAAACAAAAGTAAAAGGGATGAAACATAAATAAATCAAGGATACCTCCAAAATCAGTGTGTGGGGGGAATTTTAAACCTAAATATGCCACAAATTTAATAATTCTAAAACTTTAGAGCTTTTATCCTTGGAATAGAAATGTGGAATTATTAAAATATAAAGGGTGTAACCCAACGTGCCATTTTCTTCTCTTACAAAAGGGGATCACACACACCCTATCAAAAATACATCTCCCATTATAATTTCCCCTCTAAAATATCCCATTTTACTCTAAATAGAACCATATACCTCCAATATAATCCATTTTTCAATCATATTTATCCTAATACATTCTATTTCAAGGGATCTTCCAAGGAAAAATCAACTCCCCAATGTAAGTATTATATCCTTCTTAAGTTTCTCTTCATAATATTACAATTAAAAATATCATATCACCAATGTAATATGATTAATATAATAATATTATTATTTTGATATGTAATTTTACTAATGATATAGCTCTTAAATATTCATTTCCACCGAATTATAAAAACAAAAGAACATTGTTAGTGCATTATGCAAACTACCGCCTCGAACAAGTGACCTCATTCATTTTTCATTACCAAAATTCATGGATGGTATTGATGGTTTTAAGGATGAAAAATATGATATATATATATATATATGTGTGTGTAATAATTTATGTATACTGAAAATTCAATTTAATATCTAGTTTCACACCCTCTAAAATGTTGATAAAAATAACCCAAATCATACGTACGTGCAGATTATTGTCTCCATGATGGAACATTTTTTCTTTTTAATTTAGATTTTAAAAAATTATCTAAACATCATTAAATATGGATCAATATCATAAAAACGTAAAAATAATATATTTAATATTATTTTATGAATATATTATGTCAAAATAAAACACATCTTGAACCAAACTATCCAATTGAGTTAAAGTATGTTTAAGTTTGGGTTGGTTTAACCACATACATGAACGATGCTACAAAACTAAATTATGATTGAAAATATAAACATTAAAACTAATATTATTAAAATTTAATAATAAAATAATTATTTTTATATGTTTTTAGAAAAATAATACTAATTATTTAAATTATTATTATAGTATAATTTTGTATTTGCTAAAATCACCGAAATAAGCCATCACTTCTTCCATTTTCACACAGTATAACTAAAACGCTTATAGAATAATATAAAAATATTTATAAATCAGTATAAAAATTATGTTAAAGTATATTAAATTATATCTCAATGGTTACTTTTGTGTCAAATTAGTGGTAAGGAAATCATCATTTTAAAATGCGCAAAAATAGTTATAGTTATTAATACCCTATAGTAGAAATGTATTATAACTAACCAATATATCCATAATAAATAAATATAAATGAGGAATATAAATGGTAAAATATATTTTATATGGTTATTAAATAAATGACTAAGTAATCTATGTTTATCTTTTTTGAAGATAGATTTTCATCAACTTATCACTCAAACATGGTTAGGGTTTTTTCTCTCAAGGTCACTTTCATTGAGGCTTGATTTCATATTTTTCACCTATTTCTATTTAATATGATATAAATACTTGTTAGTTTATTTCATGTTTGATAAATATCCTTACTTAAATTATATTCTAATTTAAATTTCATTTTATCCTTCTCTTATTCATTTGATTCTTAAGATACCATTATTGTAAGGGTTTCTTTGTATCAAATTTGAATTCCTTGAGACATGTTTATGCTATATACCTTATTTCGTTTTTAATGGTGTAAATGCTTCCATCTTGTAATTTTTTTTCATTATAATCTAATTTTTATTATACTCATTTTTTTAATATTATATAACTAATGGGGATTTCATTCAAATGTTAGAAATGTTGTAAGGGATTTTCATGAATCAAATATTTTCTTGGGGCATAATCAAACTTATTTAACTATAAACATAAATTATTGTTCTATTATGTCATATGATGATGATATATGGTATTTATTCCTTTATTTATGGTGAAATCATGATCCAAACCGTAGTATTATTCATGGATTATTTTATTGTTTTGTTATAATTCATTTTTGTTATGAATAATTATCATATATTTTAATAGATTTTTCTTCCATGTAAATATTTTTACTTCTCAAAAATATTCCCCATTCTATAATAGAAACTCAAATTTATTTTTTCTCCAATTATAATTTTATTACCATTTGTTCAATTTGTTTTAAAAAATTCTCTGTCTTTTTTAATCAATTAGGTTTTCAATATATTAATTTCAAAATGTTTAAAAGGTTTTTTCCATAATTTTAAAAAAAATAAGTATTTAACATCCCCTAAAATATTTATTTTGATAACCTTTTGTATTTTTATAGTTTCGTTTTTTAAATATTATTTTCAAAAGTAATATTTTTAAAATTATATTCACTTCCCTTTTTGAAATCATTATGTCTTATCATGGTTCCATTATTAAAAATTCTTTTTTAAATTGAAGAGTTTTCATAATATATTAACTTATCCTTCTTTATATCCTGTTTATATTTTTAGGAATTTTATATTGTAACAATATATATTGTGGTTTTCATAGGTATTCTCTTTAACTTCACAAAATTAATTTTTGAAATTAAATTTTCTTTTTATGTTTTAAAAGGCTTGGTGAGAACTCATGTATGTTCACATATAATTACCCTCCAAGATTAATTTTTCTCAAAGAGATGATTTAACCACCATATATATATTTAATTATGATACAATTACATTTGTAAAAAAATATTTTTGATATATTATTATTTATTCAGTTTTTTATATGTGAATTTTTCTTTTGAATTGTGTAAAAAAAAAATTATTTTTCCATGGGATCTTTTTTAGATATTAAATGTTTGATTTTAAAGTGGCACAAAAATGTATGCATTATGAGATGGGTAGGATCTATATATACCTCCAATGAATTGAGAAAATTCTTATATCTCATGAGATATAAATTTTATGTGAATAGGTTAGTGAGTTGATCGGTTCACAAAGAGTGAGTGTGATAGAGTTAATCTATACACACAATTTTATGTGTGAATAGGTTATCAAGTCATTAGGTTTACAAAGGGTGAGTGTGATGGAATTAATCAATACTCACGATTTTATGTGTGAATAGGTTAGAAAGTATCTATATTCCAAAAAGGTGAGTTTTATGGTATTAATATCTACAATAAAAAGTTCGAAAATATTATTGAGTAGAAATATTCACAGAGGTTGGGTGTGATGGAATTTAGTTATACTCACAATTTTGTGAGTGAAGGGGTTGGTAGGTAGTCCGGTTTACGAAGATAAGAAATCCTATTTTTCTGATTGGGACACCTAATTTCCTATGTTCATGGCTCTTATTATATTCTTTAATATTTTACTTTCTAGTTCCATGGAAAAATTGTTATCAGGTGAGATGGTATTCCAATTTTTCATGATCATGGTTCACACTTTTTTTTGTGTTCTTTTAAATCATATATTTTTCATTATTCATTTATTTATACATTTTATGATATGAACACTATATAATTTGTTATGTTACCCCTTACTAAGGGTTTTAGTTCACCACGTTCTTAGGTTTCTATTCCCCTGGTTATAAATACTATTATATCATGTGATATATTTAGAAAAGGATCTGAAGGAGCATGATTATGGAGAAATGTTGGCAAGTGTAGTAAAAAAATAGGTTTATATAACTAATCCCCAAAAAACTATAACGTTCTTTGTTTGGATAGTAGGACTATTTGTGATATGTATTATTGAAATTGTGAGATTAATATATTATATATTTCATGTCAAACATAGTTCATTAAGGTTTGTATCATAGAAAGGTTTAATTTTTTTGGAGATTAGTTTAGGTTTTTTTAGATTAGTTTAGCTACCTTTGGGGTTAGGATTTGATAAAATTAGTGAAAATCCTAAAGATGAGTGTAAGTGTATAATGATGTCTGAAAATATTGGTAAATTCCTAAGTAGATATTTTTCCTTATAAATTCATCCTTGTCTGGATAATATATGTATATGTGGTCATGGAACAAAAGAACCTAGGGGGAGTCACCCCAAAAAGGGGTGGTAAAGCATTGACTCTATCATATTCATGATACATGATGATTGGGATTAATACTTCAAAACAAAGTTTGACACTCCACATGGATATTATTTGGTTGATCATATTATATTTAAAAACCACTATGATGTATTTAATTGTTATTTTCATTGAGGTATTAGGTTTAGAAGCATAAGATAATGCATTTTAAAGTCACCTAGGTTAAACTAATATCGATATGGATTGAAATAAAGGAACAATAGTTTAATATGATAGTATAAAAGAATAATGTGTTTTATGTTTAAAATTACTATTATGATTATGATAATTCCATCATATTTTTTCTCACTCATGTAAACCCTTTTGGTTTTAATAGTGGCTAGAACAAAAAGTAACAATGGGTGAGAAAGAAAATTCAAATATTACCTCAATGAATAACCCATCAGAATTATATATGGAATGAGAAAATGTTTTATGATAAAAAAACATATATCATTAAATGTGATTAAAATTTTTATATATTTTATATCCCAAACACACCAATGAATAGATAGATCGATTCTTATAAGAGATCAAGTTATAAAGATGATGAAGGGAAAAATGATTAGTTTCCTATATGTCATAAATGTGGACAATGTGCTAAGGGGCATGCCTCAGGGGGACTATAATATGCTTTTAATGTTGTAACAGAACCCATAAAACATCAAAAAATTTAAAGAAAAATGAATATTTTAGTTAATAAGAGGAAGGAAGATATAACTCATCCAAGGGAACCACTAACAATTCAATGAAATATGTGTAGAAAACCAAAGAAATATCCAAGTAAATACCATAATACAAGAATTGATGAATATGGTTGGCATATAAAACCTTTAATTCCTTAGTATAACGGAAGATATTATGAAATGACTTTTTTAATATCATGAGTTTTGTAAAAAACACTATTTTCGATGGTGTATATAACACGCTACAATGAGCCTAAAGGATCACTGAAATATTATTATTTAAATATGACTATTATAACCCAACCCTTTAACTAGATGATATAAATAGGAATAACCACATTAAGAAATATATATGATTTTCATACTCAATATAAATTTATTGATTAAATCTTTGGAAATAAACACTGGATTTTTAGTAAAGTCGTTTTATTCTTCAAAAATATGTTTTTTTATAAAATGATTTTTATTAATTTTTTGTAAGAATATATTACAATTAATTTTTGAAACTTGTTGAAAATGGAATTTATTACATGAAATTAATTTTTTAAATCATCATATGAAAATTATCTTAGTCTCAAGGCTTCATATTTTCCTAAAAATATTTATTTATCAATGAATAGTTTAAATATTTCTTTTTATTGAAAACTTTATTTTTTTTATAATTAAATGTAATTTAATTTTTAAAAGTTTCATTGAAGAATTAGATTGGTTATATTAATAATCCAAGTATTTTTATTATCATTAATTTTATATTTGAATTTGTTCTAAAACCATTTTTATACTTAAAAATGAATTTTTTGGAAAAATTATTTGTCCTTACATTTAGAATTTTAATATTAAATTAATATTTGAAAATAATTGAAATTGAATCTTGATAATTTTATTCCATATTTTTAATTATGAGTTCAAAATTTGGTAAGAGTTTTCTTTTATTTAAAGTCATTTTGAATAGAACCCCTAATAAATAATTATCACCATGGTGATAGTAAATTTTGAAATTAAGGTTAACAATAATGTGATATGGAATTAAAAATCAACCCAACGCTTCCCTTAATTTAATTTCATGGTTATATTTCAACCATAATCATAAAAAATTATAAAAGATAACTTTTTTTCTGGTATATATTATTTCTTCCATTATCATATTTAAGTGAGAGAGAAGGACAAAAATGTATCTTTTTTCTTTAAATATATATATATAATTTTATTATAAGGAAAAATAGAAAATATGTTTTATTATAAATATTAATTTTAAATATCAAAGATTTTTTTATCCTGATAATTTATTTCTAGTATTTAAAGATAAAATATTTACCTTAAATTCTTGTGAAACGCATACACGATATTTATTTATTTAATAGAAAAATAAAATAAATAATTTTAAAAATAAAAAAACTAATATAATTTAAAATAATTATTGTGTTCCATTAATTTTATAGACAAATATTAAATTCTAGTTACATTTTAAAATATTATATCCAAATTCTATTTTCCTGTGATATATTTAAAGTCAAATAAATTGAATAGTGTCAAATAAAATTATTTATATTTTATAATAAATAATATTTTATTAAATGAGATAAAATTCATAAAAATATTATATTCATCCAATTAATGGGATATGGTTTCAAAAATCATCCCTTATTCATTATTAGGTCCTTTATCTTTTTAATATAACATTCTGGACCCTTAAATGATAAAAAGACATTAATAGTATGGTAATTGTCAAAAGGGTTAATGGGGGGGTTAAAACTAAAAGAAAAGGATGAAACATAACCAAAACATGTAAAAAATTATTTTATTATATAATTTAAACTCATGCACATATTATCTTTAAATTTTATCCATTTTTTTATATATAGTCATAAAAAATAATATATATTAATTCAATACATCAATAAATTCCAAGAATGCCCCTCCCATCACATATAATAGGATCACCATTCTCTCATTTATTCACAACACTTAGACCTAGATATCATAACAAACCCCTAACCACATCTCATATAAAAAAAACTTATTTAAGTTATGATGTTACTTTTCTTCCAAAAATACCATCCAGAGGTAACTTAATAAAAAATCTAAATGAGCTCTTTTGATGAATATGTAATGATCTTTACTGATTTTTTCAAATTTATTTCTTCATAAAATTACTATAAATATGTTGTAACAGTACTCCAATAATGAATATTGTATCATAAAAATACTGATATTTTATTATTAACATGTTATAACCATTTTCCATCTCTTTTCCATCCTATAAAAATCTAAAACATCCCTCATGTGTATGTATGGCTTACCATCTCCACATAGTGGTGAAATTAATTTTTCATCTCTACATTACATGGATGGTTATAAATATGGAAATAATGAATATATATATATATATATGTGATATTTATCAAATAAATATTATTATTTAATTTAAATATCATATATACTTTATTACCCTCCAAACCAATGGATAAATGTAAAATTGCTCGTCTGTACCTGTGGAATACCACCTCCAGAAAGTGATGTGATCTATTTTTAATTTATATATTACATGTAATCTAATAAGGATATATTTAATGGATATATATAATATTTATATCATGATTAGTATTCTAGATAATATGAATCCATACTAAAATTAGAATTACCAAAACATATGTGACAAAACATGCATGAGAAAATAAAGTAGTTAACACCAAAAACAATAATAATAATTAATTATTGTCGAAAAAAGTGGATAATATGTTATAAGAGTATAATATATGATATTATAAATATGAATATGATTATTTAATATGTTAATAACATGTTTAAAACCATTATACAATAGGTAAAATCACGTTTAACTAGGTGGAAATGTGAGTTGAAGGATTTTGTCTCATTTTCTACTCCATTTAGACAAATTTGGTAATATAACCCTATTAAATTTTATGTGGTATCTATATATCCACATTGAGTTAATTAACATGAATATATATTTATTCACGATGATTTATGATTTAATTTAGGATACTCTTTCAATATAAATATTTAAAATAAAATCATATCTTATTTCTCTTCTTGATCAATTATATTTTTCATCAATGTCTATATTTTGAAAACATTCTTTATGAAAATAATTTTTATTTACATAAAAAAATTATAAGGGATATTTTAAGTTATACTTCAATTTATACATGGTTTGAAAGTAATATTTCTAATGTTTTATTTAAATGTTTCATGTTTTACATTCTTTATTAATATTCAAAATGAGTATTTTTATAGCATATATAGTGTTAAAGGACCTTCTCTCACCATAACCATTTTACACTCCTTAGATTATTCTATAGGATTTAAAAGTTATTAAAAAGAAAACTATTTTGGAAAAAAAATCACATATATTTTATGTTATTCTCAAATAATATGAATTTAATTCAAAACCATTATTTCCTATGAATTTAAGGTTATTTTTTATCTCTTGTTATTTTTTTAAAATTTCTCTTGAACCATTAACTTTCTTATGATAATTTAATATTAAGTATCCCTTAAATATCCATATTATTTGTATCATTGGTATTATTATTTCCTATAATATATATCATTTGAATATTTTATGTTTTACATTTAATGTTATTTGTTTTACTATTGAAATATAAATATTTCGTATTAATTACTCAATACATATGTTTATTGATAAGTCATATTATTCATGAATCAAATCAATAATTTGGTATATGAGGAATGAATTAGACATTTAGTGAATTATGGGGTCCAAAATTATTTTTCCTCTCAATTCATCGATAGGTCTAATGAGATATATCGGTTCGCCAAATTTAATGTGTCTTTACCCATAGTTTAAATTTTCTAAACGCGATTTATTAATGGTAGAGATATCATGATTTCTGAGATCATGAATTCTAATATTATTCATTTTATTAATTGAGAATTTTTTTATTATTATCCATGAGATTACTACATTTTTATTATCTATGGATTCATTTCATACTTATCTTATTGATTAAATGGTATGTTTTTTTATTAGCTTTCTATATTAATTATAACTTAATAATTTATAATATCTTACGAAATAAATAAATCTCACTGAGTATCCTATTTCACCATTTATTTTCATATTTTACCAAGGATATGAAGAAGGATATAATGAATAAAATAAAATGTATAATAATTTTTTTATTCTATGTATTTTATATTTACAATGTAATAAAGGAATCATGTTTTTATATAATTTTCCAAGACTACTAAACTGTTTGATCCTACATGGTGAGATCCCTTGTATCTATTATAATTAATAAATTAGACACCATCTCAAGGTTACTAGAGATTAGGTTGTTTCAGTAGGCATCAAATAAATTTTAGTACAAACCGTTGTAATTTTATTTTAAATAAAAAAATCTAACTGGATAATTTGGATAATCCCTTCTTGTATTTGAAAACATTTACCATTAAAATGGATTTTTATTTTGCATTAATATTCATAATGATTATGATATGACCTAACTCAGTGTGTACCATTATTTAGTGATGGTACCTAATTGAAGAACGATAATCAATACCTAGGGTCAATTTAGGGGTTTCCCTACTGAGCATGCCAAAATAGTTGGTATTGGAGCTGAGCAGGACATTTTCATATTAGGTCAGCTGACTCAGGTTATGTCTAAAAACATTGAACATGATGTTGCATAAAATTATACACCTATATTGGATCATTTTATGTGATATAAGCCTCTATATTTTAGTCTAACTACTAATAAAGTGGTATTTGAGCAATGGATCGAGTCTCTTAAAAAGATATTTCTATGATTGGGATGCAATAAAAGGGAAAACGTTATGTTGGTAGTGTATTGTCTTAGTGGAGATAATGGTAAGTGGTGGTCATTTATATTTAAAACTAAGGGGGAAGAATAAATACAACATACAGATTGTAAATATTTTAAAATAATGTTCATTAATAGATTTTTCCCTCATGATAAATAAACAAAAATGAAAACAAAGTTCTTCAGCTTAATGAAAAATGATGAAAAAATATTTTCAGGGTATAAGGATACCATTAAAAGTATATCTACTTATGTTATAGATTATATAGATAATCCATATATAAGTATTATCCATTTCTTTTAAAGTAATAATCCAAACCTACAAAGGGAACTTGTTTCTCAAATTTTTTAATCATATGATAGAATAGTAATTTGTGTCATCAAAATAGAGAAATAATTTTATAGATTCTATATCTTTAAGGGAAATGTAGTGGAAATTTTGTTAGGTAAAAACTATGACAATGATAGAGCATCGTAGTAGAATATGGGATCAAATTAATTCCCATCATTTGAAAGTTGTGGGAAGAAACATCCTGGAAAATGCTTGAATGGCATGGTAGTTTATCATAAGTGCGAGGATAATGGTCATATGGATAATTAATGAAAGGTGAATAGATAAATCATTATTGTATAGTGATTTAACTATATAGAATTGTGTAATTATTCACACCAATTCCCAAATAAACAGGGGAACAAACATTATAAGAGGCCAAGGATAGAAGGCCAAGCTAATGTGATCACTAAAACTGAGGGTAAATGTATGAGTGATGTGGTGGTGGGTTCTTTAATCATAGACTCAAATTTTATATAATTATTTTTTGACTCAATATATTCACACTCTTTTATACCATCCATGATTTCAAATAAAATTATATATTTCTTTGGAACCTTAATAAGGGAGTTGACAGTCAAAATCCCTTGTGGAAATCTCACCACAAAAATGATGTGTCAGTCAGTTCCATTTATGACTCATGAATGTGACATATTTTCAGACTTGGTTAATATAACTATTTTTTATTTTCTTATAATTATTGGTATGGATTAGATTTCTAAATATAATGAAAACTTTTATTATAATGACAATAAAATTATGATTCATGATGAAGATGTAAAATCCATTATCTTTAGAGGGGAGACTCCATCATCTGAGGGATTTCTATATCCACATCCAGTAGCTCTTATGGATGAAATTATTGGTGAGGAAGAGTAGACAAAATAAATGGATGAAAAAGGTGATATTTGAATTGAGTATCTACCTATTATACAGGAAAAAATTGATTTATTTCCATGGTAATTACCTATACAAACACCAGAATTTGATGTTGAGTTTTCCAATAATTCCATCCTTGATACAAGACCAATATCAAATAATCCCAAAAGAATAAAAATTGTTAAATTATGAGAGTTGAAGAACTAACTATCGGACATGTGTGAAATGAGATTTATAAACCCTAGTGGTTCACCATGGGATCCCCTACTCAATTTTTTAAGAACAAATATGGATCTTTGGGATTTTACATTGATTATAGGAATATAAATGATATTTTGATAAATAAAAAGTATACCTCAGCTTTGCATTGATGACTTATTTGATCAAATTTATGGAGAAAAATATTTTTCTAAGATTTAAAATTAATCTGGATATCATCAATTGGAAGTAAAGAAGAGATATATTATAAAGAAAAAATTCAAATGATTTAGGGTAATTATGAGTTTACATTAATACCATTTGGATTTACTAATACCCCCCACTTTTTATGGATCTAATGAATAATGTATTGAAGGAATAACTAGATAATTGTTTTGTGTTATTTATTGATGATATCTTAGACTTCAATAAAATATATGAGGATCATGAGAATCACATAGAGATCATTCTCCAAAATATCATATAAAATGAGTTCTATGTGAAATTTAGTAATTTTAAATTATAGATTCAAAATGTTTCTTTTCTTAGTGATAATGTCTCTAAGGATAGAAGATCAGTTGATCCAAAAAAGGAAAATGGTATTCAATGAATGTAATATTCCAATGAATATGACATAGGTATATAGTTTCCTTGGTTTGGTAGGTTACTATTAGTTTTTTGTTAAAAAAATGCATTTTATTAATCATTAACTCCGATTACTCATGAAGGTGAAAATTTTATATGGAAAAAGGAATGTGATGAATGTTTTGAGGAATTTAAGACGATTTTGGTGAATTCTCAAATTATGAATCTTCCATATGGAAATGATTGATTTGTGATAGAATGTAATGAATAAACATTGGTACTTGGTTGTGTCCTTATGTATAATGATAAATTTATTTTATTTCATCAAGTAAATTAAAGACTCATGAATAGAACTATCCAACTCATGATCTGAATTAGATGTGGTAATATGTTCCTTGAATATATCGATAAATTATCTATATGGTAAAATATATGAGAAATACATAGATAATAAGAGTCTGAAATAAATATTTTAATCGAAATATCTATATATGTGAAAAATAGATTACATGAGCAACAAAATTATTATGATTAATTAATACACTACCACCTAGGGAAGGAAAATATAATAGAGGATTCATTGAGCCAGAAAGATGATGGAGTTCTATCCAAAATGAATATTGAGAGATATATTCTGTTAATGGATTTAATGAAGAAGGATACAGGAATTACTAATTAAGGGGAGACATCACTCTTTTTTCATATAGTTTCAAAACTATATTTATTGGTAAAGATAAAATTTGTCTTCTTGGTGATAAGTATTTTCAAAAGAAAATTAATGTTGTGAACTATTGGAAATTGGTAAATTTCTAATTTGAAGATGTAATACTAAAATTTTGAAAGAGGATATGTGTACCATATATACCTGACATGAAAATTGAATTATTATATAATTCTCATAAACCATATTTCTATATACACCCTGGTAACACCAAGATGTATAGAAATTTGAAGGAACTTTTTTTGATGGATAGTATGAAGTGGAAAATTTATAATTATGTGTAAATATGATTGGTTTTTCAATAGGTGGAGGCTGATATATATCATCCAAGGGGATTCATGAGACATTTACCTATACCTATGTTTAAATGGGATGACAGTAATAAAGAATATTTCACTAGATTACCAAATACTCAATGAAAGAATCATACAGTATGGGTTATTGTTGATCACCTAAACAAAATTGATCATTTACTCTCCCTAAGAAAGGATTTACCTCTTGAGAACCTTACATGAATATATATTAATAAATTTTAATGAATTTATGGTGCACCTGTTTCAATTTTTTTTGTTTTTCATCTATTATTTAGATAAAATTCTATAAAACTATCCATAAGGCTCTAGATACTGAGCTACATTTGAGAAATTCCTATCACCCGAAAACTAATGGATAGTACAAAAGGACTGTTCAAAAATTATAAGACGTTTTGAGTTCATGATCACATGTCTTTCATGGTGTATTGGATCATTATTTATATTTTTTAGAGTTTTTCTGTAAAAATGGTTTCCATTCTAGTATTCAGAATGGTGCTAAATGAATCATTTTATGAAAAGAAATGGTATACACTAAATTGTAAGGTAGAATATGGTGAAATAAAAATTTAGGGTCTAGATAATTTTTAGTAGAAAAAGGTAATGTTAAAGTCTATTCTAACTGATATAAAAGAGGCTCAAATAAGTCTAAAGAGTTATGCTGATAATCGGAGGAAATATTTCAAATTTCAAGTAGGAGGTCAGGTTTTCATTAAATTATCTACAAGGATGGTTGTTATAAGGTTTAGTAAGATGGTAAAACTGATCCCTAGGTGGATAGGAAGTTATGAAATTATTGAAATAATTGAATTTGTGGATTACTGGTTTTTAATTCCACCAATCCTCTCTTAAGTGCATGATGTGTTCCATATAACTTTTTTAAGAAAGTATATATCAAACCCAACACATGTTCACACATCTTATGAAGTAGAACTGTAACCTGATCAATCATACTGTGAAGAAAATATACATATTATTGACACTTTAAATAAATTTTATAGGAATTGGGTGAATCAAATGGTAAAGGTACTTTGAAAAATTCATAAATTAGAAGAAGAAAAGTGGGAACCATATGATGATATAAAGAAAAACCACCTCCATTTTTTTAAATTAATATCTATAAATATTTTGAGAATGAAATTTTTTCATGATGGAAGAATGTAATATCTTGATTGTTTAAAATAACTCTATTCTCGATGGTGTATAAAATGTATAACATCGAGCCTAAACAAACCACGAAATATAATTAATTAAATATGACCATTACAACCTAACCATCCAATTTGTGGGTATAAATAAGAATAACCAAATTATGAAATATATATGAATTCCAAACTTAATAAATATTTATTTATTAATTATTATTAAAAAAACACTTTATATTTAGAAAAGTCATTTTATTCTTCAAAAATATGTTTTCTTTAAAATTTTTTTTACATTTTATAGGGAATTAATATTTTTTTTTTAAACTTACAGAAAATTTATTTGATGAAATTAACTTCATTTTAAAAATTATAATATTAAAATTATATTAGTTTTAATTTTTGGGATATTTTGGAAATGATTGATTTTCCAAGGAATAGTGAAAAAATACTACTTTTTATAAAAAACTATATTTTTGATTCAATAATTTATAATATTTTATTTATTTTAAAATATTTTCAAATAATTATTAGTTAAGTAATATTAATAAAGAAATTACGTTCTTCATAATTATTTTTATACTTGAATTCAATATGAAAAAAAATTATACTTAAAAAGAATTTTTTGAAGAAGAAAAAATAGAATATTTTTTATTTTATTTAGTGTATTAATATTAAATTAATTAATTTAAATTATTAATAATTAATATCAAAAAATTGATTCCATATTGGGAATTATGATGTCCAAATTTTTTAAATAGTTCCCCTTTATTACTGGTCATTATGAATAGAAACCAATGTAAACAATTGTCACCACAATAAGGTAGGTATGATAATTAATGTAAAAAATAATGTGCTATGTTATTAAAAATCAAATAAAAACTTCATTTAATTTCATTGGATGGTTATATTTTTTCCAAAATCATCCAAAATTTTAAAATATTCCCTTTTTTATTTAACTATGATGTTTCCATTATAATATTTAATTGGGAGATAAAGACATATAATGTCATTTTTTTAATTTTAAAATCTCTAATATTTTATGATAGTGATAAATACCACTTCTGTTCAGTTATAAATATTAATTTTAAAGGTAAAATATATTTTTTATAATTTTAATTTATTTATAATTTTTTTTGATAACATGATTACCTAAAATGTTTGTGCAAAGCCGATATGACATTTATTTAATTAAAAGAAAAAAATAAATGATTTTAAAAATAATAAAACTAATATAATTTGAAATAATTATTTCATTCCATGAATTGTTTATGTAAATAGATAATTATAGTGATGTTTTAGAATATTATATTCAAATTAACTCTTTTCTATGATGTATTTAAAGTCTAATTAAATGAATAGTGTCAAAAATTAAATTAATGATATTTAATATTTTATTAAATTATTTAAATTTCATAAAATATTAAATCCATAAAAATGAGTTATATATGATTTAAAACATCTACCATGGTCAATTTATGGATCATTATTCTTTTTATGATAACTTTCTGGACCCTTAAATTATAGAAAACCTTAATAGTATAGTAATTGAAAAAATGGCATTGCTTATATTAATTATTCACAACACTTGATCCATATAATATGACCAAAACCTACCCACATAACTAATAAAAATCCTTACATAATTTCTACATATTATGTTATTCCTAAAATACCGACCCTATATCCCTTAATAAAATATCTAAAGGATCCATTTTGAAAAAGAGGTAGTCATCTTTACCGACTCTTTCAAATTTATTTCTTCTATAACATCCTAGAAAAAAAACTATACATACTAAATTAATAAATATATTATAATAAACATACATAAATGTAATTATTAATATGGTGCAAACATTTTATATCTCTTTTATACCCAATTAAGAGAAAAAACATTTCTTGTGTGTACGTATGGATTACCCTCTCCACGTAGTGGTGTAATTTTTTTCTTCACTAATTTACTTGGATAATTATAAAGATAAAAAAGTTGATATATAAAACTTTTATTAAATAAATATTACTATATAACTTTAATATCATATATACCTACATACCATCCAATCCATTAGAAAATGATAACGCTGGTCATGCATAAATGTGCACTACCACCTCTACAAAGCTGTGAGATGTATTTTCCATTTTTTATTTACATGGAAAGTAATAAGGATATATTTTCTAGATATATATTATATTTTTATCATGGGGCAAGGTTTTTTGTCTAAATTTCCACTACATTGATACATATTTAGAAATATACACCTATTTAATTTTATGTGGTGTATATATTTCTCATTTGAGTTATTTAAAATGAATATATATTTATTCAGGATGATTAATTATTCAATTAAAGTTACTATTTCAAGGGGAATATTTAAAAAATAATAATATATTATTTCACATCTTGATGAGGTATATTTTTCTTTCATATCCTTATTTTTCAAAAAAAAATTAAAATAATAATTTTAATTTATAAAAAATACTTCTAATGGATATTTTAAGTTATCCTTGACTTTTTACATGGTATTAATGGAATATTTCTAATTTCTCCCAAAAGGGTTCATTTTCATCTTTCTCTAAAAACAATTAAAAGAAATGTTTTTTAACATTTATGGTGTAAACAGAACCTCTCACTTCCATAAACATTAAATAATATTTAGCTTCTTATATAATATTTCAAAGTATTAAACTGAAATTTATTTCAAAAATGTATCCCCAAATTTTTATTTATTATTGAAAAAACATAAATTTATTACAAAAACAATATTTCTAATTAGTTAAAGATCATTTTTTATCTCTTATTAATTTTTTGGTTATTAACTTTCTCTTAAAACTTGCTCTTTATTTTGATATTTGGAAATTAAGTTTCACTAAAATATCTATATTATATTTATCATGGGTATGATTATTTCATTAAATATATACCACTTTTACAAATTGTGTTTTACTTTGAAATTTATTTGATTGACTGGGGAAATATTGATATTTTATATTCTCTACTCAATACAGATGTTTGTTAAAAAGGAATATGTTTTATTAATTAAATTGATAATTCAATATATTAGGAATGTATCGGACATGCAGTGATGTGTGGGGCCTGGAATTATATAGCCCTTTAATGAATAAACATGTCTCATGAGCCAAATTAATTGTTCAAATTAAATAGTTCTTTGCCCGTAGTTTTAAATTGTCTTAGTATAAGGTATTGATGGTACAGATATCATGTTGGCTAAGATCATGACATCTAATTGTATGAATTTCCATAATTGATAATTTAGTTATTATTATCCATGAGAGTACTTAAGTAATATTATCCATCAATGCATTTTTACTCAACTTATTGATTAAATGAAATGAGTTTTCATTTATTTACATTTCCATATTAAATATGCCTTATTAATTCATGATAGATAATATTCTACATAACTTTTACCGATAATCTTATCTCACCCTTAATTTTTTTATTTTCCATGTGATATGAAGATTTATATTATGAATATTATCAAATATACAAGAATATTTTTATGTTATGTATTTTATATTTCTAATGTAAAAAGATAATTATGTTTTTATCAAGTTTTCTATGACTAGTAAACTGATCAATATTGTATGGTGAGATCCCTTATATCTATACGAAGTTTAATAAGTTATAGACCATCTATGGGTTATTGGAGTATGGGTTTTTACAATAATCAAAAAAGAGGACAGTGATAATTACGTTTCACTTACCCTACCACCTGAATTAGTGGATATATTTTAGTTCAATCAACCCTATTATATATATAATTTTTTAAGAACATAATTTAACCAAACATATTGATTTGTATTTTATGGAAAACATTTATCAATATAGTTATTATTTTTATGAAAATAAACTTTCTGAAAAACATTTTATCCACCTCTAAATAAACAAATTTACATTGTTTTTGGAATATAATTAATATCTTCACTTTCGCTCCATATTAATTTCTAGAATAGGGAAAAGGATATTCTAAATCAACGTTGACCATCTATTAGCACAAGAAAAACTATAAATTAACTATGAATAAAACATAATCATTTATATGGGCCTTAATACCTATCTGTGAGATACATTTCATTGAAATTGTTAGGGAATATAAGTGATTTCTAGTCTTCCCAATGATATTGAGGATCATATATCATTGTAGATAATATCTAGAGTCATGTCAATAATTTAACCAACTTTATATATTCTTGAAATTAAATGAGAATTTAATTGTGATGAGGAAATTTATTTATGGGAGTAGATTGTAATGGCCTGAGATTTTGGATCCTTTGAAAGTACATATTGTGTTCTATAACATGTCTCACACACTACCCCAACATAATTAAATAAAAACAAATTAATATGAAATAATTAATAACTCTATAATAAACACTAAAATGTAAAACCATTAATATTCATTACCTTTAGATGGTTAACACTTAAAATGAGCTGATTTTGAAAATGGTTATTTTCAATAAAAGGCGTTTTCTTTATATTATATATTTTCTTTTAAAATAATAAATTAAAAAAATTGAATTTAAATTTGGTAAATTACCAGTCAAATTTGAATTCCTCACAATAATTTTTTTTTATAATTTATTTTTTATATTTTCATAAAATAATAAATTTTTATAAGAGTAGTAAAAAATACTGAATTTTTAAATACCATCACTTTTAAAGAACTGGTAATTTTTTTAAAACTTATTTATATAAAAAAAGCATTTTTATAAATTGAAATATTTCATTTAAAAGTACTATTTTAAATTTATAAAACCCATGAATATCATTTTATAAAATCAAGTAAAAAAGGTTGTCTTCAATAAAAGTAGTCTTTTTTATATTTTTCAACTTTCTTCTAAAACCTAGATTTGACCATTTTAAAATTTTACTTATATAAAATAAACCATATTTTTTAAATTTAAAATATTATAAATAACTTTTTGTTAATTTCTATGAATTTTTTAAAATGGATAATTTTTAGTTGTAAAATGATTGATTTACAAAAAAAAAAGAATTTTCATGATTAAATCACTATATAACAATAACCTAGATGATTTTCGTTCCATTAAATTAAAAAAATATGAAATTAAAGAATCAAATTAAAAATTTTTAAATATTCATTGTACGTAGAAATCCAATGCCAAAAATTTTCGTATCTAAAGAAAACTATTACATTTTAACAAAATCGACATTTTCTTTTAATTACGTAATATTTTGGTAAAAACAATTGTTTTTGTAATCCACCGACCCTAGTTTCCCAAAGTAGGTGAATTAATTTATTTCATTTTCATGGTCGTAATAAAATAAAATCCAAAATTTTTGATCAGTTTAGTATCATAGGAAATACTGGATACAAACATAAGTTTTATATTACATCTGTAAATGAAAAACGACATATTTTCCCTTTTAGAAACTCTCATATCACTTAAACTATCCCTGTATCTCAATAGTAATATAATTCTTCGTATCCTGGGGGTAAACAAGACAAAACAAAGGGGTGAGATCAAATTCTTAGTAAGGATAAACAATATATCATAATCTATAAAATATAAGTATAATCCTTTAAGAAAATGCATAAAACTAAACCACAATTCTTATGAACATAATATTCAGAATAATATAGAAACAAATAAATCAATTAATTCCATTTAAAAATTCACATGTATATTTTACTGGTATAATAATCACATGTAATAACAATAACTAATCTCATAATGAGGGAATGCATAATTTTGGACATCATAACCATAATATCAAGGCCTCGGGCCATGATCGTAAATAAACATACTCTCATGACCATGTGCAAAGACACTAGATTATCTCATGATACATACTAATGCATCAAGGGTCTATTGAGGGACCCACCCATCATTTACTAATTCTAATTCATTCCTCTTAAAAAAGTGGTAAAATATAACATAATCATTCATATTAAAACTATCATATGAAATGTTAATACTTTAACCATAAACCATGAATGGTATAAAAATACCACATCCATTGTAAAATATATAATAAACCCTTAAATACAATATGGAAAATTTTTTCATAAAAATTCAGCCGAAATTAACCATAAAATCCAATTAAGGATGTTGACATGGATGAAAATAATCTAATAAATTCATTAAACCCCTTTAATAGAAATATCCATTTTTACATTCAAATCATTTAAAGGTTATGATATTATGAAATAGAAATTTTATTTTGAGAATAACCTTATAATATTTTAACAAAGTATTAAAAAAATTATGTGTTATAATGGCATAAAATAGCCACTCGAACCGTATAAGTTAAAAAACATTCTTTCCTTAATTTGTTAAAAAGATTATAAAGTACCTTGTTTGGAAAATGATGAAAATATTCCTTTCAAATAGAATTACAAAAATTCAAGCATGGGTAAAAATAACATTAAACAATTTTCAATAATATTTTTTATTACATTTTATGAAACACGGACATGGATGATAAAGATGTCCTAGACGATACCTACGTATAAACAACCTCCAATAATAATGAGATTATGAAATTAACCCTTACCTTTTACTTTAATTTATTATATGGTGATTTAACCTCCTTTATAATGGTTAAATCATGTCATTTAATTTTATCAGGACCATATCCATATTTATGATATCATATATTATCCTCTTATATCATTTTGTTAATAATTTTTCATTATTACTATTATTTCGTGTGTTAGCTTCTTCGTTTTCCCATTTCTATTTTGTCAAGTAAGTCATTTTTATTATGCATAGAAGGAAATTTATTCATATTCAAAATTAAATTAAATTAAAAATTATTATTTTTCATTATTATATAATTTTTATAATCATTCTTGAATGGTCAATGTGGAGATTGAGTCTCACCGCATCGTGGAGACGGTAAGCCGTACGTACGAACGAACAATAGTATCATTCCCTTGATGGTTAAATGGTATAGATTTGGATGGTATATTAATTATAAATAATCATTGTAATGTTATGTTCATTATTTATATCCATTCTACTCATCAATATACCAATCCAAATAAACTATTGTTGAATAAAAAATTTCACCACGGTGTGGAGACAGTAAACCATAAGTACGCATGCATGGTGATATTGTTATTCATATGATGGATAAAATGAGTAATATGGTTCTACCGTGATTATAATAACAGGTAATTAGATGAATTATATTTTATTTATTAATTTGGTATGGAAACAACATAAAAAGTGGATGTATAAGAAGAATAGAACTTTAAAAGAGGTGATAAAACAATTGCCTCTTTTTCAGGTATCTCTTTTTTATTTGAACAAAATGACTCTTTAGGATTGATTTATGCCCAAATTATGGCCTCAAAAATGTAGTGAGGAATGTTGGGAGAGGAAATAGGCAGGATTTTCCTAAGACAAAGGTATTTGGAGGTGTTAATTAAGGATAAGGAGAAGTTCCCCTTTATAAGAGAGGTGAGGGGTGCTTTTGGAAGATCATAAAATATTAATTTATTATAAATTTATTTTCGGTTTCAAATAGATATACAGTGATTTATTTCTAGTTTAAGATGATTATGTGTCCAAATATCATCAACCAATTAATTTTATGAATTTTTAGGTTATAAATTTGAGCTTATCTTTTCACTTCAACCCTTGGTTAAATAATATAACCTTTAACGTGACAACTGCTTTTTTTACCCTATAGGGTTAATATAGTTACTATAAAATTCCAAAAAAAATAAAATTGGATAACTTATGACATTTTTAACATGGTTAATTTTTTTTGTATGAACTTTATATTTTAATGAATTTTATAACATTTAATAAAATATTATTTATTTTAAAGTATCATTTATGCCAATTTTGATGCTATTCAATATTTGAATTTAAAACCAACATGATAAATTCAAACCAATAAATACAATATTTTACTAACATATATATGTTATTTAAAAAAATTATTCCATTAATTAAGTCAAATCTTATTAATTTTAATATTTTTTACATCATTTATTTTATATTTCCAGTGATAAAATAATTTCTACTTCACTACTGTGTGGTCATTAATAGTAATTATTTATGATCTAAAAATTATATATAAATTTCTATGAGGTAGGTCATTATTTTATCATTACATATATTTTTATAATTAATTTTATCTTTTTTATCTCTCTATATTAAAATTATTATAATTATATTAAATGAGAGTGTGACATTTTTTCACATTCATTAATTTTATTAATATTCATGTCATATTCAGGGAAAAAGGTCCATAAAATTATTCCATTTATAAAAATAGGTTATAAGGGTATAATTTAGTTATCCAATTGGATTTTGGTAGCTTTAACAGTAATTTTATAACATTTTTTTTACATTTAATTACCTGATTTACCATTAACTACAATCATAAAAAATTACTCTAGTTACTATTCATAATATCAAAAAACTAAAAGTAAACTATAAAAATAATTTTCACCAAAGGATTCCAAATATGGACTAATTTTTTTAAATTTTAAAACATAGAAGTTGTAGTAATAAATTTAAAATTAACCCCAGTTGACAAAATTAGAAAACGAGGTTTTCAAAAGTCAAAACCATTAAAAGATATCCATGTGTTTATATATAATTTGAATGTGAAAATAAATTAAATGATCTAAATTACATTAAATGATAATAAATTAATCTAATTATACTTTAAAACCCATTAGAAAGACAATTTAACAATATAAATAAATTAGATGAAAAGTAATTTATGAATTAAAATACAGTATTTTCACAATTCATTAAAACACCATAAATTTTTCCAAACTAAATTTTTATGACTCTATTCTAAATAAGAAGTTTATTTTGTCAAATTTAGTCAATAAAAGTATGAAATATTAGATTTAAAAAAGGGTTCTCCATTAAAAGGAAGTATATTTTTGAAAAATAATTCTTTTATTCGAAAAAATTGAATTTATTCTTATATCATATATAAGAAATAAATGAGTTGAATATTAAAATTATATAAAATTAAAAAGGTGATTAATAGTATTCCTAATAACTTTTTTTAATGTCTATTCATGGTGCACCTAAACTCGGTGTTGCATGTAGCGCAATATATTGATTTAGTTAAAAAGAAGTATAACATAGAAGCTTGGGGTGTTACATTATTCCATACATAAAATGATTTAGTCCTCACAATTTATAGAATATCAAATCAAAAAAAATATTTTTGTGGTTCTATTTCTTAATTTAGTTAGGTTCTCACATCGCCTCTTCAATTTTATGTTTTCTCCAAAGAATCATTACCTTATGAGTTGTCTGATTTCTTAAAACTTGTTCTCTGATATCGAGAATTTTGATAGGCTCTTCACAATAGGAAATATCATCTTCCATTTCTATTTCTTCATAGGTGAGTACATGTATTGGGTCTGGAATGTATTTATTTAACATTGATACCTGGAACACATCATAAAATTTTGAGAGACTTGGAGGCATTGAAAAATGGTAAGCTATAGCTACAATTCATTCTATAATCTCAAAAGTTATGAAGTTCATGGAACATAATTTACCCTTCTTACTAAACTGTATAACACCCTTCGATGGATATACCTTAAAATACATGATCCCCCACTTGAAATTCCAAATCTTTTGGTTATCAGCATAGCTATTTATCCTACATTGAGCATTTTTCATATGGGACTGAATAGTATTTACAATTTTCATTGTTTCCTCAACAAGTTCTGGGCCTATGAGTTTTCTATCACTAAAATAATCCCAAAAAGTCTGTGTATGACATCTCTTTCCATATAATACATCATATGGTGCCACGTGAATACTTGAATGGAAGATATTGTTATAGGAAAATTCAACTAGAGGTAAATACTTATCCCACATACATAGAAAGTAAAGTGAGAAAGATCACAACATGTCTTCTAAATTTGAATAGTCTTCTTTGATTGTCCATTAGTTTGAGGGTGGTAGGAAGTTCTGAAATGAAGCTCAGAATCTAAGGCCTTTTGAAGATTTTTCTAAAATTATGATGTAAAATGGGGACCACAGTCAGAAATAATAGATATTGGTACTCCATAAAGTCTTATAACATCATTAATATATAGTATTTTTAAATTTTAAAGTGGTAAATCTTTTATTATAGGAGAAAATATGTTGATTGGGTAATAAAATCAACAATAACACATATCACATCATTCAATCAAGGAGTCTTTTGTAACCTCATGATGAAGTCCATTGTTATATCATCACATTTACACATAGGTATAGGATGAGGTTTCATTAATCCTCTAGGATTTTGTTTTATATCCTTCACATATTGGAAAACTAAACATCTTAACACACAATAAAAAATGTATCTCTTCATGTTGTCCCACAAAAAATGTTTTTTGAAATCTCTATATGTTTTAGTGGCATCAGGGTGTATAGAGATTTTAAATCTATGATCAATATACAATAATTCCATTTTTAGCTTAGGTATAGCCAGAACAGAAATCCCCTTCCTAAATTTTAAAATTCCATCTTCAAATATGAATTCAATCAATCTCTCATCTATAACAACATTAATTTTCTTTTGAAATTCCTCATCATAAGATTATGAAATTTTTATCTTTTCGAATAAAGTTGTTCTGGAAACCATTTTAAAAAGTAGTGATGTTTCACCTTCCATGATAATTCACATATCCATCTTTACTATATCCATGAACATCAGATCCTTTTTAACTTTCATTTTATTTAGAACTCCATGTTCCTTTAAACTCAAAGAATATTCCCCCTTATTTTCCATCCCTATATGGTAGTGTATTGTGAAATAATAATGGTTGAGTAGCTCAACCCATATCCTTTGTCTTATGTTGAGTTTTTTATGTCAGAAAATATATTTCCAACACTTGTGCTGTGTATATATCGCACAACATTCACCAATGATATATTTTCACCAAATTCTCAGAGAAAATATTACAGCTACTAAATCAATATCATGAGTTGATAGTTTTGTTCAGGAATTTTTTATTTCCTTCGTGAATAAGTAATAACCCTTTCATTCTATATAAGTATGCAACCAAGTCATTTCCTTGATGCATCACAATAAATCAAAAAACCATCATTCCCCCATGCTGAATTTGGGATAGGATAATTATCTAATACTATCTTCAATTCATCAAAACATTCTTCACACTCTTTTGTCCAAAATAATTTAACCCCTTTATGTGTGATCTTGGTTAATGGGTTTTTCAATTAGGAAAAATTCTAGACAAAATGAAAATACTAACCAAGTTAAATAATGAAACTGTGTACCTCGATTATACTCATATATGCTAGAAATTCATGGATTTCCTTTTTCTGTGAATGATCAATAGAGATTCCATTCTCGGAGACAATATGTACAAGAAAATAAATTTCTTGAATTCATGATTCAAAATTTCTAAACATCCCATATATTACATTTCTTCTAAGAGTTTTCAGAAAAATTAATAAGTGTATGTTATTATGTTTATAGATTTTTAAGTATACCAAGATATGATCAACAAATACTACAACAAAATAATAAATATATTCCATGAATACTTTGATCATTAGATCCATAAAAATAGATGGTGCATTAGTCAATCCAAATGGAATTACTATAAATTTTTAATGACCATACCACTTTCAGAATGATATATTTTATATATCTTACTTTTTACACTTAATTTATTAAATCCAGAATGAAGGAAAATATTTGAAAAATATTGAACTCCATGATGTTTATCAAATAAATAAATGATATGTGGTAGGGGATACTAGTTATTTATTGTAGTATCATTGATTTCTCTATAGTCTATGCACTTCTTCATTGATCCAACTTTCTTCTTAACAAAAAAAACGGGGATCCCCATGGAGAAACACTATGAAAAAGAAATACATTATTACTCAAATCCTCTATTTGTTCCTTAATATCTACTATTTCCACATTGTCTATTCTATAGGGTATTTTTGATATTTCCCTTGGATTATGGATTAAATAAATGGTAAACCCAACTTACCACTCTGGAGGACATCTAGGTAGATCCTCTAGAAAGAAATCAATATATTCTCAAAAAAATAGGTACATACTTAATTTTAATTTTTCTTTCTTCGTCCTGAGATTTTATTTTCTCTTCCTCCCCAAGAATCTCATTTATTATAGCTACAGGGATGGATTTTGAAAACAATTAGGTGATGAAGTTTTTTCTCTAAAGATATTGGATTCTACAACTTCCACACTAATGACAACTTCATTCTTCTTGTAATAATGTTTTGTATCATATTTTTATAATCAATATATACTGAGGATTATATAAATTTTAACCATAGGGATGATGATAAAGTTAACTGATAAAGCCAGTTTATATGCCATAATGGGAATTACCAAACACATCTTTGTTTCAATGAGACTTTTCTTAAGGTATTTTAATGGCAACTCCCTTGATAATATGAATTGGAAATATATAATTTTTAAATAAAATCCGGAACATATAAAGGAATTTGAGGATCCCAAATAAAATAAATCGTTGGATAAATTAGAGTAAATGATTAATGTACACGCCACCACGTCATTAAGAACTGTAACCTCAGTAGTTGTGATCACAAAAGATTGGCCTTGCTCTCTCAGACTTTTTTGGGGAGGAATGATTCATTGATGATTAGGAAAATAATTTGCATAATCTCCTATATCTTTGTAATTGTAGCAATAAATATTGGTAGATTCATTCTTCCCCTTGAAATCATGATCATGGTGGTCTTCTTACACACACTTTTAACAAACTCCCATACCATTTAGGCAAGTATTATGGTGTTTCTTAACAAAATTATTATTGGGTGGAAATTCAAAAATTTACCTTCTTCTCCTTAATTTCTTTTCCATAGTTTTCAATGGACCTCTTCTTCTCTGGCTTTACTTTAATGTCACAAGACTTAGAGAATTCCTTTTCTATCTTGATAGCACCTGAGACTACATCTTCGTATGATGAAAAATATTTTGATACCATTTCTCATTAAAGGAATGGTTTTAACCTATCAAATAATTGATCAATATTACTTCATGGGTTACGTATGTAGTCTGCATCATGCCTTAATAACCTTGTGAAGTTAACT
The DNA here is from genome assembly GCA_963277665.1 of Viscum album. Taxonomy (NCBI): domain Eukaryota; kingdom Viridiplantae; phylum Streptophyta; class Magnoliopsida; order Santalales; family Viscaceae; genus Viscum; species Viscum album. The sequence goes on from OY728120.1 coordinate 1,133,812,529, forward strand.
TTATATTTTGCAACATTATCATCCTCCTTCTGCCCCAAACGCAAAAATTATATCTCCATATCTTCTCGTAGATCACAAGGAATGTATTTTTCTAGTGAGAGTTCGTTAAGTTCACTCCATTCCATATTTGCGACCTCTTAATCTTCCTTAATGTTTTTAATTAATGACCACCATTGATTGACATACCTGGATAGATGATAGAATTATATTAAAACCTTTTCCCTTTCATTACTCCCCAAAGTAGGGATTATTTTATATATAGTACATATCCACTACTCAACTAAAAAAGGATTTGTAGTCCCATTTAATATTGTGGGTTGTGGCCTCATTTGGTGGTTTAACATTGAACCTCTTTTTAGTGGATCAGGATAATATATATGGGTAAGTTTATTTTTCATAACCTATGTTTGTTTTCCCAGTATAGTTATAAGTTGTTCAGTACTAGTTGTATCACCAACACCACTGTCATTATCATTCTCATGAGTTCAATACCTACATGGATTTCATGAATTAATATTCTTTTTATTCCATCCACTTGTTTCCATTTTTAAACTTTGTCATACACTATATTGGGATATAAATCATAATGTATAATTCTAAACAAGTAAAATAAATTGAAAAATTTGTGCATATCTAATCCATAATTATAAAAATGGTATCTTTGGAGACATATTTACTCATAAATCCTTTATAATGTTTTGTAAAGAAAATTTGAATTAACCTAAGAATATCCCATGGGAGTGACAAACTAGGTGGGTAGTAAGGCCATTTGTCATGTATCAGGTCACCGTGAGTCAATCCTTGAACACCTTGTCAGAGTTACTACTCCTAGGTACATCTAATCCAGAACCATGTCCAATTGTAGTATCTAAATGAAAATTAATTTTCTAGTAATACCCACATAATATCTATATTACCAAAATTCTATGATTTTCTTATATATTTATTCTCAAATTATATCATAGGGGTAATGTTCCTTAATCAGTGTTTTTTTTCAAAATCTAGTTTTCAAGGTTTGTATTAAACATCCTCTAATACCAACTATAATGCCCAAACCCTAGTTTCCCAGAGTTGGTGCATTATTTTATTACATTGGAATGATCACAAGAAAATCAAATCCTAAAGGAATGAATAGTTTATTAGCCTTAGATATACTATTTACAAATATAATTTCTCCATTAAATCTTGAAATGAAAAACAACATATTATCCTCTCTGAAGACTCTCATTTCCCATAGGCTATCACTACAGGTCAATCATAATATAATTCTTCACATCCTATAGTAAAATGAAACATAAGAAAGGGGTGATCTCAAATGCCCAGTAAGGATAAACAATATAGCAGAAGCTATCATAAATAAGAATAAACTTTTAAGGAAATTTGTAAAACAGAAACAGAATACTTTAAACACAATCTTAAAAATAATATAGAAACAAATAAATTAATTAATTCCATTCAAACATTCACATGGATATTCTACAAGTCAAATAATCATATGTAATATTAATAACTAATCTAATAATGAGGGAATGCATAATGCAATACATCATAACCATACCTTCAATGCCACCGGCCAAGACTAAAAATAAACATATCGTTAAGACCTTGTGATAAGACAATAGTTTGTCTCATGATACCAACCAATTAATTAAGGGGATATAGTATGTCCCACCCATCACTTATTAAGTCTAATGCATTCCTCTTATGAAAGGTGTGAATCAAAACATGAATATTCCTATTAAAATTAGCATATGAAATTTTAATACTTTAACTATAAACCATGAATGGTATAAAAATAGAACATCCACATTAAAATATATCATAAACCCTTTAATACAATACAGAAGATTTTATCATAATAAATCAACCACAATTAATCATAAAATCCAAAAATAGATGTTGGCATAGATGAAAATAATCTAATAAATTCATTAAAACTCTTTGATATAAATATCCCTTTTTACTTTGAAAACATATAAAATATGCGTAATTATAAAAGGGAACATTTCTTTTAAAAATAGCCTTTTATGATTTTAATTAAAAATTCAAAAAGTTAAGGCATCATTATGGTAAAAAAATATTCTCTCACACCGTATAAAATAAAAAAACATTATTTCATTAATTTTTCAAAAAGGTTATAAAGTACCTCATTTGGAAAATGACATTAATATTCTATTTTAAAAAATTATAAAAATTAAAACATGGGTAAAAATAATATAAAAAATTTTCTATAATATTTTGAATTATATTTTATGAAAAATGAACATGGATGATAAAGATGTCACAGTAGATTTTTACATACAAACAAACTCAGATAATAAAGAGATTGTGAAATTAACCCTTACCATGTACTTTACATTAGTAGAGGGAAAGTTAATATCATGTATAATTGTTAAATCATTTTATTAAGTTATACTAGGACCATATCTATATTTATTATATCATATATGACCCTCTTATATCATTTTGTCAAAAAAATTACTATTACCATTCTTTTGGGTGTTAACTTCTTCATTTTCCGATTCATGTATTTCATGTATGTCATGTTTTTTATTAATTGGACGTATTTTATTTGTATAAATATTGTCATTAAATTCATAATTAATATTATTAATTATCATATAAATTTTATAATAATTATTGAATGGTTAACATGGAGAATGAATCTCACCGTGTCTTGGAGACAGTAGGTCGTACGTACGCCCGAGAAAATGTATCATTCCCATGATGGTTAAATGATATGTAATTGGATGGTATATTAATTATTAATAATCTATATCATGTTATATTAATTATTTATATCCATTATACTCATCATTATACACATCCAAATAAAGTATTGTTGAATAATAAATTGCACCATGACGTGAAGACAGTAAGCCATATGTATGCACGTATGGTGATATTGTTATTTGTAAGATGGATAAAATGAGGAATATTGTTTTCCCATGATTATAATAACATATCAGTTTTTATATGATTCAATACTTATTACTTTTTTATATAAACAACATATAAATTGGAAGTAGAATAAGAAAATAACTTTCAAAGAGGTGATAAAACAATTGTCTCTTTTTAGGGCATCTCCTTTTGATTTGCACAAAAATACTCCATGGGATGGCTTTATGCCCAAATTATGGACTCTTGGTTGTATGTAGGGATGTTGGGTGAGGAAATTGTTATGTTTTTTTCTATAAAAAGGTATTTAGAGGTGTGAATAAAATATAAATAGAAGTTCTCTTTTATAAGAGTGGTGAGGGGATCTTTTGGAAGATCTTAAAATATTAAATAATTATAAATTTATATTCGGTTTCAAAGAGCTCAAAAGTTATTTATTTGAAGGATAAGATGATTATGGGACAAAATAACATAATCCAATGAATTTTAGATATGTTTAGGTAATAAAACTAACCTTATCTTTTTTATTTAACCCATAGTTAAATAATTTAACATTTACCATAACAGCTTGTCTTTTTACCTTATAGGGTTAATATAGATACTATAAAATTTAAAAGAGGACCAACATTGAATATTTTATGAAATATTAAATACTATACAAGTTGTTTGGATGAACTTTATATTTTAATAAAGGACAACATTTAATAAAATTTTAATTATTTTAAAGTATCATTTATGTCATTTTTGATACTATTCAATATTTTCATTTAAAACCAACATTATCACTTTGTAAAAATACTTACAATATGTTACTATAAGTTTTGTCTTATTTAAAATAAATTTATATAATTAATTAATTAAAATTATATTTATTTTAATATTTTTAATATCATTTATTTGATCTTTATATTAATAAAATAATTTCTACTTCACTATTGTATCATCATTAATGGTAATTATTTAACCACTAAAAATTAAAAATAAATTTATATTATGTAGGTAATTATTTTATATTTCTATAATTTATTTATAATCTATGTTATCTCCTAGAGATATCTATTTTCAAAATAATTATACCTATAGGAAATGAGAGTATGGCATTTTATCACATTCATTAATTTTAATAATATTCATGTCATATTTATGTAAAATGGTCCATTAAATTATTACATTTAGAAAAATAGGTGATAAGGGTCTAATTTGGTCATACAATAGTATTTTAGTTGGGTTTAGGATAATTTTATAATTTTATTTTTGTCTTTAATTACCCGATTTACCGGTAACTGTGATAACAAAAATTTATTAAAGTTACAATTCATAACATCCTAAAAAATAAAATTAAACTATTAACATAATTTTGGAACAACTAATTTCAAATATGGAACCCATTATATAATATTTAAAACACATAAGTTTTATTAATTAATTTAAAATTAATCCTTGTTTACAAAACAAGAAAGCGAGTTTTTCAAAATTAAAAACCATCAAAAGATTGGAATGTGTTTTTATCTAATATTAATGTGAAAATAATTCCAATAAAAAAAATTATATTAAATTATAAAAACATATTATAACTATACTTTATAACCAATTGAAAGGATAATATAACAATATAAATAAATTAGATGAAAAAGGAGTTTGGAATTAAAATGCAGGTTTTTCACTATTTATTAAAACACCAAAAATCTGTCCAAACTAAATTTTTATGTCCTGCTTCAAAAGAAGAAATTTATTTTTTCAAATTGAATATATAAAAGTGTCAAATATTTGATTTAAAAAGGGTCCTACATCAAAAGGAGTTAAAACTGTATTTTTTTAAAAATACTTCTTTTACTATAAAAATTGAATGTCTCCTCATATCATATCAATAAAAATATGAGATGAATCTTAAAATTATATAAAATAAAAAAATTAGTTAAAATTATTCAGAAACACTTTTTTATAAAAATGTATTATCATGGAATGCTTCAACTCAGACTTATGTGATGTGCATGCTACTGAATTATTTAAGAAAAGCATATCGTTGAAGTTTGGGGTGTTACAGTTATGACTTGATTCAATATTTACAAAAAAAATACCATAATTTATAATAAATTAATATATTTTATAAATTTTTTAACATTTATAACATTATCTAACAGATAAATTTTAAGGTTAAAAACATAAATTTCCTCAATAACTATTTCAATAAGCTATGTATGTGTATTTTGAAACAAAAATTTCTTAACCATGGAAATTTTATTTGATAAAATTAATTTCATATTTATTATTATGATCATAAAATCATCTTATGAAGGGAAAATTTAATTGTGGTAATTTTAATTAACTATAAAGTGTAAAAATAAAAGTTTCCTCGGTAAAAGTACACTTGGGTAAAAACATAATTAAAAGGTAAATCCATAAATCACTCGATTATACCTCCAAAATGAGTGTTACAGATGAATTTTAAACCTCACCTTGTCCGAAAATAAATTATTTTTAAAATTTCAATCCATTTAAAATAGAATAGTGTCCTGGAAGTATTAAAATATAATGGGTGTTAATAAAAGTTCCATTTTCCTCTCTTATAAATGGGGATCACTTACAACCTTTAAAAGATAAACCTCCCATTAAAATCCATCCTTTAAAAAGTTAAATTTTACTCTCCGTATAAACCTATCCCAAAAAAATATTCCCATAATCACTCTTATAGTTATCCAAGTCCCTTCAATTTCTGGGGAACTTCCAATGAAAAATCAAGTCTTTAACGCATGTATTATCTCTTCTTAAGTTTTTCTCGTAAATATTACACTTCCAGATTTATTATCACCATAATAATATGATGAATTATATATATTAAGTATTAAAATATTTTCTTATATTAATGTTACAAGATTATTTATTCATTTCCACCCACTAAGAAAAATAAAATAACATCGTTAGTGCATTTCACAAACAACCACATCTACAAAGTGACATCATTTTTTTTATTACCACCATTAATGGATGGTATTAATAGTGGTAAAAATAAATAAATATTATATATATCATATAATTCTGAATATGTATTTTAAATTTAATTTCAATCTTTACCCCCTCTCATCTGTTGAGAAACATGAATGTTAATCGTGCATACGTGTGGATTACCACCAACAAAATGAAATGTTATTCATTTTTCATTTATATTTTCATAAATTATCTAAAAATATTAAAATATGGTTCAAAATAAAAAAAATATCACTATTATTCTATTCTAGGTATATGATTTTAAAATAAAACTCCTCCATAACTATACTCACCAATCGAGTTAAATCATATTCATGTTTTGATCAGTTTAACCACCTACATGAATAATGTTATAAAACTCCATTATGGATGAATATCGAAACATGAAAAATAATATTATTATAATATAATAACCAAATAATGATATGTTTAAGGTTATATAAATATTGTATTAATTATTTTATATATTATTAAAGTATCGTTTTTTGTTCTCTAAAATCATTGAAATAGACAAACAGTGATTCTATTTTCACAATATGTAACTAAAAAACATATGGAATAATATAATATATTTATAAATAAATATAATAAATATTTTTGAGTATATTAAATTATATATCAATCAGTCCCTTGGTTTTAAAGTATGGGTCATGACATCAGAATTATAAAACGTGTGAAGACGATTAAAGTTCATAACACATGATCGTTGAAATAAGATATAACTAACCAATATTTAAATAATAAATAATTAAAAATAATGATTATAAAAGGTAACCTATATGAATAATTTTATTAAATATATGGATAATTTATCTATGTTTTTATTATAGGAATATAGAGTTTCATTAACAAATAGAGGAATCATAGTTAGGGTTTGTTGTCTTAAGTTTACTTTCATTCAGGTAAGATTTCATGTTTCTCACATATTTATCATTAATGTGATATAGAATAATCTATATTGATTTCATGTATGAAAAATATAATTCCTTAAATTAACTTTTATGTTCAATTTCTTGGTAGACATCTCATTCCCACTTTGTTATTACAATAACATTTTCATAAGGGATTCTTTCTCTCAAATTTTAATTACTTAAGACATGTTAAATTTATACACCATGTTCCATTTTTAATGTTGTAAATAATTAAATATTTCCATTTTTTATCATTTTATTATTATATTTAGTTATTTATTTAATTATATAACTCTCATGGGGTTTTTATTTAAATTTAACAAGGGATGTAAGGGGTTTTCATTACTCAAATCATTTCTATTGGTCATAATCACTCTTCATTGACTATAATCATTAAATATTGGTATATTATAACCTATTATGGTGTTATGTTCTATTTTTAACTTATTTTATAGGGAAATCATGACACAGAGAGAATTACTCTTCCTTTATTATTATATTGTTTTGTTTAAATCTATATTTTTATAAATAAAATCAATTAATTTTAAATGATTTTTCTTCCATGTCCATGTTTTTACATCTTTGAAATGTTATCCTTTAACAAATGTAAATAAAAATTGTTTTTATATTCAATTATCCTTTTATTACCCTTTATCATTATAAAATATAATTTTCACCTTCATTTTTTACAATATGGGTTTTCAACATGGTTATTTAAATATGTTCAAAAGGGTTTTTCCAACATTTAAAAAAGCAATGTTTTATTATCCACTCCATGATTTATTTGATAACCTTTTTCCTTTTTAATGTATATATTAATAAATATTATTCTAAAAGGATAAATTTTTTAATGTATATTCACTTCCCCTTTTGAAAACTATATTCCTTTTTAAGGTTCCATTATTAAATATTATTTTTTAAAAGAAATATTTTTCAAATTATTTTCACTTATCCTTTTTGATAAACTTTATTTATTTCAAGGATGTTTTACATGGAATTTTTTTATTAAGTTTTGAGTAAGACTTATTTAATCCTTCACAAAAATTTATTTTCGAAACTAATTTTTATATTGATGTTTTAAAAGGTTTAGTTAAAAATATTATATTCTCACATGTATTTACCCTATAATGTTTATATTTTATTAAGTTATGTTTTGGTTACGCTATATATAGGTTTTTATATATGATTACTTTTAGAAAATCTTATTTTTGATATATTATTATTTATTATGTTCATGATATGTGGTGTTTTTTAATGTTTTAATAAACGAATTCTTTTCCCAGGTTTCTTTATGATAAGATGAATGTATGATTTTCTAGTTGCACAGAAATGTATGGATTATGAGATGGGTGAGACCTATATCTCCCGCCAATGCATTGGTTAATGGATTATATCTTATGAGTTTAAATTTGAAATTAATATTTTATAAATTACCTAGGTTCATAATGGTTGAGTGTAATGGAATTAATCCCTACTCAGAATTTTATATGAGAATAGGTTAAAATTTAACTAGTTTCAAAAAGGGTGAGTAACATGGAATTAAGACCTAATCACAATTTTTTATGTTAACATGTTAGTAAGTCTCTATGTTCACAAATGGTGAGTTTTATGGAGTTAAACACTTCTCTTAAGTTTATTTGTGGACTGGTTTGCAATTATCTAGGTTCACAATGGATGAGTGTGATGGCTTTTAGATCTGCTCACAATTTTACAAGTGAGCTGGTTGGTGGGTAGCCAGGTTCACAAAGATAAGAAATCATATATTTATTATTATTCCACCTTCATTCCAATATTCATGTATATAATTATATTATTAATTTTTTATATTCTCATTCCTTGGTAAATGTGTTGTCGTTTGAGATTTTATTCCCATCTTTCATGCTCATGGTTAACACTTATTATTTTTTGTTCTTTTAATTCAGATATTTTTTCTTGTTCATTATTTTCCCCATTTTTATGATCTAATGATTAATGACTTTGTTATATTTACAACAACTAACAATTTGAGATCACCACTTTCTTATGTTTTCATTACCTATGTTATGAATATGATTATACCAGGTGAGGTATATAAGAAAGAATCTATTGGAGTGCTATTATGCAGAAATGTTCGCAAGTGTAGTAAAATAAGATGTTTATGTAGATAATGTCCAGGAAACTAAACCTTTTATCCCATTAGTTGTGAAACTATTTGTGAGATGTATTATTGAAATCATGTGATTAATTTTGTTTTTATGTCATGTCTTTAATTAGAATATGTATGACCCATGGTCACCACTATGACTATATCGAAGAGGGACAAAAAAACATCAGGAACATCCACAAAACCGCATGGAACCCTTTTCTTTATCTATATCCTAAAAAACCAAGTCTATATATACCCCACAGTTATATTAACGTTGTGAATTTAATATTTTTTGGTAACCAACATGAATCTATATAATTTATTTCACCATCAATACCATTAATTATAGTTTGAAAATAATGTTTTAAAACCCCTTTCATTGAAAAAAATCAGAAATGCTTTGGTTTATTTTAAAATACACTATGTTATACAAAAATATGAATATAGAAAACATATATAAAGTATAGGGAAACATGGCATGATTAACATAAAGCTCAAATAGTGAAAATGGAAATAATTAGTCACACATCTCTATCTAAAACCACATATACATCCTTGGATTAGACATATGTGTCGAAGGAAATTAGAAATCACTATAGGAACACTAGCTGAAATATATAACATGTTATCATCCCAATAGTAATCAAGGAGTAACTGATTACATAATTATCTCCACAAGGTAATAAAATCCATAGCACTATCTCACATGGTCTGACTAGGAAACATTAACTAGCCAGAACACAATCCATAGTATGGATACTTTAGTCTAGTTTACCAACTCACCCAAGTTCTCCCATGTGAATCCAACTATTAATACATAAAAAACACATGCATAGTTATTAATATAGTCAAAAATACATTAAACAATGAAAACTACCTTTCTAAAATCATCCATTAAAATCATAGAGTAGTTTAAAATATTTTTAAAACATTTCTTCAAAGACGTTGTAAGCACGGATCTATTTTCATTGAGAATACACTTTAATTCATCTTTTTAAAACTAAAATATTCCATAAAATCATTAAAAATATTCATCATCACTCAAAAATATATTTTTATAATAATAGTGGAGCCCAAAACAAAAAATTAAAATCCTAAATCTTAAGGTCTGTCAAGGGAAAGACAAATTAATTAGCAACACCCAAATTTAAATTGTGTAAACCTCATAAAAATTATCTAAAACCACTATAAATGAGTATCATGGATCCCATAATGCCTATACCATTATGAAATTTCATTATTAATATATCCCGTAACTTAGTTCCCCCCACCCACATCCATATTGGGTTTTGAATCCAATATAAAAGGATGAAAATGGTAATAGAGGAAAAAAAGAGGAGAAAACCATACGATATCAAGAAATTACCCAAATATTAAATAAAATACACTAATTAAGAAAGGTATTATATGTATCCATGGTTTAGGGTGGCTTATATTCATGACTAGGGATATAGGGCGAGAAATAATGGTTAAAATTAACAATGTTAAGAAGTTCATTTCATATTTTTATGTAAACAGGGGAGGGCACATGGTTTTGGTCTCACTACTACCAAAAATATTTTATAACCCTTTGGGTCACCCCCAATCCCAAAATCAAGCTACATGGTTTCCCCCTAAAATCCTAAAATAGTTCTAAAAATCACGAACTCGACATGAAAAGTGACATTGGTTCCATAATACCTCCTTTTGCACTGCTAGGAGCATGGTTAGTAATAAATGTGTGATAGATGTGTGCGTACGAATTGATTCCCCAAAAATTAATATATTCAACCCCTAACTCCCAAAAACTCAAAAATAGTATAAAATAAAATAATAATACTTAATTAAATACATACTAGTGACCAAATAGATGTCACAATTCTACCCACCATGCCACTTTCTATCCACAAATATTTCTTAGGGTTACGAACTCAATAAAAGGTGAAGAAATGGATCTCTTAACCCTTAATCATACTACTGTGTCTTTTATGTATCTCCACCACACTATCGTAGCACATAAAAAATTGGAAATGACTTACCAGACAACACCTTATTATGAAAATTCATGATATGACCAAGCTACTCAACAATTGTGATGTTGGGCTCATCTTCCATATCTTCCCTCTAGATCATTAGAAATGGTTTTTTATAGTAATTCTTCAGCTAGGATATGTGAATCACATCACAAATAAATGTAATATGTGGTGGTAAATCCAAATTTTCTATATAATAACTATGATTCTTCAAGCTATGAAATTACCTAACATAACATAGAATCAGCTTACCATGTCTCACCAGTTGATAGTGTCCTCAATGAGGAGAATCTTTTAGAAACACCTGATCACCTACCAATAACTCTATAGTATTTTGATGATGATAAAAATATGATTTTTAATTACTCTAAGTATCACCACCCTCTTCTAGATCAATTATACATTCTATATCATATCCTAAATTATTCTTCGCCCCAACAAGGAGCACTCACCCAATTCCACCCAACAGAGAGAAGATAGACATGGTCATCCATATAGAGCTTCAAAGGGATATATATTAATTGTTTATTTTTAGATATTACTATATTTAAATTCAATAAAAAAAATATTATTCTCTTAAGAATCATTAAAATTAATCGCAGAGACTCAATGTATATCCTAGAAGATCTTGATGGCCTACTCAGTCGAACTATCCATATAAGGGTGAAACCATAAAGAATAAATTATTTATGATCCCATTTACTATAGAATATTATTCAAAAACCATTAGGTTATGTGAAGGTATTAATCAAAAAAAACTTCCAAAAAGCATCATAAAGCCTTCAGATCTCTCTGACATTCAGTTATCTGAGATCTTCTTCATTAGTTGACTCTTTTATTGGATGCAAATGATATTATTTAGTCAACTAATTGATTATCAATCAAATATCATCCTTCCCATATTGATACTAAGGCAACCCCATTATGAAATACGTGGAAATATCTTCCCACTTCCACACTATGATAGGTTGGGTTTGTAATAGACTGAGAGGTCTCTTATACTCAACCTTTGTCTTATGATAGGTAATTAACTACGATACAAAATCATAAACTAGTAATATCATCCCAAGACACCAATACCAACATTATAAATCATAAAACATCATGGTTTCTCCAGGGTGAATAACCCAACTAGACTGGTTCCCATGATATATCAACTCATTCCTCAAGGCCATGTAAATAAAAATACTATTGAAAAATATAATATCACCATCCAGATGACAAGAAAAAAATAGTGTTCACTCCCTTATTTAAAACAATATTAAGAGGCTTATAATTAGGATCTTCTGACAATTGAACACAAATTTTATCATCTAATTAATATGTGACTTGCACACAAGTCTAGAACACTTTCTCATTTTCCTCTTCCACATCAAAAAACATCTTCGTAAACAAACCTGTTAAGAACCATTTATCCTTATATTTCATCACTACCTTAGTAATTATTTTTTTAATCAAGGCATTAGTTATCACATTCGACATTATAGTTGTATAATATATGTTGATGTCAAAAATATTAGAGATACTCCACCGACCACCACTACCAAATATTAAAGTCCCTCTACTTGAAAATATACATCATAATATTATTTTCTATGTTATAAAAAACCATATTACTTGTTCCTTTAGTTTTATTGTATTTTCATAAGTTCCAAAGGATCATTAGGAAGCATGTAAATCCTAAGTGATCACATGGATTTTGTTTTCTATAAAATTTGGATGTGTCTCGCTAGCAATAGAAAGATCTAAAGAAGATCACATGATCACATCACATGATCCACATGTGTATAATATGATCTCTTTATTAGATAATGCGATGAACTTAATGAAACTCCATCATTTTCATTGGATTTATTGAATATTACATGTGATGAAATTGAAGATACCACATGATTTTCATGGGATCTCAGGAGTAGATCATGTGAAGTGCTTGAATAAACCATATTATTTTCAAGGGATCTCATGAAGGTATCACATGATGAACATGAAGGAAGAGAGGCTAGAAATGATGAAGATTACTCATGGTCATTATAAATTACATTACTACATGATTGGCATTTAATTTCATGAGGATATCACATGAGGCACTAGAAGGGAATTTCTCCAGCTGTATGATTGTCATTCGATCTCAGAATTGGGTCACACAACGAACTGGAAGGAAATATTGTTGACCACAACATGATCATCAATGTATCATGTGATGGGATCACACGATGACTACATAATAGTGAAGGAATATCACGATGGAGCCATGTGATATGCTGAAATAAAATGATGGTGATCACATGAAGTGATTGAGATATATGAGGTTTGATCACAAGAAGTACATGTGACATGAATTGGGTGATCATGTGAAGTGCTTGCGATATGTGGTATGCAATTATTTGATGTTCCTGTGACATGCATGGGTGATCATGTGAAGAGATTGAGATATATGGCAGGTGATCACATGAAGCACTAGAAATATTTCATAGAGGTCAACATGAATTCTAGGACTAATCATGTGAATCATGCAAGTATGATATCAAATTCATTTTAATTGGTGGATAAAAGTAATTTATATATTTAATGTTGTGGATTTATTAGTATAAATACCCCTTAACCCATCATTATGAATTATAAGAAGTTTTCATAAGTGTTTTTATTCAAATATAAGTATTTCACATGTATTAAGGTCTTTCCCCAAAATCACATGATCTATATAAATTGAACATATTCTCATAAAGGGGTGACATGATGGGATCAACATAAGTGAAGTATTCATTAGATGTTTGTTTACATAGATAGACCCATTTATTTTACTTGAACAGTGTAACCTGAATAAGGTCATGTTCCAAAGGCATTTAATTTTTGTAAACATAAGAATCTCTCACAAAGGGATCTTTTGGAGAGATATCACAAAGAGGTCTCACATAGAGGTATCATTAAGGGGTATCATAATGGGGTATCATGAAGGGTACTCATTGAGAGTTATCTATAAGGTTCTAATTGAGGTTTCTTGCAACGAGGGTTTATAAAAGGGTTATGTTCCAGTGTATCATGAAGGGGTTACAGGTCATGGTCGTGTGAAAGGATATATGTAACAGGGTTTCCCTATTAACATCACCACTATTTTATTTGAATAATAAATAAGAATAGGAATATGAAGAAGAAGAAGAAGAATATTGAGGATCTTTACCTTCTGAAGATACTTGTAAAGGATTTTCACACACTACAAAATCCAAGGTAGAGAATGGAAGAATTTGAATCACTTGAATAAATTTCTAAAGTGAGGGGGAGTTTCTATTAAAACTCATGTAAAGGTTCAACCCAAGGGGATGTTCACATCAAGCCCGTAAAGGAGTATGAGAATTTCAAATGAACCTATCTTAGATTTTTGTAACTCAAAACAATAGAAGATATTTTTCTTTTTCCTACATTCCAACTGTTTTTCCTTCTAAATTAGTGATCATAAGAGGTAAGTGTGAAGGATGTGATATCAAAGTGATATTGCATCTACCCCAAAAATTTTAAGGGTAGTGAGCTCAACATAGAGTGACTTGGCCTAAACTAATAGCATTTCACTTTAGTTAATTTGGTATATTGTCACATTTCATTTTTATGCTCCTTGTAAATATCCTAATGAGGGTGAACCAATTAAAAATATTTGTTCCCTTGTTCATTCATTTTTGATTCACTATATATATATAATTAGTGACCCTTATAATAAATAGTTCAAAATCTAGTGGGGCGTGAATAATTTTGAAAGGAATATACATAACTTGATTCTCCCACCCCCTCATCTCATGGAATTTAAGCCACTTTTGGCCCAAAAAATAGTTATCAGGGAAAGGATCTTATTATTTCATATTTTCTCTATTTTCCCCAATTTATTTTCAAATTTGATGTTTCAGTTTGCTTTATTTTTTTTATTCCATGAAAAAGGAAATAACATAACAGAAGAAGCATAAGTCTAGTGGAATTCATTAGTATGGAAGTGTCTATATAATGATTTGTTTTCAAATGAACAAAACAAACAATTTACAAGATAAGGATTTGGATAAATCTATTTATGAGACTAGTTAATCATTAAATGATGCAGTAATAATGAGTGAATAACATGACATTCCAAGTGTTTTTGGAACTACTAAAGATGAAGAAATTCTATGAAAGAAAAACATGAAAGTATTCCACGTGAAAAAGGAAATAAATCATAAATTAAGAGTGAAAATTAATTCTAAATATATCTTGATCCGTTAATAATAAATTGAATTCAACAAGATAATATATTTAAATAAAATACATGTTTAAGTGTCCACTAATCTAAGGGAGAAGAATGATTCCCAAGTCTATCAACTGCAACTAATATCCATAGAGATGAAAGAACTCAAATATAATAAAAATGAAAGGAATTTAAAATTAAAATAAATTCCGAATTTGGAAGCCAAAAATGATGATCTTACTACAAACCTATCATAACAGTTAAAGGAGAGTAGAAGGATATAATAAGAGAATGTGTGATTTAATGATTATGTTGCATAGATGAATTCTAAGAAAAAAGATAAAGGTGACCTAGTGGATAATCTATCTAGGTAATGGGAAGATGGGATAACTAGTGGTAATATTCTTAAGATATATCTTAATGCATAACATGAAACAAGATATAGGAAGATTCAAAATATTAGATAAGAACTATAATTATTGATGATAGAAGTGGATAAATCTAATACAAAAGGAAATCCTAAATTGAAGGGTGTCTTTATCGAATATTTTACTATCCATAGGTCGGTAATAATGAAAAGAAAAAAACTATTTTTAAGGGAAAACATTAAATTATTGTCTCATCCTAAAGGTCGTGTAATTTTTTAAATCTAGTATTATCTATGATGAACCTCCTCCCATGTATGTGTGGAAGAGACTCATGAGAAAGTCCAGAAATAGGGAAAACTATATATGTGTTGGAAATATATTTAAAAATATATTATTAGGAATTACTAAAAATATAAACTATTTCATGGAATTTGGGGTTATATTTTATGTTTTTCTAATTCTAATATTTTTTCTGTTGTGAAGATATAAATATTGATAAATGATAAAATGAGAACTAGATTCTTGAAAATTCTAAAAGAAAAAAGTCATATAAGTAAGTATCCCTGAAATGATACTATTGTGTAAGACTGGGGAACACCATATGTATGTATCAAGAATCATATGAGATCAATGTTATGAAAATAATACTTGTGGTATCAATACCTCAACCGATAAATGATGACATGAGGTATGTTTTTAACAAAAAAAAATTATTTGATAATCAAGGGAATTTGGAAATATATTTCATCTTAAAGAAATTAGGGAATGTAAAGGAACCCTAATAGAGATTCGTAAATCAGGTGGTGTGTAATGAGAAAGTGTATACTAGAAGAAAACTCGCTAAATTTAGAAATAAGATTAAAGTACTAGAGGAAACAGAAGGAAATCAAAAAAATCATTACCAAGAAACTCTTATGTTAAACTCACAAATACTCACTCATAAATATTTTGAAAAAATCTAAATAAAAATAGGGAGGATTTTATCTAGTTTTGATTAATAATAATGTACATTTAGTGAAAGACTCACTCCTATAAAGAAAGTGTGAGTTAACACAAATAACTGAGAAAATAAATAAATAAATAATTCCTCAATGAATTCACATTTCATGACTTAAGGAAATGAAAGATAAAGATACCTCAAATAGAGTAAGAAGAAAGAGTATATTACTAGTTGAAATATTCATTCTCATAAAAGGAATCATGAAAAATGGCATATAGTTGGAGCATCGATTAAATAAATTTTTACTAGTGGGTTTAAACCCCAAAATATGAAAAAGGCCAAGCCTATTGAACCCACATGTGGGTAGTGAATGTCTAGTTATATATAAAAATCAGTTAAAGTTGGTTGGGTAGTTGGAACAAGTGGAAATAGAGTGCAATTTTTTGCAATAAAATTTTAAAGGGTTGTTCTATTTGGATCAACCACAATACTCTTCTTGATGATTTAAGAGGTACTCCTCTATCCAAGCACATAACTTTTTAAAATATGTGTTTTAAGTGGTATAAGAAAAATGGGTAGATATAATCTATGTAGTGTGTGTATTGAAATGGAACAGGTGAATATGCTAAATGGATATACATGTCACAAGAAGAATCAGAAATCTTGAAATATACATATTATATCATAGTCAATAAATGTTGTTACACAATAGAACTATTTTTTTAATCTATATATAAAAGTATCATGATGTGGAAAAGTAAAATTATATGACGAATAGTCTTATGTAATATTAGAGATCTATAAAATATATACTTGAATGATCCTATGGTTCCAAGTCACATTGAATGTTCAACTATTGTTATCAGTTCTCATTTCAAGTTGAATTTATCCATTGAGAGATGACATATTGATATAGAATTTGAAGCATTCATGTATTTCAAGATTATATATTTTTTTAATAATGAGGTATCAACTAGATATTTTCTGGATACTAAGAAGTTTTAAGAGAAAATCCAAAATGTTTCCAACAAGTGGTCTCTTCATTATGAAGAGTAATTCAATATCTACAGTCAAATAAAAAATCATTATTAATTATCTATATCATTACAATGTTGTAGTATTCCATGGATATATAGTGAAAATATATCTAGATTATATAGCCTCATCCAACAATAAAGTTCTATGAAACAGATAAGAAATTCATGTTATTACTATCCATTGAAGTAAGTGAGTAACATGAACAACATTGATGATTGTTGGCTTAAACACGTGTATCCTTTATAGGGTCCTAATTTAGTAGTCTTATAGGGTCTTTTAATGACTCAATTCCAATTTTTAATTTAACTTGCTGAAAATGTTTCATTAATTTGTATCTATAATGAATAATATTGCTCTGATCTTGAAAATTAATAATATGAGAAAATTTTCAATCTTCAGCTGATAAAAGAGTTGATGGTGAAATGGAACATAGTTGATAAATATATGTGGTCTTCAGATGTCATCCAATTGTGTCACATGGGATAAGAATAAGTGCATGGAAAATGAAGGAGAATAGTCTCTCTTTATATGGATTTTATAATTTACAATAATAATTTATATTCCCATGTGATTTTGTAGATTATTGAAAATGAAATGCACGTAGATCATTGATTAAGGGGGAGAAAATTCATAGATTATGGAATCCACTATTAAATTATATGAGAAAGATGGATATTGAAGTGAAATATCATATCAGTATCCATTGTAATAATTCAAGTGTTATAAATATTTTAAAAATCCATTCTATCACTCCTAGAAAAAGAACATTTAAATAAAATATCACTTTATCAAGAAGAAAATTGAGTATGGGATTATGAAGCTGGAGTATGTTTCAATTAAACTATATGTTGTAGACATCATAATGATGACCCTAACTAATGGAGAATTTCAGCCTCATTGACTAGATCATAGAGTTCGTTCGACACCCCACACTTGAACAGTGTGTATTTGGGACCCCCTCTCCCTGAGGTATGGTGAGTTTTTCCCCTGTGTACTGAAATATGTATTTTACCATGTTGCAGACCTAAAAGGAGTGACATTTGGGTTTATTGATAAATTGGTAGAAATTCCTTTATTATGATAGAGGGAGAATATAATAGGGAAGAAAATAAATTTTGGGAGTTTTAAATATGATGATGTTGAAGATGTTTTATCAAGGAATAATTATCATGAATATGAGTGTTGAGTTCATTATGCTAGCAGTTGACATCTACTAGTTGAGGAGTGATCTCGTGTGGAGTTCATGTTTGATATTTTGCTGTTGAGAATGTTTATAATGGAATTTTAGAGAATAAATTGATTAATTATTAAAATTTGAATGATACTCTTGTTTCCCACACTAATCTAGACTCGAGTGGGATTAAATTACATTTTATGGAAGTCCATGATCACTATCTGGGGTTGTAGAGGGAAAATAGTTTTTCATGTTCATGAATTTTTAACAAGTTGGTTCTTGAAGTTTTAATGTATTTTCAAAAATTCCAAAAGGTGTAATTAATTTAAAAATACCACATGATGGTAATTTTGGGAGGATTATTTAATGAAAAGGCATTAAATTGTTGACGAGGGATGGTTTTCAAAGGAACCATGATGATTTAGTGTGATTGTCCTGAAGGATCATGTAGGGGGATCCTGTGGAGCGCAGATGTCATAATGATCACATGGACTGTGAATTTCCTATAGTATTTCACATAAGCATAACACAATGTGTGAATTCACTAAAGTATCATTTGGAGTGTGTACTACCAATATATCACACAAAATCAAGTAAGTCATAAGGGATCATGTGGATTGTTTTGTCTATCAAAGGTGGGCATGTCTCACTTTCTATTTTCAGGGTGAAGAAGATTACATTATCACATCATGCAATCCATTTGAGTATAAGTGGATCTTGTGATTAGATCACATGATGTACTTGTAAACACTACATGATTTTCATGGGATATCATGAAGTGATCATGTGATTCACTTGAAGATAATGCATGATTTTCATGGATCTCGCAAAGAGATCATGTGAAGTACTAGAAGACACCACCTGATATTCAAGGGGTCTCAGGAAGAGTTCTCTCAAATCACATGAAGGAAGAGAGTTTAGAAATGATATAGATGTATTTTGATCCCTCAAATTTATGTGACCATATTTTTTTTAATTGGATAACTTGAATAGATCATGAGAAGTACTATAATACAATGGTGTTGTCCTTGTTATTGTCTTTGGATCTCACAACAGGGTCACACAAAGCACTAGAACACAATGTCGATGACCACCGTATGATTGTCAAAGGATATTTTGAGGGGATCAAGAAATGACTACATGATTTTAAATGTATCTCATGACGGAATCATTAAATATTCCCAAAGACAATGATGTGGATTATTCAATGTGCTTGCAATATATGGTACGTGATCATGTAAAGGTATTGCATTAAGTAACAGGTGATCATGCGAAGTGACTATGACATGTATAAGGTAATCACAAAAAGAACATTATGCATACATAGGTGATCACAAAAAATACTACAATATGAAAAGGTGATATCAAAAATTTCTAGAGACACTTTATATAGGTCTATCATGAATTATAGAAATGATCACATGAAGTGTCAATGGCTGATTTCTAAGTCATTGGAATTGGATGAATAACCACAACATATAGAGATAAGGTAGTGTATTTATGCTTATAAATACCTCATAACTAATAATTATGAATGAAATGAGTTTTATTAAGTTATTTTATCCAAATAAAAGTATTTCTCATGAGTAGAACAAGGTATTATGTTGGAATCAAGTGATTTATGTAAACAGAAAAAAGTCTCTTGATGGGTATCATGATGTAATCAGGAAAAGTGAAGTTTGAATTCTGTGTTTTCATGCATAGATAGACCTATTGATATCACATGAACCACATAACCCGAATATAATCCCACACCAAAGTCACATAATTTTCATGAATATAAGAAGGTCTCATGTAGGGGTCTCATGAATAGGTCTCACAAAGGGGTCTTGTGGAGAGAACTTGTGAATGGGTATCATGGAGAGGTATCATTAAGGGGTCTCATAGAGAGGTCTTGTGAATGGGTATTGAATATGGGAAACATACCATGTTATTAAATAATGAGATATGTTCCAGGATTACCATGTGACTAGAATCATTATCATATATGACTACTAAAGAATAAGAAGAAGAAGAATATTGGGGATCTACACCATCCAAAAATACTTGCAGAAGGATTTTAATCACAACTATATCTAAATTGATTTTATAAATTGAGGATGATTTTCCATGACATCTCATGGAAAGGTGATTCTCTAGGGGATGTTCACATCCACACTGTGATGGAGAACATCAAGTTCAAAGGAACATATCATACATTAAGTGAAACTCACAGCAATAGAATATATTGATATTTGTCCTGTATGGTATTTTTTTACTTCTAAATTAGTGATCATAAAAGGGAAGTGTTGGGGAAGTGATCTCGAGATGATAGTGCATCTATTCCGAAATTGTACGTTCAGTCAACCTTGTTAGGAGTGACCTAGCCTAAACCAATAGCAGTTCATTGTAGTATATTTCGTACATTGTAACATTGCCTTTGTATGCTCCTTGAATGTAGCCCAATGAGGGTGTACCGAGTAAAAATCTATGATTCTTTATTCTTACATTCATGATTAAATTTCTTGGTAGAATAAGTTACCCACATAATAAATATGTTTAGATTAAATGGGGTAGGAATTTTTTTGAAAAGAATATACATACCCTAATCCCCCCCTTATGGTATATAAGCCCCCCCTTTGGGACTAATATTAAAATACATTGTAAATCACTATTGGAAATTATAGTATATCTAAATCTTCATAGAATGAATATCATCTAGTAAATAGAGTTTAGGAGTGGGTCAACTCTTTTCCTAAGGAAATAACTAACGCGATCCATACACTAAAACCTGACCACACTAAATTAGCATGCACCGTAAACCTAAACCTAAAACTTCATAATACATAGCTAGGACCTTACCCAGATAAGAATATGTAGAAATGTATTTACATAAAACTATCTTTTATTTCTTCAAATGATCTCTAGAATATCTCATTCTAATAAAACTTCACTCCCTTTTCATAAAACATGTTAGGTAAAATCCAACCTAGAGAAGTATTGAATGAATCACATGTAATATCTATCTAAACCCAAGAATATTTGGTTATAAAAAAAATTCTTCAAGTACACCCAAGATGAAACTACTTGAATATTATTATGATCTAACAAAAAACGTTTCTCAAATATCAAATGGTCCATGAATTTCACATCCAAAATCTAGAATTTAAATTTAGGTAATTTTTTAAAACAAAGTTTCTATTTGAATAATCACATAACAATGGCTAGATGGACCTCATATTCCTCACTTAAGATAGAGTTCACCAATATATCATCCAAAAAGGCAACTACAAATGAGCCAAGATAGTTATGGGAAATCTAGTTCATCGTAGTCATGTATATTATAGGAGCATTTTTTAAGAATGTTATATCCAGTGGGTTAGATACCATGAGAGGGGGGTGAATCAGAGTATGAATAATTAAAAAAAAATTCCCCTATTCATCTTGTTTCACTGTTAAGAAAAACTCTCCACTATATCTTCCCTGTAGCAAAGTATAAACAGAAATTAAATCATGCATAGGATACATCATTTTTTTCTTGGTTCACCCTCACATGGCTACATCCAATGAGCATATATCGACGATGTGTTGATGTATCAAATTCACTTAATGTGAACTGTAGTTTACAAATATTGAAGCGAACTCACTTTCCCTTCCGGTTTACAACCTGTGACAATATGAAAGCTCACTTCTCTCTCAATTGAAGTGTTTTCACTACATCATTAGAATATCCACTCATAGTTTAAAGACATGTAGGTCCCTTAATTATCACGGATAAATTCTTCATCCTTAACTATTGATAGATGCAAAATTGAAGTACGACTTTCACATTCATATTATTCTCACTTTTCCATAGAATTGAACTGGGAAACCTCAAACTTTATATGTAGCCCTTACTATGCCTTGCACGTAATTACCTTGCCTTACACCCAAAATATCCTTTTTTTCACGCAATCCCAACTCCACTTTTCACACAACCTCAGTAATTCCTCAAAAATTTCATTTTATGCACAATGGAAACATTTACGTGCATCATCATTTTTATGCGCAACACCGAATTGTACATGCAACACCAAATTTTACGCCCTACACCAAATTTTAGCTCGCAACTCTCTTTACATACGTTTTACATGCACCAAAGCTCAAATCTTCTCTAAGTCTTGATTTATCTCGAATGACGGATCACCTCTTATTTATAGGCATCGCCGACCCCTGTGCACACAACCCTCATTGAGTGTGTAATCTACTTCGTGCAAGGAAAACACATCTTCCGTGCAACACCATATTTCATGCACTGCTCCAATATTTCACGCACCACGTGCCTCTTCCAATTTTCAATATTTTGTTCTTAAAAAACCTTATGTGCGAAAAATTACATTCCTCTTTTTCGTACACCTTCCTTTTCCAAAAACACATCTCTCCATTTCTTGATTTTCATGCCCAAAAATTTGGCACACTGGAAAACAATGCCATGTTGCCTATGCTCTTTTTGTACCACCTCTAGATCATCTATTCCTTTGTCGAGGTTCCTCTATCAAACATGGATAGCCAACAACATCTCTTGAACTTGAAAAATTACCATGTAAACCACCTTTGTTAACAAATTGCACATCGTGGTTTTCTTTGTCAACAAACACAACCAACCCAAAAATGCTTCAACGATGCCTTAAAGGATTTTTTCCCAGTAAGGAATGTAGACATAACCAAATACTTATACTTCCCCAAAATGTTCCTAAATACGTTTCTAGAAATATTTTCTTCCCAAAAATCTATCTGAAGGAATCCCAATCTCATACCAATATTTGAGAATATCCATCCTCCCCTAAGTTGTTCAAGTACATTTTAAATATAGTTCTGTGAGTATTAATTATTCATAATCACCCTATTGAGTTTTAGTTGTTAATAAAAAATTATATTCTTTCATCTACCTTATTTTCAGAATGACTAGATGATTCCCAAGATAATACACTTCATTGAATAAATCCATTACCTTCATGGTCTTATAAATAGACACTCAAAACTATTTGTTTCATAGGGTGCATCTGGATATATGGAAAGATGATTGTTCTCATCCTTAAGAGCATGTTTATAAAGAAATCTATCTCTCTCTAAGGGAGAAGCCTAAAAAACTTTCTAGAAATACCTTGAGATATCTATCTAAAACCATTATATGTTGACCAAATTAACTTTTTTCAACTATATCAAAGAGTAAAATTGACAACTGGCATGAAAGAAAGTCAATATCAAGTAAAATAAATCCTTCCCTCGCTGATCTAGGGTCCCATTCGCTATAAAATACATTATTTATCCCATTAAGAGATAAGAAATAAACTCTATGAAAAACATAAATTGATCTATACCATAAATAAAATCATCTAGTCCATAATAATAAGGATATAAAATACATCTATGACACATACCAGGAAATATTTAACAGTTACAAAATTGCCAATCACAACTTAGTATACTGGAAACTTGAATCCCTACTCATTATTCATTCCAAATAGAGTAGAAAGATCCATTTTAAAGGATATCAACTCAACCCATAAGGGATAATAAGATGTGATGTGCTCATATAAAAAATCACATGTCATAGAATAAGAAATAAATATCATACCACATATAGTGGCCACTCAAACATATAAATCCTCGGGGACATGCTCAGATTCATATAGACATTTGGACTCAGTCCCACTCTATGTCATTAACACAGATAAATAATACCCTTTTATATAATAATGAAGTCACTAAACCTTGTATGCATCTAAAAAACCGGATGTATTATTGAGAAATAAGATATAACTATAAACCCCTAAGGAATCCCTTTGAAAAATCATTGATTGTTACCCTAGTGTCTATATTGGTGTCACAAATTCGGTGACTCCTGGAACTCTTGCTTAGTGTGGCCTTCATATCCACACAGAATGTAATTCATTTCCATACACCCCAAATATGTCACTATAGTGAAATTTTAGGGATAATATTTACCCCCACCACTACACTGTTGGAACTCCTATAACGTCCTATTCTAGCCTGAATAAGAACTCTAACTGCCTCTGACCAAATTAGAGGAACCTTTGAGCCAAGTCAAACTTGTTAAATTATTTTTCTATTTTACAGCATTGATGAACACCTCCATGTAGGTTGTATAAATGGATAATAATCCTTGAATAGATATTAGTATTCAAACCCATTTAGAATCAACAACCCTTGAGATATTCATTCATGATAATTTTGGGAGAAATATAAACCAACTCAGTGAAGTGGACTGTGTTATATATTATTGAATGGATCAATTTCTCGAACTTCATGAATTAAGTTTCCTTTAACACCATAAATGTTTCTAGATATAATTTTTTATTTAATATAATCTTGAACGTGGCCTAGGTGATATCCTATTGAAACTTGTCTTGTTGTATAGACTCTCATCACTTTTGAATGGCTATTTCCAATATAGGTGCATTGAATTCATCATTTTAAGGCTCTATGGTCTTGAGGAAATGAAGTACATGTTAAATATACTATATCTACTCATATGTGTCTTGAGGCCCTTTATCACTATGAAAAATTGGTGAATTTGTCTTTGTAAACTCTTTAGCATGGTCCACCATTCATGTTTTCCCCCATCCCTCCTAGCCTAAAGATTGGATAGTCTGTAACACTTATTCAACTATAGTAGGGTTCACATAATGTTTATACAATGGAACTTTCTCTATATCTATATCTATTTGGTTTATATAGGCATTTCATGGAGGAATTATCTATAAAATATAATGTAGAAAAAATAATTAACACAAAATTCCAATTCTAAAATCATCAATTTAATGACAAAAAATCCATTAAATTCTTATAAACTAGTAATAACATCAATAACTACAATTCCATACACTATAGGGGTGAAAACAATGGTGATTAAAAAATTTACTCATTATGAATGGTTTGGACACATGATCAGGTAAACAATATTCCAACCATGCAAGTTCTATTGGAAGGGTGTCCAGACCTGACCATGTGCTTTCTAGTAACCATGTTACTAAAAGATGAACATCTCCTTTACTTCCATGTTTCACCCTTAAAATAAAAATCTATAGAAGGAACAGACATTTACTTCCCAAAACTAGTAATAAAGGGTAAAAAATAAATCGCATTAAATACAACATTGATCTCAAATTCAAGACACAACTTCTGGACAACCTAGTAACTCGATGTTTGACCTAACGAATGGCTATCCACACACTCCACTACATCCACTTCTTATGATCTGATGAAATTATATCTATTTTCCCTTTACTCAACGAATAACAACCAATATTTGATAATAATTGGTAACAAAATGATCCAGTTTGACCTAACACGTCACACGATATGGCTAACCATAAGGACTGAAGTGCATTCCCAATTTCCATGGGTTGGTGAAAAGCACTAAGGTATCAATAAATGACCATTGTGAATAGTTTCACCCTATATATATAATTATTAATTTCTTCAATTTCTCTCAGAAATCTTGCATAAACCATCAATAAGTTATACACCCATTCAATTAGATAAATAGTTTCCAAAATTCTAGGACTAACTAAAAAACATTAGCGAGAGTAATAAAAAATAACTCATCAATATCACGAAATAATGAAAAAAAAGTTATTTTCAATGTCCATATACAAACGATATAAAAAAATGTCCAAATACAAAATGACCATTAAAAATACCCCAAATTCACTATGTATTTCATGAATCACTACGCGATCCCAAAACCCTCGTAACCCATAGTCATCACTACCACTATATCCTAGTATGATGGAAACCGCCAAGGAGAGGCAAAAAACTACATAGATCCATTTCCTTTAACTATATCATATAAAAACAAGTCAGTATATACCCCATAGATATATGCAGATTATTGGGAAAATAATATTAGGATTCCACAATGAATATATATATTTTACTTCAATATAAAAACTAGATGTTCTAGATTGAAAAAATGGTTTTGAAAACTCTTTAT
Source organism: Viscum album (assembly GCA_963277665.1). Classification (NCBI taxonomy): domain Eukaryota; kingdom Viridiplantae; phylum Streptophyta; class Magnoliopsida; order Santalales; family Viscaceae; genus Viscum; species Viscum album. The sequence goes on from OY728120.1 coordinate 1,133,839,159, forward strand.
TTACAAATATTCATAAATACATTATTTTCATTTAAAATAGGAAAAGTTCCAAAAAATAATAATATGAAAAGTGAAGACATATATAAATTATAGGTAAACATGACATGAATAACATCAAGATAAAATAATTAAATGGTAAATAGGTAGTCACATGGATCAATCAAAAAGAATATATGCATCCTGGGCTTTGACCTATGAGTCTACAATAAATGGGGATCACTATAAGAATAATAGATGAAATATATGAGTCCATTACCATATCAATAGTCATCTTGGATGAAATGATCACATAATCATCTCCATAAAACAATACAATCCATCTAATTATCTCACTTGTTTTAACTGATAAATATTCCCTACCCAGCATACAGTAAATACTATGGTTTATTTAGTTCAATTTACTCACTCACATAAGGTCTCCCATGTGCATCGAACCATTAATTCATATCCATCACATAAAAAATCTTTCACATGGTCAAATAAGAAATGAAAATGGAATATCCCTATTTAAAATATTCCTTTAAATTCATTTTGGATTATAAACACTATTTTAAACAATTCATCAAATACATTGTAAGGATACATTTGTTTACTTGGGAAAAATCCAAGAGCATATCTATAACAGTGGAAGCTAAATCTAATGGAATGTCCCTAGATAATATTCATCATCCCTCCAAAACATATTTTAATCAAAATAGAGGAACTAAAAACTGAAGGAAAATCCGTGAAATTATGTTAAACCAAGGGAAGGACCAATTAGAAAAATATATCGACCTAAAAATAGCGCAAACCTCATCACCTTTGTCTGAAACCACTAGAAATGAGTAGATGGGATGCCTAGAAGACTATAAGATTATTAAATTTTATTATTGACCTATACATAACCCTAGGATCAAAATCATAGCCATACAGGGGTAGTAATCTAAAGGAAAAGAACAAGTAAAGTGAGGAATAAAATTTTAGAAGACCATATGAAATCAATATTTACATCCAGAGAAATAATTAATATTGAATGAAATCAACCAAACAAGCTAAAATAAGACTCCATGTCTAAGGGAGGCTGAGACACATGGATGGGGAGAAGAGGTGAGAATGTAGGGTTAAAATCAAAATAGGTAAGAAGTTCATTTCCCATTTTTAACTAAACAGGGAAGGTTTTATAGTTTGGGCCGCATATTTACAAAAATAATATTCCAACCATGTGGGTCACCCCTAATCTAAAATTTAGGTTTCACAGTTTCCTAGGATCCTCACACTAATGTAAAACTATGTGATGGATATGAAAAACACACCTCATTCCATCCTCCTCCTTTTGCATGGATAAGTTTATAATTAGTACTAACTATTCTCTAACCATGCACTCAGACCTATTTTCCCCAAAATTTATATTTTTAACCCCCAACATTTAAAATCTCAAAAAATAAATAAAATGAAATAAAAAATGAAATAATACATACCAGTGACATAGTGGGTGTCACACCCCATCTATATATGCGAATATGATAAAAGAAGAAAAATGGAATGCTTTCACTGATCTTTGTGAGGAGGAATCAATTTAGGTATATTAAAATTAGTGATATTTTATTTGGAATTATGTTTATTAATCACATTGAATAAAAAATGGTTTATAAAATAGATTATGGCTTTTGAAAATAAGCAATGTGCATCGAAACTAATGCACTCCTACTGTAAAGGAAGGATAAGGTATGTTTCACATGAAAAAAATAAACTATATTTTAAATATGTAGTAAAACACTTATGTTCTAAGAAAAAATAACATAATTACGTTCCTTTATTTATATTTTTATTTATGAATTAGAATTTGAAGCTACATAAATCCCCCATAGTGTGCTAAGGCTGCTTTTTTCAATAAAAAGACACAAATAATAGATAAAAATCGAAAGAAATTATAAGAACCAAGTTTTATCATGACATTATATAAATTTTTTATAATTTAAAATGTTATAAACTAATAATTAATACTAATTTTAATTATTTTTTATATGTTTTATACATAAGAATCATCATCAATTCTACCCAATAAATAAATATTTTTAGTTACTTTGAAGTGGATATAACAATATGTATACATTAGAGGTGTATATATTGTTGCTTCGCCTTGATTATATTTGGAGATAGAAAAGGCACATTGTGGTGAAAATTAAAAAATTAAATACAACAAATCCAAAATATATTATCTAAGGTAAATTATTCATTGACAATCTAGTCTGATAAATAAGTTTTTTTGAAGAGGTCAATAAGAAGAAATAAAACATCAGTAACCACAACATGAATGGATGCACACCCTTGTATTGATGCTCTTCATTCCCCTTAAATGACCTCTTAACCATCGGTAATAAAAATTTTCATAACAATTCATGGTTAATTTTAATTTAAAAACTACTAAAACATTTCTTATACTAAAATTATACAAGGTGAAACTGATTTAAATTTATATCTATTAGCACTCACCCATAGCTTTGTAATGAAGGGAAAATGTACTATAACCAGGGAGATATTTTTCATAATAAAATTCTTCCAAAAGATCATGTGATAATAGGGACGCACATATCTCATGATTCAAGAACTGATCTACCTATTTCCCCTAATGATCTGGACGCATAGATGGTCAAACATTATATTTGAAAATTTAAAACATGATCATTTAATCATATAATGATACATAATGATAATGAGGTGTGTCATTTTTAATTTATTTTATTTGATAAACCGTTAAAAATAAAAAAAATGTATGTATTGAGTTGTGTATTTCATAACGATAAACATATGGGGAAACTAAATGTTGAGTTAAGACAGTCTAGAAGATAAAAAAATAAATCTACAAGACCATATGAGAGTACCTTTACCCCTCCATTTCTATTGTTTCATTTACTATCATTAAATGTTCTTGTGAATACAGCATTCAAATAAAAAACATGTTATACAATGAATTTTGAGGACAAATATATGTAGAGTTCATTACAAACATGGTTGGTCTTAAGAATGTAAATGAAATTTTTAAGCATGAATGGTTGGGAGGATCAATTATGAAAGTATACATGGGGTATATTATCAAAATATTTTTTAATTAAATAATATTCAAATTTTTTATAGCTTTATATAACACTACTATATAAACAGAAAAATATAGGAATACAATTTTATATACAACACTCATATCACTTCTACCCAATAATTTTCAATTTAAGAAGATGAAATTTCATAAAAAATTGAGGCTAGTAGGTGAATATTTTAAAAATAAAACAATAAACAATATATTATTCTTAATACCTATAATTCATGGATTAAACTCTAAAATTAATCATATAAAATATTATTTCCATTTCATTCATTTCCAATTCCTTTGGATTTTTTAAGAATACACTATATGATCATTTGGATCAATTTGGGAATTCATAAGATTTATTTATCAGATCAAAATCATGGATACCAAAAAAATCAACCAAACATGATTTCCCTTGTTAATTTTTAATGTACTACATTCAATATTCTACAAATAAACTTAAAATCACACATTTAATATTATATCTTACTTAGAATATTTCAATGATAGGATGATGTTTACATATCATCAAAATCATGGTAAGAGGAGAGTAAATGTTTAAAAGATTTATTTTGATTACTATATCAAGATTATTATTAGGGTATATATAATAATATTTCACTATTAAAACATATTGTAGAATATATTACTTATTTTTCCAAAGTTTTTATAATGTATGAAATAAATTAATGATAGTGATTGTGGTTAGTACATTTGTAAATTTAGGAAATATATCATAATCCCCCAACCAAATTATATCTCCAAAGAATAATTTCAGAAGTTAATTACAATTTTTCAAAAAATTGTATTAACTGTTTGTTTATATACATTTATCCATCACTACCAAGACTATCGATTGTCCATGTATTCAAAAAAGGAAATATATTTTTTTATAAATGTGTTTGAAAAAATTATGGTTTCAAAATATTTAAAAAATCAGGAAGAAGATATTTCCTACCATGTTTGTCAATATTTTTATTTCCCAGAATTCATGAAGTGATAGTTTATCTACCATTAATTTAGTTAATTTTCCTATAATTTTAGGTTAGTTAAATCAGAAAAATATACCTTATTAATAATAAGACAAAATATATAGATTGTCATTTTAGAAAATCATTATACAATAATGTTTCTGGATGTGAGATTGGGAGACCATGTTATTTCAAAATATGTTTTTTTATATTTAGGATTATTTCTAATTATATAGTTTAAAAAAATTAAAATGTTCATATAAAAATGTAACCATATAAAATGACCTCATATATATTTGAAATCATAGGATAATGATCTTTAAATTATATACAAGATATCAAATTATATGAATCATCAATATGATATGTTTTCTTCTTAGAATGACTGGATAAAAAAATTAAATATATTGAAGTTTTAAAAATAGGTATTATTAAGGTTATAAGTGAAGTAGAATCCAGTTAGATCCACGCCCAATGATGGTTTTTTGTTAATTTTAATGGAGAACCCATAATAATATATGGATAATAATCATGTCTAATGAATATAATTGAACAAACTAGATGGATGGAATTCCAAAACGCATAGAGTGTCCTTTTATGAAAACTTTATAGTTAATTTAACAACAAAAAATACCTCGGTCTTTTGATTCATTCTTTAATGAATTTTTTGATCACATAAACCTTGTTTGAGTTATATTATCATTACACTAAGAGGATCCAAATTTTAATACCTCTAGTGATGATCCACATGTGCTCCTTGATCTCTCGTTGTTGTCAATATAATTGTTTTTTCTAAAATAGATTATCCAATAATCTTGAATTATCATTCTATATGATAACAGAATCATTTTATCTTTATGGATTTCATTTATTTTTCTATCAATATTTAAAGGGAGAAATAATATAGAGAAAATATCTTGATCTTGAGAGGAACCGTGTATATGTTCTTCTTTGAGAGAATTCTCTTGTGATAGGATGCATTGGGCAGACCCAAATTATTTCTCACATTCTATAAAATGATATAATATGATATATATAGGGATAAGTTTTATTATTGATAATTGTGCATAGTACCTTAATCAAATAATAAACATAACATATTCCTCATGCTAATAATAATAATAAGAACAATAATAATACAATAGAATGTTACAAATTTTGAAAATATATTCCATCATACAAAATAAATAATTTCAAATTTATTTAATTGATATTTAAGATTATATAATTTTTTTTACTAGGTACTTAACTTTGCATGTCCATCTTCCTCTGTGTTTACCGAACCATGAATAATAAATAAATATTATTCATTAAATAAAAAAAATTATTCATGGTCTTCCAAGTAAATATTTATTTAATAATAAATATTATTTATTACATTGAAAATAAAACAAGAGATAAATATATATTTTATTCAACATTATTTCAAGTAAATATTTATTTAAATATTTAACTCATGTACAATTAGAGACTAAATATATTATATTAGTAAATCCCGAATAAATATTTTTTCTTGGTATTAAGAATAATATTTCTTCCATCTAATAAATAAGAAACTATTTAATTGTTATTGATGGATACACCGAGTGGGTGACCCTCTAGGCCTCTTCCATATTGGAATTAGGAGAGCATTCCTATAGTATAATATCAGTGTCTAGAAACACGTAATCACACCCATAGAGGAATTATTTAATGGAATAAAGATTAAAAACCCATACAAATCCTCACGATGTAATATTATATATTTTTCAAGTTTTCTCTTAATCTGGTAGGTTTCCTACATGTTTCATCAACATTTTTGCATTTTTTTTCATTATTTGACTATCTAAATTTAACTCATAAAACCATGATAGGCATGGATTTAATTTGAAAATCCCATCTCAATAAAAGGTCCTAACATATCAACTTCCTTAAATTTGAAAAATACTACATCGACGTATTTTTTAATACAATATCACTAATGTCATAGCCAATGTATCCTATATCACAATTAGTATAAGCCTTCATGATTTTCATTAATGTATAAATGTATGAAAAACAGGATTTGAATTAATAGTAATCACAAGTATAAGTATCATTAAACACATTCACATATAGTAATATCCTATGGAACCGAAACATGTTGAATTCCAACTAGAGGATCATACCTTACAACTATCTTCTTGGATATTACCAACTATGAACTTCATGAGATAATGTATCATCTAATTATGAGTACATGAACCTAATAGTCCACATACTATGTTTCTTTTTCATAGAATTTTATTTTCACTACAATACATAATTTTAAGAATATCATCATATCACTTAAAGGTTCTCATCATAGCATGAAACTATTATAACCATTTAATATCGTAGATACTCTTGGAAATTACCAAATTTATGTTACATATAATAATATGCATCATGAGATGGGATATTTATTACTTATTCCATACATTTAATATAAAGGTAGTCTAAATCATGAAGTTATTGGTTCATTGGATCCAACTCCAAAAAACTATCACTTGAACTAAATCTAACGAAAATCTATATAATTAGTTATCCTCACATAATAAACATGTTTATGTAAATATATTTCAATAGTTTCTGAGTCCACCATGTTCCTGTGGATGTTCTATTAATTTTTACTTCATGTAAATGAGAAAATTCCTTAAGTGATGATAACCCTAAGTATTTACATTTTTTCTCCTTATCATAAAACAAATATATTATTTAATAAAAATGTTATATATTATCATAAAAATAAAATTTCTCTACTATTTTGGAATAAATAAAATTAGAAAAACCAATGATAAATCACTTATTAAGATACATCAGATGTTGCAACATACTCAATTATCATTGATAATGTATCCACTGTCCATAATAAGTTTTTCTTTCATTTTAACATACACACAACATTATCCTAAGTAAAAATTCTCTAAAGGAAAACAAGTGTTATATCCCTTTAAATACTATTGGGAAATTTCTTCTTTTATTGAGAACTAATCTAGATCTACTTTCTCATGTACTATTGGATAGTTCTAACTAGAAGTCTATGCAGTTTTTTTTTGTTTCGTTTGATATTTTCAATGCATGAAACTTGATTAAGTAATATAAAACAAGGTTAATCATGTGAAATTATATTAATAATTTCCCCCTTTAAAATTTATATAATACTCTTTCTTATAATGATAAAAATTTGTTATTTAATTATTTTTTCCTATCATGGCATATATTATGGCTAGATTAAGTGACCCCACATATCTACCTCTGAAGATTTCATTCCCCTAAAATCGGGTAACTACATAAGTATTTCTTAGAGTAATTTATTTATTTATTAATATAAAAATGGTAATAATAAGTATCTATTTTTCATACATTATAACCATATCTTTAATTGAAAATATGAGAACTCCCACTAACCTTTTGTAGACAAATTACACTTCGTTATTCCAAATGAAAATGCTATGATTCTATGATTACTTCTATATAATGATTAATATGACTAACATTTATATCTTATTGGTATTCATATTTTCTCACCAAACCTTCTAGTTTTTTCATACATCAATGTTCCATTGGGTCTTCATTAATTTAACTAGTGTTGTCAATCAACTAGACAATATAATGATTATAGAATGATTCAATGACAAATCTAATGAAAATATAATTTATCATGATGGTTGGAGTAGAGTTTTCTTCATAGACTATGTTTTGGAAGTCATTTAAAACTTTTAATAATTAATCATTATTTATTGGTACTAACTTATAAAAACCATATATAATTACTATAACATACTCACTAGCAGTGTCAAGGTTAGAAACATACAAGATACACTGCCCCTGAATATTGGTACATGGAATCCATTAGTTAATTTATACATACTCTTCAATATTATTGGATTAACATTAAGTACTTATTTTTTTATTCTATATTATTTTCAAATAATATTCCACCGGACATAGTGGATATAAAAATACCAATTTGGTTTTTAATTCCAACAAATTATGTGTCTCTTGGAATAACTTCTCCAACTAAACATAGTGAAGTATATGTTAATATGAAAATATATATAAATCTGGATCAAAGAATTCATTAAATTATATTCTCCTCCCATTATCTTAAAATGAGATGTTATTCCCTCTTATATAAGTATATTACGTCTAAATTAATAAGGTATTTTAATATTCTTAATGGATATGGGATAATGATGGATATTAATTTATTTTTTTATTGATGATTATTTATAACTTAAGCCATATTTTAACAAATAGATTCCATTAAACACTAAAATATATACATAATTAATTCCTTATCAAATTTTAATTAATATTATGTCCATTAAAAAATATAGTGGGCACATGGTTGGATATTATTTTTATATCTGTGAAAAAAAACTGATGAAATTATAGATAATTCACAATACTTATGAGACATTTCATCGATTCAATTTCACAACTATAAAAAATTATAATAAATTGTGTGTTATGATTAAATTAACTCAACATATTAATGATCAATGAATACATGGTTATGATATGCTTTGATAATATTACGCAGAGAAAATTGTATACTTTACCAAGTGTATTTATTTATTCGATGTACATTCCTAAAATCATAAAAGGGGGTCTCGTAAAGTATATGAACTAGCCTATTAGCTTCACCATTAGAATAGATCATGCAGTCTTATAAAAATGACTCTAGTTGTTTAATGGTATACCTTTATTTGTAAAGATTTATTTTTTAAAAAATGAAAGTGAATTAATCATTATACCTAGTGTCTTAGCTCAAAATAAACTTACCACTATTTTGGATATAAACTTGTCAAATAAAATCTATTTTATTTGTAAAATAATTATCTTTCTATGATAGGGTATTCTGGGTCTTATATTTATATTCATCATGTATTTTTGATTTTGGATACTTTTGATTCATAAATTACTAATCTTTTAGTTGATTATGAAATACCAAAAAAACAATCATTCCAAATATTAAAAAATGTATCATTGTTTCAAATTAGAAAATGAGAAAAAAAATATTAATAATAAATACAAAACAATTGTTTAACATCAATCCACCAATAAATAATATAGTTATTAACTTCTATATACTAATCTAGGAATTGAAATTCATTGTCTCCATAGATAATACACCTTACCTGTTATAATATTTCTATAATTTATTAGTCTATGTATCAAAATAAATATAATGAAAATATATTTTATTGTATTACTTAAGAACTAAAATAGAAGTATTTATCATAATAATGAATATTACTTAAGTATATGTTACTAATTACTTATTCTTTAAATCATTTTAGTTTTTCATCTAAATTATTTTCTTATCACAAGAGAACAAAATAGTATCCTATTCTATTTCATTCCCCTTTATCTTATTCTTCTTATAAGAGGAATGTGAAAAATAATTATACTTTGGATTAGTCTTGGATATTTTCATCTAGGATTTTATCTTGTTCAATATAAGGACATAAGGCATTCTATTCTTTATGTCCTTATTTACTTGGAAAAGTAGAGTAAGGATGTTTGGGAGTTAATTATAAATGTTGATCATATTATAATTCACAATAAAATTAGATAATCTCTAATGTGTGAATTAAGTATGATTTGTGTGAATAATTCATTTGGAAAATTAAACCATATATTATATATATGCTTAAAGTATCCAACAATATTTACCACATGAGGTCGAGCTGAAAAACCTTCTATAAGTTTCCTTGAAAATAGTTCCTTAGAGCTATAAAAAAATTTCTTCCTATATGTATATTTCAATGGATTATGGAGAATCTTGGTACATAAATATGCATTCATTTTTCTATATGAGTTTTGGAGTTTATTGAAAATGTTTTATATCATCAAAAACTACAATTATAATAAATCATCCAAGCATTTAAGTACACATAATTCACTTATTCACTCAATAACATTTTTGTAAGATTATAAATAAGGAATTGTAGAATTTAAATATTCCATTCCTATCATAGTAAAATGTACAAGTACTTCTACCAAATGTGGAAATCACTGCCAATTAAGAGGTTTTATTTCTTCAGTATTGATTTTAGTGATATCAAAGATGTTTTTGTTGATATTTTTTATAAAATATAATAAAATCATTATTTTGTTACTTTATGTTGATTACTAAAATATTTATGATGACATAAATATAATTATTCAATAATCCTCCCACCATTTTATCAAGTCATAATATCCCTCACTATTAGACTCAGAATATTCTGTCATGTGGACATTCTAGGTCCAAGGATCCATACCCCCCTCATAATTCAAACATTGTCTAAACAAGTTATTCAAATGGATTTAACTAGGCGATCTTTCAAACTACTAACTCATAGATCCATGATGTATTGAGTTGACTCTCCAATCTAGAAATCATAACTTGTATTTCCTTAACACTTGCATCTGAGTTCTACCAAGTCCTACTTTGGAAGGAATGCCTTGATTTTAACATAATTAGTGAACCCAAAACATCAGTTAGGACATCCAATAATTGAATGTACCATGAATTTAGTAATATAAACACTTTAAACAATGGTTACATTCATAACATAAGTTTTGTAATTATTTTTAATTAATATTTTCATTGAGGTATTTTTTTTATTATCCGCAAATTTCATTAATTTATCTGTTAAATTCCTTGTTAAAATTATGTGTATTTTAAATGACTAATTAAAAATTTTATGATAATATATCTATGAATAATCCATTTATATTGTTTTATATTTCATTTCATGTTACATTATTTAATTTATGTGATCACATTTAACATCATATAAACCTGCATCGTATAAAATAGATAACCATACATTTAACAAAAAAATAAAGTGACTTGATCATGGGATTTTTAGTGGTTGGTTTATTGAGTGGAAAATAAATCTACCTATGACTCTGAGAAAAAACCTCATTAATATGGGATTGGATAGAGTCAAAACACTCCACTATCGACCTTAGTATCTTCTTGGTTGGCTTCGCCTTGGCTTGAGTTCTGAATCACATCCTCTCCTTCGATCTCAATACTTTACATGTTTTATACTCACACATAGGGGATGGAAACTATGTGTATTTGATACAGAAAATAAACTATAGACACATGGGTACTTCATAATAAAAGTGGGAGTTATAACATGATGACCATCATATTTAATTTAATAAGACTTTATTAAATATAAAAACATGTATAATAATATTAAATTAAATAGAAAAACATCACATACATTGATTGGTCAAGCTCATGATCAATCTAATACATGAAATGTCGTTGCATTCATACATTCTAGAATACATTTAACTTCACTCTTTTTATTAAGATAAATTTATATTAAATTAATTTTTCATGGTCTTATTAATTAATTATTTTTTTATCTTAATTGTTTGTTTCAGTATTCCTAGAGATACATAAGATTCCCATACACTATATTTTTTAAATTAATAGAATAAAATAATATTATTTAAAACTACTTTACATAATGTATACATAGAGGCAACATGATGTGTACCCACCCAAACTACACAATACCTTTTTTTGTCATGTATAGTTTATTATCATGGTATATAGTGTACACTACATGTCTCATTGTTACATGGTATGTAGTTTTTCATGTCAATCCCAGTAGTAAACTCGGTGTGTATTGACACATGACACACATTTAACCTGTATGGTATGTACTGATTTAAATTCCCTGGTAATGTATAATGCATGTATATAAACCAAAATGAATATAGCTCATAAATTACCATGTAAATTAATTATATATTTTCATATTATTTAAACCCTACCACATTGTGAGTATGTAGCTACATGATATGTAGTTCAGTTGAATGTTGTAATTAAATTACTTTTAGAAAAATTTATTTACCTGGTGTACATGTTATTTCATTGTGTACTTTTCATAAAAATGTATGATTTAAATGGTATGTACATTAGCTATATGGTGTGTAATTATCTTATATCCATTCAATATTACATTTCAAGGGAGTCATTGTTGGATCTAAATCTATAGATTAAACACAAGAGGGGGGGTGAATTATGTATTTTGCAATTTTTTGATAACTCTTCTCTTGAACGAGTTCTGTCCTTTATAGTTTATAAGATTTGATCGTGTAGTGGAATAAATGAAATCAAGAACAGAAAGATGTATAGTGGTTTGGGGAACAGAAATCCCCTAGTCCACTCCACCAATGCTCTACTCGACGAGCGTGGTGATTCTCACTATCTGGTCCTCTTTTCCGCAGACTGATTCACAACTGAGTACAGGCAGCTGATACCTTTACAATCCAAGGAGAAAAAAAAGCCTTATGGTTCAAACATGACCCTACACATCTTAGAATGAGAAGTTGGTTACTCAAGAATAAAAATAATTTCAGAAAGAAATTTCCAGTTGATCTTCACAATTGCAACAGAATGCAATTGACAGCAGATGGATCGACGTCTCTAGAAATATTGATCTTCAAGATGAAGCAGTTCTGAGTTGATATAGTTGTAGTAGATATAGAGATATAGTTCACAAACTCAGAAGTAGTAGATCCTCAGTAGAAATTAGATTTAGAGTAGGTGAATCTTCTATCGAGTTCATTATTCTTGAACAAACATAGCTTTTACACTCCTTTTGAATCAGCAGATCAATCGTGAATAGTTTCAATCTCTGTTTTCCACCTTTTTCAATAATAGATCGATCACTTCCTTTTGTACCTGGTGTTTCAGAGAGAACATATATAATAAAACATATCTCCTACATATTTAGATCCATAAAAGTTGCCTTCTGATTCTTGATATTCAAAAATTTGAATTTACAGAGAAGTCATAACTTCCCTTAAGACTCGGCATAAAAAGATCCTTTTAATTCGATCTTAAATCCATTAATAAAACGGCTTTGAATCAGTCAAAGTTGTACGTTAAAAAATGACTCTAAATCTGGCTTGAAATCTTCCTAGAAATCAGCTTACTGATCGTTGCACATAAATACCATCTGTCAAAATTTCTGACGCCAAACATAAGGTTGATGACGTAGCCTCCAAACTTAGGGTAAATAACATAGTCTTCAAACGTAGGGTTGACAACATAAGGTTGAACACAAACATAGGGTTGATCATCCATACTTTTTCTTCAACACTCAAACGTACGGTAAAAGATCCATACTTTTACTTGATCCATACTTTTCAAGAACGTATGGTTGTTCACAAAATTATGGATGATGAACCATACTTTTGAGAAACAAACGTAACGTTTAGAATTTATGTACGGTTCTCCTTCCATACTTTGCTGATAACCAAAATGCAGGGTTCCTTCCTAACGTATGGTTCTTCTTCAATACTTTTATGAAAACGTATGGTTTTTTAACCATACTTTTCTCTTATCTCAAAAATTATACATTCTTTTTATCCTTACGCTACATTTATCCATGTAGGGTATGAACAATGATTCCAGAATGTGCTAAAATAGATTACGTGCTATATTCATCTACGTAAGATGGGAACAATGATTCCAGAACGCGCTGAAACATATTCCGCGCTAAGTAATAAATTCCCATTATTTCAAGAGTAAAATAAATTAATAAACTCCTGCAAAATACAAAATAAAATCATTATAAAATAACTAATGGTATTTGTGAGCATCAAAATTATCATAAAGTGATAGAGTATTATTTTCAATAATCTACCCCTTTAAATAACATTAATATGAAGTGTTGAAAACAATACTTTGCTCAACAATCTCCCCCTTTTTGGTGATCACAAAAACCATAAAATTATTAAAATTATTTAAACAAAATTATCTTTACAAAATTCATTATAAATTGATATAAAGTTTTAAATTAGAACTTATCCAGCAAATAGATAATTATAAATCCAAATGTCTCATTTAATTTTCTCCCTCAATAAAATGTATTCTCCCCCTAAATAAAATGTAGGTTTTGATGTTGTGTTTATCCAAATTCTCACCCTTTTGTGATATCAAAAAGAATGAAAAATCATGGATTTTAACACGTTTAATATTTAACTGAACTGTCAGTAAATGCTATTATGAAGTGTTTATCAATAATTAAATCTGGAGTACTGGCATAATAAAAATAAAGTCAATAAATCAAATAAAGAAGGAAACAAATAAACAATGAAGGAAAATATTCATTCAAAAATAGTAGTATATACATGACAATGATATACACAGGAATCAAGGTTTGGGTAAGATAAGCAATAGGGTCTATCTCCTCTGGATTGTAGACTTGATTTCTGTAAATTGTACCTAAAGTCTCTTCATCATCCCATATCCAAGCTTGATAGTGAGCTCTATGTTCTCTTTAGTCATATGAATATCCCCAATTAAATTTACTCTAAAAAACTCTTGAATCATTTCCTCTTTTTCAACAAATACTGACAGCTTCTTTGATAACTGATCTAACAGAATTATGATCGATGGCTCACTAGATGTCAGTTGATCTACTAAGAACATCTAATTGTCCAGAAACACTAAAAAAGGAGCATTGTTACATTGAAGATCTTGTATCTTGTCATTCATATTTCTCAACACAGCTATGATAGCCCAAAACCTTATGATTAAATAATGTGAAGTACTTGATCCACTAACAGCATTATTTGCAACTGATGCAAATTTGTTCTCAATAAACAACATTAGATGTGATAAATCTGACTTCATAACCATTTCATATTTTAATTGTGTAATAGCAGTCAGCATATCCTCTTTAAACATTTCAAATTATTTCCTTGAAACATTACACTCCTTCAGCTTCTGGAACTTCAAATGTTCTAAGTCTAAGGCATTTCTCAGTGAAGCATTCTCATATTCCAACTGAGATACTTTTCTACACAGTTCTTAAACTTCTTCCTTCCTTGAATCAGATGCACCCTGTGCTTGATTCACAGTCTCAGGTCGATGCAGAAGGACCAAAGGAAATGATTCAGCATCATATTTTTCATTATCTCTGTCCTGAGAAGGTTTGTCCACAGATTTTTCCTTAGAGTTTTCAAACTCCTCCACAGAAACATATTCTTGAATTACCTCTGTTTGAGCTTCAGAAGCATGCTCATCACATTCATCTGCATCTTTTTCTTCCACTAGAATTTAAAGAACAATATTTTCAAAAGTTTCCTGAGGTCTGGCCACTTCTTCACTAGGCACTTCCTTTATCCCTTGTTCCTGTTGAAATGCAACTTCAACATTAGCTACAATCTGTTCCTGATTTTCCCTTTGAGTTTATTTTTCAGCTCATGATTTCTCTACTGGAGCCGTTCTTTTAGTATCATCTTCTAGGGTTTTATCAGCAATAGCTTCTCTAACAAAAGAATAAGAAAATAAAGCTTCTGTTGTAGTTTCCAAATCAGTGGAAGTGACTTCTTCATTTACTGGTCTTTTTCTTCTTGATTGAAGTCTCTCCTTACTTCTGTCTTCCTCAACATCTTCCACTTCAAAGTGAATCCTTCTTGCTACATTTATGACCCTGGATTCAGCTTGTCCCTCCTTGGACTTAGCAGGTTGAGCCTGAGAACTCTTTGAGTCTTCGTCAGCTCCTACTGGAAAAATTTTTCCTTTAATTATCCTCTAGAAATATCCAACCTTCCTCAAAGTTCCATCATTAAACATATTACTGTGATGACAGTTAACTCTAGCATCCACTAATCTCACCATCTCTTTCTTAAACAGCAGCTTAGAAATAAATCTACCAAAGTAGTAGAAATTCATCCTGGACTCGCTTTGATAGTAGTAATTGAGATACCTTATCATGTATCTTGGAAATTTTAACTCAATATCACTTAACATAAGAAAAATTATATACATATTAGGGTACAAAATCTTCTCCATTTCTACCATCAGTGGAGTTATTCCAGTTTGAACAAATTTGACCAAAATCATCTGATCAGGCTCCAAATCTTTAAGAAAAATTTTCTTTATTGTCTAGGTACCAAAAATAAAAGACATGATGTCTTCGGATTTATACATAGAATCTCCTATATTTTTCAAGTCAAAATGAATAAAACCCTCATGAGGGAAGTTGAGAATCTGACTAATCTCTACTGAAGAGATTGAGAAATCCATATCCTCTATTTTATCCATCATACTGTCTTCAGAATCTCCCAGACTAAACTGTACAGATTTGTAGAAGTATCTAAGTTCTACTTCATACAGAAAATCCATATTTTCACTGTTGAACATCTGTTCAAGATTCTGAAATGATAGCTCTCGATTTAACAATATATTTTTCTAAAATAACCAGTCGAGATCGATTACCTTGCCCTGTAAGATTTTTCTTCCCTCGGTGCATTGTCTCTTGGCATTTATCAGCTCGGCCTCACTGGCTCTTTTAGTCCTTACCATTTCTGCGAGAGTCTCTGAAGGTTTGAGGGTTTGGGTTTCAGAAATTCAAAGGTTAGGGTTTCAGTAAAGGAAGTGCGATTTTCATATTTCGAAAGGGTTTCGATAGAAGTGAAAGGGTTTAGAAGTCGAAAAGGCTCTGATAGCCTTGATTCATGTGTAATCACTAATCATTACATATATTTAAAAACAAATAATCTTTTCATACGACGAAATAAAGGAAAACATAAACTGTATTCAACAAAATTTACGTAAATAAATAAAATTAAATAAAAATTTAAAAATTATTTAAAATTAAATATTCCGAGCTCCCCCTTAATAAAATCAAACCTTGCAGTGGGAAGTGGTTCAATAAAAATATCTGCTAATTGAATTTTAGTATTTATAAATTCTAAAAATATATCTTTTTTAATAACATTATCTCTTAAAAATTGATGCCTTATATCAATGTGCTTAGTTCTAGAATGACTAATAGGATTTTTTGGAAATATTAATTGCACTCATATTATCACTTAAAATAGGTTTATTATTAAAATTCAACCCAAAGTCCATAAGAGTGTTTTTCATCCACAACACTTGTGCAAAGAAACTTCCAGCAGAAACCTATTCTGCTTCAGCTGTTGACAGGGCAAATGAATGTTGTTTCTTACTAGACCATGATACTAAAGATTTTCCTAAAAAGTGACATGTAACTGATGTACTTTTTATATCTAATCTACAAATTCCAAAGTCAACATCTGAATATAAAATCATATTAATGTCATAAGTTTTAGGATAAATAAGAGATTGAAAAAAATTTCCTTTTAAATATCTAAAAATTCTCTTAACAGCAATTAGATGAGATTCTTTAGGATTTTATTGAAATCTCGCACAAAGACATACTGAATACATTATATCTGGCCTGCTAGAAGTAAGATATAACAAACTACCAATCATACCTCTATATAACTTATTGACAACTGACTTGACAGTTTCATCCAAATCATGTTTTATATTAGTACACATAGGAGTTGTAAATGTATTTCTGTTCTCAAGTCCAAATTTCTTATGTAAATCAATAATGTATTTTCTTTGATTTAAAACATTTCCAAAATCATCTTGAAATATTTGAAGACCCAAAAAGAAATTTAATTCTCCCATTATACTCATTTGAAATTATTCTTGTATTAATTTTGAAAATTCATGACAGATAGTTTTATTTGTTGATCCAAAGATTACATCATCAACATAAATTTGAACCAATAATACATTATTTTTCATAGTTTTCTTAAATAGTGTTGGATCTTCCATACCAACAATAAAATCATTTTTCAAAAGAAATGAACATAGTATTTCATACAAATCTCTATGAGCTTGTTTAAGGCCATAATGAGCTTTAGTATGTTTAAAAACAGAATCAGGTTTTTGAGAGTTTTCAAAACTAGGAGGTTGCTCAGCATAAACTTCCTCCATTAGAAAACCATTTAAAAAGGCAGATTTAACATCCATCTAGAATAATTTCAAATTCATATAAGATGCATAGGATAAAAGGATACTAATGGCTTCTAACCTTGCTACAGGTGCAAAAGTCTCATCATAATCGATTCCCTCTTCTTGATTACATCCTTTAGCTACTAATCATGCTTTATTTCCAGTTATTGTGCCTTGGTCATCCTATTTATTTCTAAAGAACCATTTGGTTCCTATTACAAGATAATTCTTAGGTCATTCCACTAAATCCCAAACTTCATTTCTTTTAAACTGGTTTAATTCATATTGCATTGATATTACCCATATTTCATCATCTAAAGCTTCTTCTATAGTCTTGGGTTCTTGTTGAGATATGAAGGCAGATAATTCCACTAGGTTTCCTAAGTTTCTTATAGTTTGAACACCAATTTCTCAGTCACCTATTACAGTTTCTAAAGTGTGATTCTTTAAGGTTCTAGACTGTCTAGGTAATATATTTAATGGTTCTTCAGTATCATGTTCCTCTGAACTGGACTAAATTTCTTTTATATCATTTTCAAAATTATTCTTCAAATTCTCAAGTCTCATGTTATCATTAGAGTCAAATTCAACCATTTGTTCTATCCTTTTCTCAAAAGGATCAGATTCAGAAAATTTCACATGAACTGATTCTTCAACAATCCTTGACTTCTTATTATAAACTCTCTAAGCTTTGGAGGTAACAGAATATCCTAAGAAAATACCTTCATCATTTTTTGGATCAAACTTACCAAGATTATCCTTGTTGTTTAACATATAAACCTTGCATCCAAAAACATTAAAGTAATTTACTTTTGGTTTTCTGTTATTCCATAGTTCAAACGGTGTCTTTTTCAAAATAGCTCCAATTAAAACTCTATTAATTATATAACAAGATGTATTTACAGCTTTTGCCCAGAAATATATAGGTATGCTATATTCATTTAACATAGTTCTATACATGTCTTGAATTGTTCTATTTCTTATTTCTACAATCCCATTCTGTTGAGGTGTTCTGGGTGTAGAAAAGGTGTGTTTAATACACATATTTGAGCAAAAGGAATTAAATTATAGATTCTCAAATTCTCTTCCATGATCACTTCTCAATGAGATAATATTGAACCCTTTTTTCCTTTTGAACAGATTTGAAGAACCTTTCAAATAAACTAAAAGCTTCATTTTTAAATTTCAAAATGAAAATCCATGTAAATCTTGAATAGTCATCAACTAAAACATATACATATAATTTACCAGCTAATCTTGCTACTCTTAAAGTTCCAAACAAATCCATATGAATAAGTTTTAGAGGTTTAGATGTAGCAACCTTATTAAAATATTTGAAGGATGATTTGTGTTTCTTACCAAGTTGACATGCATCACAAACTCTGTCACTTTCAAATTTGAGACAAGGTAAATCTGAAACTAAATGTTTCTTAGATAAATTTTGTAAAACATATACATTTCAATGACCATGTCTCCTATTCCAGATCTAGGATTCACTTACTTTATCAATCAAGTAGTTTACTTGTTGTTTACACAAAGAATTTAAATCCAAAGTATATACATTTTCAGTTCGTGGTGCTTTAAATTTAAACAGTTTATCTTTCAAAATAGTACAACATTTGTTAGTAAAATCAACAGTGTATCCATCATCACAAAGATGATAGATACTTATCAGATTGTGTTTTAGTCCTTGTACATAATGTACTTTATTGATTGAGACTGTTTTTGGATCTCCAACAGTTCCAATGCTAATGATTTTTCGTTTGGTATTGTCACTAAATGTGTCAAGTCCTCCTTCATTTTGAGTGAGTGAAGAAAAATTCAATGAGTTTCCACTCATATGTCCTGAGAAGCTACTTTCCATGTACCATATATCTTTTCTTCTCTGGTGACCTGCTACCTACAATGACATTCAAAAAAATTTCTTTAGTACCCATATTTTGTTGGGTCTAGGAGTGTTAGGTAGCAATGATCTGGGTATCCAGATTTTCTTTTTTCTTTTAAAGTTAGCTGAATCATATAATTCTTTTGAAACATAGGCTTTCTTAATACTAAAAATTTGAGGTTTTCATAAGAAATTTTTTTAGCTACATGTCCCTTTGCCCCACAAAAATTACAATTAACCTTTCTAGATCTAGGGAAAAAAATAATTTTTATATAGCTTTCATTTTTCCCCTTTACTGCCAATTCCAAATCTCTCTTTTTTAATGACAGTTTTTTCAAGAATTTCATTTAATGAATTCTCTCCTTTTGTAAAAACCAATGCAGTCTGTTTGTAAGATTCTACTTCATCCTGGAGTGTTTTTATTCTTGATTCAAAATTAATATAGTTAGTGTTAATCAATTTTTATTTATCAGTTAATTTTTTATGTTGTTTCAGCATTGTGTCTCTTTCATCTGAAACAGATTTATGTTTATTTTTTAGTGACTTATATTTTTTAAATAGTGATTCGTATCTTTCTTGAAGCATATTTCAGTAGGGTGCAAGTTTTTCATTTGTGTAGCTTGATTCAGAATGTGATTCAGAGAAGTAATATGAGTGTACCTCATCAGTTTCTTCCATGAAACACATGTTTACCTTTAGATTGACTTCTTATTTCTCTGAGCTTGATTTAGAAGAGCTACTAGAGTCTCCAGATACACTCCAAGTAGATTTCATGGCTTTTATGTCTTTCTGCTAAAAGCCATTTCTTTTGAAGAATTTCTTCTTCTTTGTATCCTTCAATTGTGGGAAATCTTGTCTGATATGTCCCATATTTTTGAATTCATAACATCATACTTCCTTATTATCTCCCTTAAAGGATTTTTTGAATCCTCTTTTCTTGGTGTAGAATTTTCTAAATTTTCTGTCTAGTTGAGCCAGTTCTTCATCTGAGTTGGATGAGTTAGAGTTTTCCGATTTAGCTTTCACTTATTTTCTCTTCATCTTTCTATTATTTTGTTGTGAAGTTACCTTCAAGGAAGTATCATCTTTTTTTATAAGAACATTATGTTTATTAGCTTCATCTTGCATTTCAGCTTCATACATCATCAGTGTACCAATCAGCTCTCTCATAGTTAGATCTTTGATAGGTGTTGATTTCCTGATTGCAGTAGAAATACCATTCCATCAAGTAGGAAGTACTCTCAGTACTTTTAATGCTTGATCATCCTTCTTGATATGTTCTCCTAGATCAGTTATGTTATTGACAATTTCTGTCAATATCCCATTCATTTGGGTAATGCTATCACCTTCAACAATTCTGAAAGTATAAAATTTCAGTTTTTCAGTTGAATATATCATTTTCCTCACATTGTATGTTCCTTCATATGCCATAGCTATTGTTTGCCACATATCATATGATGTCAGGCACTGAGATACTCTGTTAAATTCATATGGTCTTAGACCGTAGAAAATTGCATTCATAGCCTTTGAGATCATATCGTACTCTACCTCTATAGCAGCACTCCATGCCTTAGGATTTTCAGGAATTTCATAAGGAGTCAGAATCTTTGAATACACTATATATCCGAGGTTTTTCAGATATATTATCATGCACGATTTCCAGCAACCGTAGTTGTCTCTATTAAAATATGGTGCTCTGACCATCGACATCCCTTATCTTGTATCAGTCATGATGCTTTGTTGTATAATCCTTAAATGCTTCTATCTTTCTAAGGCTATATCAAAAGCTCCTCCTTTGATACCAATTGTTTGATCTGAATCTACAGATTATACACGAGATGGGGGTGAATTTTGTTTTTTTCAATTTTTCGATAACTCTTCTCTTGAACAAGTTCTGTCCTTTATACTTTATCAGATTTGATCATGCAGTGGAATAAATGAAATCAAGAACAAAAATATGTATAGTGGTGCAGGGAACAAAAAGCCCCTAGTCCACTCCACCAATGCTCTACTCCATGAGCATGGTGATTTTCACTATCTGGTCCTCTTTTCCATAGACCGATTCACAACTGAGTACATGCAGTTGATAACTTTACAATCCATGGAGAAACAAAGCCTTCTGGTTCAAACATGAACCTACACAGCTTAGAACGAGAAGCTGGTTACTCAAGAATAAAAATAATTTTAGAAATAAATTTCCAGTTGATCTTCACAATTGCAACAGAATGCAATTGAAAGTAGATGGATCGATGTCTCTAGAAATATAGATATTCAAGACGAAGCAGTTCTGAGTTGATCCCATTGTAGTAGATATAGAGATATAGTTCAAAACCTCAGCAGTAGTAGATCCATAGTCGATATTCAATGTAGAATAGGTGAATCATCTACCGAGTTCCTTCTTTATGAACAAACAGAGCTTTTACTCTCCTTTTGAATCAGCAGATCAATCGTGAATAGTTGCAATCTCTATTTTCCACCTTTTTCAATAATAGATCGATCTCTTCATTTTTTACCTGGGGTTTCAGATAGAACATATATAATAAAGAATATCTCCTACATATTTAGATCCATAAAAGTCGCCTTCTGATTCTCGATATTCAAAAATTTGAATTTACAGAGAAGTCGTAACGTACCTTAAGACTCGGCATGAAAAGATCCTTTTAATTCGATCGTAAATCCATTAATAAAATGGCTTTGAATCAGTCAAAGTCATACTTTAAAAATGACTTTAAATCCGTCTTGAAATCCGCCCAGAAATCAACTTACTGATTGTTGCACATAAATATCGTCTGTCAAAATTTCCGACGCCAAATGTAAGGTTGTTGACGTGGCCTCCAAATGTAGGTTTAATAACATAGTATTCAAACGTAGGATTGACAACATAAGGTTGAAGAAAAACGTAGGGTTGATCATCCCTACTTTTTCTTCAACACTCAAATGTACGGTAAAATATCCATACTTTTACTTGATCCATACTTTTCAAGAACTTATGGTTGTTCACAAAAGTAAGGTTGATGATCCATACTCTTGAGAAACAAACGTAACGTTTAGAATTTACATACGGTTCTCCTTCCATACTTTTCTGATATCCAAAACGTAGGGTTCCTTCCTAACGTAAGGTTCTTCTTCCATACTTTGCTAGAAACATATGGTTGTTTAACCATACTTTTCTCTTATTTCAAAAAGTATACATGATTTTCATCCTTATGCTACTTTTATCCACGTAGGGTATGAACAGTGATTCCAGAACGCGATAAAACAGATTCTGCGCTATATTCATCTATGTAAGATGTGAACAGTGATTCCAGAACACGCTAAAATAGATTCCTTTCTATGTAATAAATATTCGTTATTTCAAGAGTAAAATAAATTAATAAACTCCTGCAAAATACTAAATAAAATCATTAGAAAATAACTAAGGGTATTTGTGAAGCATCAAAATTATCATAAAGAGACAGATTATTATTTTGAATAATAACCCCCTTTAAATAACATTAATACGTATTTTTGAAAACAATACTTCGCTCAACAGTCATCATGTAATTCATGTTGGATAATACCATGTTACATGGAGTGTGAACAAACTACACACTGTGTAATCCTGAATAATTCATGTTTCAAGGATGGAAGTCAATACGTGACTTGTATTTAAGGCATGTAATAAATAAATTATGTGTGATATGACTATATGGTTTGGCCACAAAACTTGTTAGAATACATGGTGAGTAGTATGACTACACAACATGTAATAAATCCAAGGCATGGTCTACCTTATAATTCTATACATGGTATGTAATAATATATTCCATGTAAAGTAACTATAAAATGTGTCACAATTCATGAGAGTGAGACCTTATGTGTTAACAAGTACTTCACAACATGTAATTTAGGTTACATGTTTTGTAATCCTATCAAATTTCTTTGATCTCTACCTCCTATAGATGGTATCTCAGTTCCTTATTCACTAATTCTTGGCTTGTTCATGGTCATGTGACAGTGAATGAAATCATTATCTTGACTTTATGGATTAATAATGAAAACCAAAATGAAAAACTAGAAATAAATTATGATATTTACCAAAAAGATCAAATATTTATAAATTTGAATTTGAGTGCTTTAATACCAATTGAAGGTTTTGGGCACAATAGAATATAGTTGTTACCATGAAGAGCGGTGGAGTTTCATTACATTTAATGGATAATCCACAAGAACATGAAAAATAATCAAAATGTATAATGAGTAAAAGAAAAAAATACTAGATGAATGGAATCCAAGAACATAGATAGGATCTTTTCATATTAAATATATAATAATTTAATTATAATAATTTCCTCATTTTTTCATAAATTAAGATATTGATCATTCAACCATTATTTGACTTCTACCATCATTATGCTAGGAGGATCAAAAGTAAAATCAATCTTTCCATGATCGACATGTGTCGCTTTATCTTTGAATGAAATTTATCAAACATTTGGAACTTTTACAGATGATCTAGTCATCTTCTATTGTTTATATTGATTATGATAAAATCATTAAGATTAATAGATTGTCTCTCTTGTTCCCTTGATCTTTAGGGGGGTGGATAAAATCTCTCAATCTTGAGAGGTATACCAGATATGTTATTTATTGAGATAAATATCTATAGAAAATATGTGTTGTTCACAACACAAATGATTTTACACATTATCTAAAATGTTATAATAGGGTAAATATATATCTAGGGTTTATTTTTTGTAATTACACATAGGACCTTAATAAAACAATAAACTAAATATATTCTCCATTCCAATAATTACAATAATATTATTCTTATGATATAATGGTATGTGAACAATTACTAAAATAAATATCATCTTAAAAAAATAATCTATTATTTATTTAAAATATATTTAAGATTATATCATTTTAACTCAGATTTTCCACATTCTTCGTTGTTTATTAAACAAAAAATAATAAGTAAATATTATTCATTCAATATAATATTTATTTAATTTAATATTTACATAACTAAATTAATATTTTTTATTAATAAATAATATTTATTACCTTGTGAATAAAATAAGAGACAGATAATTATTCTATTTTATGATCTTGTGAATAAATATTTATTTAAATATTCAATTCACATGTAATTAGATACTGAATAGTTGTGATTTGAAAATCTTGAATAAATATTTAAAATATGTAACACCCCCTAAAACAAAGAAGGATTATAGTCGGTACACATATATAGAACATTAAAATAGAATTAATTTGGAGTAAATAAGTATAATTAATAATTTGAATGTGATTAATAGGGACAAAGAGTAACCTGAAATAAAATGGAGGTTTGGGTACAAAACCCTTATCTTATTTCCAAATATATTCTGCACTTAAACTTAAGGTCCTAGAATATGAAATTGTACTTTTTAATAAATTAATTTAGAATCTATTAGACTTTTATTTTATTTATTATAATTTCATTAAGTTTATTTATTGTTGTTTTTATGGGTTAAGAGATTCAATATCATCATTTGTGACTGCTCATTTCATTGGTTTTCAGGATCGATTTTCTTGTAGGAATTTAATGTAAATTAGAATTAAATTACATAATTGATTTTATATTTTATTAATTTTCATACATAAGGATAAATTATTATAAAATTCATTTGGTTACTTTGGTTGAGGATGAATCATTAGATGAAATTTTAATTTTAAATGCTTGGATTTATTTGGTGGTTTTTCGGTCACCACAAACTCATTTTGTTCAATAAATTAATACCATGTGTACAAATTATTCCAGAACATTAAATAAGATATATTAAATATATTATGATATAGTTCAACCATAAAAATGGTTTCATGACAATAATTTAATATTTTAATATAATTTTAAAACTCGTCATCCTTGAATGTGACAAGTCAACACAACTCGGATGGTTTTTTCATTTCTAGAATAAAAGGAGGGGGAAAGAGAGATGTTGAGTAATTATTAAATTATAATAAAAAAATTTAAAATTAGGGTAATGGAGTTATCATAAAATTTGGAGGAAAATAGGTGATTAAATTAAAAGAAAGAAAGAAACTTGATATAAAATAAAATAAATGATAAGAAAATTTTACCTCTTGAATTTATCTTCCATGAGAGCCTCTTTCGGGGAGATGATTTGGTCTTTAGAATAGAACAATGAATGATAGATGTGGGAAAGATATTGCGAGGGGATTTTATCATAATTTATACAAGGAATAAGGCTTTATTGTAGTGAAGAGAAGAGGGAGTGATGGGTGGTTCTTACAGTGGTGGAAGGAGGGTTTTCCATTATTTTAATCATAATTTTATTATTTTGGATCAATACTTTGAATAGACTTGATTCATGTGACTCAATATACTAATAAGTTTATAGGATTTAGAAAAAATGGTCATTAAGTATTTTTGGAAAAATACCAAAAATTCACCCTATCCATTATTTCATGTGCATAATTCAAAAATGAACTCTATTTTATCAAAATAACTTTCTAAATAATATAAATTTAATTTTCTTAAAAATCAATATTTACTTGAAAAATATATATTTTAAATGTATAAATTATTATATAATACTTTCAAAAATTTACTGAGGTCTCATAAAATTATCCTAAATTCATATAAAAACAAAAAAAAATAATTTAAGAATACATTTTATAAAAATTAATTTTATTTTAAATGAATTTATTAATTCAAAATTTTAATTAAATATTTATTACCCACAAAAATATCAACACTTAATTAATAATTTTTTAAATAATCAATCACATTTTTATGGTTCCTAGATTTTATTTATACTCACATGGGTGATGTTAATATTTCAAAGGGTACATTAATATTTATAAGGGTAAGTTATTATTCATAAGGATAAGTTACTATTCACCATGTAAGTTGATCCTATCAAACTAACAATTTCATTCCGATCAAAACTATGTATATCAGTTTTTTAAAATTAAAATCATAGATGTAGAAAAATTATATCTATCTGCCAGGTTATAACTATCTCCAAAAAATATCAAATATTTTTTTTCATAGACTCGGTGTTGAATGCATTCTATAACAAATTTGTTTGTAAAACCTTGAGATGTTACATTCTTCCCCTCTTAAAAAAATTAATTCCTTGAAATTACCAGAATGTTACCTCAAAAAAAGATGTGGGTAGTTCTTCATCATAAGTTCCTCAAGCTCCCATGTTTCCTCTTCAATTTTATGATTTTTCTAACTTACCATTACCAGCTAAGTCATTTGATTCCTCAACACCTGTTTGTTGGTGTCTAGAATCTGGATAGCCTCTTCATAGTATGATAAGTCAGGTTCCAACTCTATAGCTTAAGAAATTTGGACATTCATGGTTTTTGGCATGTACTTTCTCAATATTGATACATGAAACCCATTTTGTACCTTGGAAATCCTAGGAGTATTTTCAAAATAATAATCCATAGCTCCATTTCTCTCTAAAATTTCAAAAGGGACTATGTACCTCCAGATCAGTTTCCCTTTCATTCCAAATTTTAAAAAAACCTTCCATGGAGGTACTTTAAAGAAAACATGATCTCCCTCTTGAAATTCCAAATCCTTCCTCTGATTATTAGCATAGATATTTTTTCTACTTTGATCGGATTTGATATGAGTTTGAATGGTCTTTACCTATGTTGTTGTTTTCTCCACAAGATCTAGGTCCACAAGATTTCTTTCACCAACTTAATACCAACATATTGGTGTATGACATCTCTTTCTGTAAAATGCTTCATATGGTGCTATGTGAATACTAGAATGGAAACTATTATTTTAGTAAAACTCTACCAATGGAAAATATTGATGATACATACCTTTAATGTCAAGTGATCATGATATCAACATATCTTCTAAACTTCAGATTGTCCTTTCTAACTACCCATTAGTTTAGGGGTGATAATAAATAATCCAATGAAGCTCATTGTCAAAATATTAATAAATAATTTTCCAAAATTTTGAGGTAAATAATGGATCATGATCAGACAAAATTGAGATAGTTGCTCCATGAAGTCTCACAAATTCAACTATATGGAGTCATGCAAGGCGCTCCAGGTGAAAATCCTCCCTTATATTGAGGAAATGTGCATATTTCGTAAGTCTATAAATAATTACCCATAATACAATATTCTTTCGTGGATATTTGTGTTATCCAACAGAATAATCCATCGTGATTTCATCCCATTTCCATGTAGGAATAGAGGTTGCATGACTCCTTTATAATTTTTTCTTTCAGCCTTAACCTGTTGAAAGACTAAACATCTGGATACGTAATCAGAAATTTTCCTCTTCATGTTATCCCACCGTAAATGATCCTTAAAATCTTTATACATATTAGTGCCACCATTATGTATATAGAAATTTGAACAATAGAAGTCATCCAATAACTCCCTTTTTAGATTGGGTATAGCTGGAACACAAATCCTCTTCCCAAATTTCAGAATTCCATCTTCATATATGAAGTCTTGAAACTTCCCATCATTCACAGAATTAATTTTCTTTTGAATATTCTTGTCATGAGGTTGGGAACTTTTAATCCTTTCTAATAAATATGGATGGGAAACCAATTTAAAAAGTAATTATGTTTCACCTTCTTTAATAATTCCCATGTCCATTCTTACTAGATTCATTAATACATGATCCCTTTTAATCGTCATTTTGCTTAAAACTCCATGATCATTCATTCTTAATGAATCAGCTACCTTATTTTCCCTTCCTGGTTGGTATTCTATAGAAAAATCATAATCCTTGAGTAGTTTGAGCCATATCCTTTTCCTCATGTTGATTTATTTCTGTGAAAATATATATTTCAAGCTCTTATGATCCATATATATCTCACATATTTCTCTACAGAGATGATGTCTCCATATCTTCTGATCAAAAATTATAGCTGCTAGCTCAAGATTATGAATAAGATAGTTTTTTCATGAATTTTTAACATCCATGATGCATAGGCAGTAACTTTATCATTATGCATGAAGACACAACCAATTCCTTTCTTTGATGCATCACTATAGATCACAAACCCATCATTACCCAATAGTAGAGTTAGGATTGGAGCATTCACTAATATCTGATTTAATTCGTCGAAAAATTACCCAAATTATTTTTTACATACAAACATAACCCTTTCAAAAGTAATATTGGTTAATGGGTTGGCTAATTAGGTGAAGTTATGAATAAAATGCTGATAATAACCTGCTAAACCAATAAAACTACATACCTCAATTATGTTCGTTGGTGTGCTTCATTCCTGAATAGACATTATCTTCATAGGATCAATGAATATTCCATCTTTAGATACAATATGGCCTAGAAAAAACTAATTGAATCCAAAATTCACACTTTCTAAACATCACATATAATTCATTTCTTCTAAGAGTATTTAGAATAATACGTAAATAATATTCATGATCTTTTTAGATTTTTGAGTATACTAAGATATCATAAATAAATACCAGAACAAAGTCCTCAAGATATTAATTGAAAACCCAAATCATTATATCCATGAAAATAGATGGTGCATTAGCCAGTCCGAAAGGAATTACTACAAGCTTGTAGTGCCCATACCTCATTCAAAATGTTGTCTTTGAAATATCTTCCTTCCTCACATGCAACTGATGATATCTAGATCAATGTTCAATCTTAGAAAAATATTGGGCTCCATTAAGTTTATCAAATAAATCCTCAATGCGAGGCAGGGGATACTTGTTCTATATTGTTATAGAATTAATATCCCTATAGTCAATTCACAGCCTCATAGATCCACCGTTCTTCTTAATGAAAAGAATATGGGCTCCCCATAGATAAACACTAGGGTGGAAAAATACTTTATCACTCAATTACTCTATTTGTTTCTTCAGTTCTACTAATTCCACAGTGGCCATTCTATAAGGAGTCATTGATCTAGGTTCTAAACTAGGAATTAAATCTATAGAGAAGTTAAATTCCCGCTCTAGAGTATGTTCTAGTAAATCCTCTAGAAATACATCAACATATTATTGCACAATAGTTATGAACTATATTTTAACATTCCATTCCTCACCCATAGATATTGAATTCTCTTCCTCTCCAATAATTGAATTTAGTAGAGCTATTGGGGTGGATCTAGAAGGGAATCATATTGCGAGGTTTCTACTCTAAAGATAAGCGATTATATACCATTATCAAAATATTGTAACTTATTTATTCTTGAAATATATATTTGTATCATATTTTTAAATCCAATCCATACTGGGGATTATATTAATGTTGATAATGGGTACAATGTTATGGTTTGAAACTAAGGCACATTTAAAAGGGGGATTGATCGGCACATCTTTGTTGCAATCATTCATCCCATGTGAGTTTTAACTCAACACTCCTTTATCAAATCAAATTTTAAATATCTAATTTTCTTGTAAAATTGGGAAGATATAAAAGAATGTGATGATCCATAATCAAATAAATTATTTTCTATTTTTGA
The DNA here is from genome assembly GCA_963277665.1 of Viscum album. Classification (NCBI taxonomy): domain Eukaryota; kingdom Viridiplantae; phylum Streptophyta; class Magnoliopsida; order Santalales; family Viscaceae; genus Viscum; species Viscum album. Next base: position 1,133,869,373 of record OY728120.1, read on the forward strand.
GGAAATAATTAATGTACCTTCCACCACATCATTAGGAACTTCCGTATCAATAGTTGTGATAGCACAATCTTATCCTTGCTCCCTTGGCCTTTTTTGATGCCCGTTTCCTTGACGCTTTGGACATTCATTAGTATAGTTCCCCATCTCCCTACAATTATAGAATTGAACATTGATTGATTCTTTCTTTTCCTTACAATCACTAGTATTATGGCCTTTCTATCCACATTTATAGCACACTCCCTTTCCTTTTAAGTAGGCATCTGGGTGTTTCCTTCCACAAGTATCGCATATTGTAAAATTCACCTTTTTATTCTACCATTTATCCATTATATCCTATACCACTCTCTTCTTCTCATGTTTCCTCTTAATGTCATAATACTTATATAATACTTTCCCTATCTTGATAGAATGTGAGGTAATTTCTTCGTATGATGGGAAACTTTTTGAGACTAGTTCCCTTTAGAGGAATGGTTTTAAACCATTAAATAATCGATCAATATTGATCCTTAGATTATGTATATAGTCTACAACATGCCTTGATAACATTTTAATTTTTTCTTCATACTTTGCAACATTTTTATCCTATTTCTATTTGCAACTCAAAAATTGTCACTCCATATCCGCTTGTTGTTCATGAAGAAAATATTTTTCTAGGAAAAAATCCTTGAAATACCTCCATTCCATTTCTTCTATTTCTTCCTCCTCTTTTTTGTTTTGGATTAACGACCAAGAATGACCCTCATCTACCAAAAGATGATAAACTGCTATGGAAACATTCTCTCTTTCATTACATCCCAACGCGAGAAATATCTTATCTAAAGAACTTATCCATTATTCCCCTGCGAAGGGGTTTGTAGTCCCATTGAATGATGAAGGTTGTTGTTGCATAAAGTGGTCTAACATTGATCCTCGATGTTTTGGATAAGGATGATCTTTATGGGTAAGGTTATTGGTCATAACATAAGTTAGTTGTACTAGTATAGTTATAAGTTTCTCAGCACCAGTCATAGCTCCAGATCCAACATCATTATCTTGAAAAGGATGGAAATCATTATATGGGATACACATGTTCATGCAGTTTCCAATCCTTCCAATAGGCACCAATTCTAAATAATTGCATACACTATATTATATTATGAATCATAATATATAATAACAACTTAGAAAAATACTTAGTATAAATTGAAATCATATCCACAGCTAATCTCATAATCCTGGTCTCTTTATGGAAAAATTTACATTTACTTCATTCAAAATGGTTTGTAATGAAAATGTGAATTATCCTAAATATATCCCACTGGGAGTATCAAACCAAGTCTTCAGTATGGCCCATTTTCATGTACAAGGATACCCCAGGTCATGCCAGAAATTCTTTGTTATAATTGTCACTCTTATGTACATCTATGCACAAACCACATCCACTTGTAGTATCCAGAAAGAGATCTATTTGGTATAAATATCCACATAATCTATTTCATACCAAAAATCTAGGATATTCTTGTATGTATGTCCTCAAAGACTATCTTAGGTTTTTTCCCCCAATCTACATTTTCTAAATCTATATTCCATGTTTTCTACTAAACATCCTCTGATACCAACTATAAGGACCCGACCCCATTTTCCCAAAGCCAGTTCCATAAACGGTTACATTGGCATGTGAACAAGGAATATGAATCCCAAAGGACCAAATAGTTTAGATGTTTTGGAAATTCAGATAAATACATAATTTGAACATTAGAACATGAAACGAAATGTAATATAACAACTTCTTTTAAATCACACATAATCTCTTAGTTTATCCTTGAAATTCATTCCTAATATATTTCTTCACAACTTGGGGAAAAATAAAACATGTGAAAGGGGTGAGATAACATGATCAATGAGGGTAAATAATACATTGAAAGAAAATATAAACACAAGGCATGATGAATAACTAAAATGCATTCCATTAAAAATATACTTGAGAATAATATGGAACTAATAAAAACTGATTAAATAATGACATAAAACATAACGATGGATATTCTAATAGTCAAATAATCACATGGAATATCAATCACAAGTTTCAGAATGAGGCAATGAATAATATATTATATTATGAAATATACCATCAATACCTCATGAAAACATCTGAAAATGATTAAGGCCTTTTCTAAAACCATATCTGAAAATGGGAAAGGCCTCAGCCAAGTCCATATATCTTTTGCCTCATGAGACCTACCGATGCATCAAGGGACTATAGCGGGACCCATATTTCACTTTATAAGTCCAATTAATTCCTCATATTAATGAGGATAAACATAAAAAATATATACATTCATATTGAAACTAACATATGAAATGTAAATATCTTTCCCTAAAAATAAACACTAACCACTCGGATGAATATGGTGAATGGTTTCAAGAAAGAATATCTATAGTCAAAATAATCATAAACCATTAAATAAAATATGGTAGATGATATCATAAATTATTGGTCCTAATTATACATAATAATCAACAAGAGTATTGAAACAAATGAAAATACTCTTATAAAATTATCGAGTAATTTATTTTCATTTATATGTGTAAAGAAATTCAATATCATTATTTGTGACTGATCATTTCATTCGTTTTCATGATCGGTTTTCTTGTATGGAAGTTAATTTAAAATGTGAATTAAATTAAAAAATTAATGATATATTTTATTAATGTTCATAAATATGGTAAAATGGTCATATTAGTCATTTGGTTACTTTGGGTGAGGATGAATCATTAGGTGAAATTTTAATGATAAATTCTTGGATTAATTTGGTGGTTTTTCGGTCACCATGTAATCATTTTGTTATATAAATTAATACTATCTGAAAAAAATGATTCCAAAACATTAAATTGGATATATTACATATATTATGATGTTTTTAAACTATAAAAATGGCTTCATGACAATAATTGAATATGGTAATCGAATTTGAAAACTTGTCTTCCTTGAATGTGATAAATTAAAACATCTCAAATGATATTTTCATTTCTAGTATAAAATAAGGGTAAAAGAGAGGTCATGATAAATTAATTCATTATCATAACAAAATTATTATATTTTAATTTAATTTAGTTATCATAATATTTTTAGGAAAATAGGTGTGGAAATAAATAAAATAAAGGAACTAGAAAGAAAATAAATGAAATGAAAAGATGAATTTACCTCTTGAATATATCTACCTTGAGAGCCTCTTTAGGGGAGAGGATATGGTATTTAAAAGATACCAAGGGTTTATTGAAATGGGGAGGATATTGAGAGGAGCTTTTATCTGAATTTAGACAAGTAAAAAATGCTTGATAGGAGTGAATAGCAGAGGCAGTTAGGGTGGTTTTTATAGTGGTTGAGATGATGGGTTTCCATTATTCTAATCATTACATTTTTATTTTGGATCAAGACTATGAAAATTCATGATTATTGTGACTAAAAATTGCAATACGTGAATTTATTTCAAAACAATGGTCATTTAAATCATTCATGACTCAATAATGATGCATAAATGTATTTATTTAGTGTATTTTGTAAATTATCAAATTTCACTATTTGCAAAAAAATCAATTATTTTGGAAAAATACCAAAAATTCACCTTAACCATTTTTCAACTGAAGGAATTAAAAAATTAAACTCCATTTTATCCAAATAATTTTCTAAATAAGAGATATTTAATTTTCAAATAAAATCATTATTTACTTGAAAAATACATATATTAAATTTAAAATTAATTTTATAATACTTTAAAAATTTAACTGAGGCATCATAAAATTGTCATAAATTCATAAAAAACAAAATATTTATTGAGGAATGCATTTTATGAAAATGAATTTTATATTAAATAAATTTATTAATTTAAAATTATAATTATATATTTATTACTCACAAAAATATCAACACTTAATTATTAATTTTTTAAATATTCACTCTCATTTATATAGTGCCATGATTTTATTTATACTCACATGGGAGAGCTTACATTTCTAATGGATAAATTACTACTCATAAGGGTAATTTACTATTCACAAAAAATGTAATTTGATCATATCAGACTATAAATATCTTATTGATCGCATTTCTATAAATCAGTTTTTCAAAATTCAAATCGCAGAACTGGAAAAGTTATATCTAATGACCTGATTAGAACTATCTCCTATAAATAACAAAATGTTTTTTTTAATAGACTCAATTTTGAATGAATTATATAACAAATTTATTTGTAAAACCATGGGATGTAACATAATGGAACCTAGAGAGGAATAATTTAATTTTACAATGATGAAAACCATGTACAAATTCTCATTGTGTAATATAATCCCTTCAATTAGATGTCTCTTAATACAGTTGGTTGCATACTTGTGTATTAAACCTATATACTTGATTTTTCATTCTTTGACTATCTCAAATGAAATTATCAATAAACCTTGGACATAGATTTAGTTAAACTATTACATTTCAATTAAAAATTCATGGGATATAAACTTCCATAAATAGAAGTGACAAATCCTATATTGACTTATTCATTAAAGCAATATCACTAGGTATGCACCCAATCTATCGTACTTTTACATGACCATATATCATTATAGTTTCCATTAATGCATCTAAGTGTGTAACTCATGAATTTAATTAATAATAACTTCAAGTCTAAGGATCAGTAAACACATTCACATATAGGAATATCCAAAAACATGTAAACATGATGAATTCTTATATGTGAGTATGTCCTCATATTCTCCCATCTTGGAGATTACTAAGTGTGAAATTAATGATATAATGTCTCATCCACTTATGATTACATGAACCTAACAGCCAATGTACTATGTGTCCTGTCGTAGAATTTTGTATTTACAGTATGACATAAGTTTAAGAGTATCATCATGGCACATTAATGTTCTCATCATAGGAGGAAACTGTTTGGACAATTCAATGTGAAAAAATAAACTAGGTAATTATCCCATTAATGCTACATAGAAGAATATACATATTTTTATAAGATATTTATTAATTATTAAATACCTTTAATATTTCGGTATTCAAAATAAGAAGTATTTTTTTATGAGACACCAACTCTGACACATCAAGGGGTTGAAACTAGGAAAACCAGCTCATATTTACCTAAAATAATAAAAAAATACCTATGAATGATTTTTGAAATAGAAGAATAAATTCCACTTCAATCCAATTGGTTGTTTACTTAGGATGACAAAAAACCCATATTTTATATTTTAAAACATTAAAAAATTCATGTAATAATAAAAACCTAGAAATTTACATCAGATTGATGTGAAATCATAGGAGAACAATATTTCAATTATTCTGTAAATTTAAGAATAGATGTAATTTCAATATGATGTGTGGTGCGTATACAGTGACTTAATAATATATTTTTAAAGATAATAAAGTCTTTAAAAATGTGTGATAAGGGGTGAAAACAAATAAAATTACCTCATAATTCCATGAAATATTTGAAAAAATAATTCTTATTGATTTTTTAAATATAGGAATGGAATATTTATCAATATGAGTTTTTATTTTCTCAGGATGACAAAAAAATGAATTTTTAGTGTTTTAAAACTCTGAAACATGTGTATAATTGTCAAAACCTAGAAAATAACCTCAAATCTCCATGAAATCATAGGATAATAGAATTTAAATTATTTTTTATATGTAAAAATAGATAACATGTCAATCCGACATTGGTTATAGTCTGAATTATTGAATAATAAATTTTTAAATATATGTAAGTCATTAAAAACGTGTATTAAGGGTTCAAAACAAAGAAAATAACCTTTCATTTCCATGATATCTTAGTGCAATGACCACTTAATTATTTTTGAATTATAGTAATAGACACTACATCAATCAATGTTTTTTTGTTCTTGAGATGAGAAAAGAAAGTACTTGTAGTTTTTTAAAACTCAAAAACATGTTTTTAATGGTTAAAACCTATAAGATGAAATAATATTATAGTGAACACATATGAAAACAATCATTGAATTAAATTTATATTCCTAAATAGATAAAAAAATCAATCTGAGATGTGGTATGCTCACAATGACAAAATAATCAACTTTTAAATATATTGAAGTCATTAAATATGTGCATTAAGAGTTAAACCTAAGAAAACAATATCATTATGTATTAAATTATTAATACTATGATCATTAATCAATTTTTTAAATTTATCAATAGAATCCAAATCAGTATAATTTTTTTTGAATGGTAAAATAATTTCTCATTTATAAACCCACTCCATGTTAGTTATATTAGTTTTGAATTCATCATTGTTTTGATTCACTCCGGGATCACTAAATCTATCATCATTACAAGTAATATAGACAGTGCCTTGGTATTTCTATATTTCCTATATTGATAATAGCTTTAGTGATCTAGGAGTGAATCATGGTAATGATTAATTCCAAACCAATAGAGTTGACTTGAAGTGGAATTCTTAAGGGGAAATTATTTTTTCCTTCAAGAAGGAAATAGAACACTATATGGATTCCTTTTATACTCTTCACATGAAAAAAAATATTGGAGATAAATCAATTATCAATGAAGGATTCAGTTAGGATAATTCACTCATCTTATATTTAATGTTCTCACCAAAAATCTATTTGTTCTTTATTTATTTTTTTACGTTCATTTGTGTTGAAATTCATTATCTTTTTGGTCCAATACCTTTTAATAACATGCTAGTGTGGAAACATTGTGAATTATTTATAGAAAATAATGTTATTGAATTTACTACATTAGGTGATTTGACCATGAAAATATTACTTGTATACATTTATTCCTACACTCTTTGGAATAATTGTATTTATTTCTACCTAATACCTTCATGATTATCCTAATCTGTTTGGGGCTAGAAATTCACATAAAAGTAAATTTTTAGTTTACAACAGATGTCACCTACTAAAAACCAATTGAACAAGATTATGATATCTATATACTTTAGGAAAACAATTCAGGATTCATTTTCCATGTGTATGAAACAACCACTTAATAATCTGATTTACATTGTGGCTGATATGACTCAAAGTGAATGTTTCAATTTAAAAGTTAAATATGAGTCCAATATGTGAATCATATACAAAAATCCAAGAAAATACCATTGGATTATCATGAAAATTTAGTAAAATGATTTTTAATTCATTTTTTATTTGTATAAATTGATGGCACTCCAATCAAACACATGGTATGGATATTTTAACTAATATTGTATTGTTTTTTTGGAAAAGTAGTGGAGAATCCCCAATATTAAAAAAAATTGGAAAATAGAGAAATATAGTATGGGGTCATCCATGAAAATACTTCCCTCATTAATGAACAATCAAATACCTAGTTTTTCTATTATTTTAATATTATTCATGTGCTCTTTATAACTCATTGTATTCCAATAAAATTGTCTATTTCTATGCCCATAACCTTGAGAAAAAACTGAATTTTTATTTAAAAGTTACATTTTAATTAAAAATTTCAATAACTTAGCCAAAACTGAGAAAAAGTATTCATATTTTTTTGGTACAATAAGAAAATGATTCATGATTGAGTTTTGATATATCGGAATGAATGATACATTAACCCTACACATGATGTGTTTTATATAACTCAAAGTTCATAGTTTTAATATAAAAGTAACATTTCAGTTCACAATTCATATCAGATACTAAAAAATGAGAGGATGAGCTCAATTATTTTTATATTTTAGGAAAATATTTCATTATTCACCAATCTAACACATGGTGTGGCATATATTAATTAATGTTTCTATTTTCATTTACTAGTGACATGTTAGTCCAAAAAATATGTCACATACTCAAACATGAGAAAAATTCATCATATTATCTTGATACTTCATGATAATGATCTATGATTCATTTGGGAAGTGTGTCAATTAATTTCATTCCAATTTAATACATTGTGTGGTCATTATGACTAAAAATCTGTGTTTTTATATAAAAGTAACTTCTTAGTCCAAAAAAATATGTTGTGTAGTCAAAAATTAGAAATAATTCTCTTATTATCATGAAACTTTAGGTAAAATAACAATAATTTATTTGGGATATGTGGTAATTAACCACACATTAATCTGACCCATGGTGTGTCTTTTATTACTGAAATTGAATGTTTTCAGTTTTAAAATGACATATTTTCCCAAATTGTTATTAACATGGTCAAAACTAATAAGAAATTATCAAATTTTATTACTAATTTATTAGAATGACATTTTATTCATTTTTTATGTTTATAAATTAATCACACATCAATATGATATATAGTGTTTTCATTATGAATAAAAGTGTGTGTTTTCATTTAATCCATGTTTTGTACACATAAACTAATTTCAAGGGAAATTTAATAGTAAAGGGAAATGGAAAGGGGAAGGGAATTTAAACAAAAATAACCATTTTTTATAGTATGAAAATAAATTAAACCAGATTGGAAAAATATTGAAAAATAAATAATAATTTAAAATTATTTTACATCCCTGTTTTTTATTCTACAAATAAACGATAGTGGTGGTGGTGGAACGGTGAAAATAAAGGATGCGATAGTGGCACAAAATGATTTAGGACTTGTAAGGGGATGATTGATGGGTAATTTCCCATTCAATATCTTAATGAGTTATATGAATTTCATTTTGGTTCACAAAATTCCAAGTAAAACATGTTTACAATTCGGAAAACAACTAGTAGTGGCAACAGAGAATCAACATAACAATTTTTCATTAAATTATGTGCATTGGTTGCTTATAAAGTGATTCTATCATTCCAGAATCAAAATAGAATGAGAATAAAAATTCAATAATCATGTAAAAACATTCACAATATTCCAAAAATGATAAGAACAGTCAAAGACAAACCATTTTTATTAAATCAATATGAGTTTGAAACATCATAATCAAATACAAGTGAAAATACACATTTGTAAGTCAATATAACGTTTTAAATAATTAAGAAAGGGATGACCAATTTTTTATGTGCATTTTCTAATTTTCCAATGTTCATGGGGCAGTGGCACTGAGGTTCCATTATGTAAATAAATTAATACAACCATATTACAAGTGATAAAGACTCAAATAGACAAACCAGATAAGTTGTCCATGATGTAGTTCTTTAAAAAGACCAATAACCCATGATAAAACCAGGATTTAGAAGATAATATATACTCCTATCTAGATGAACACACTAAATTCACATTAAATGAAAAAAATCATAAGTAATATATAATGAAATCAGAAAATAAAAGAATTATAGTAGGCCAAACTACCTTATAATGGTTCAATAACTTCTTGATCATATTGGTTCCATTAGTATTCAATCACATGAAGTCGATGGTGTTATTGTTACCCTCTATTCATCCTACTGTTAAAATGTTAACACCACACAAGAATATATATATATTGGAAAATACCATTTTCTAACACCATTGTGGTTGCAAAACTCTTCCCACTGATCCCTCTCTCACATTTCTTCACTGGTGATCCTAGAATAGGCCACTAAAAATAATCCTTTCCTCTCTACTCCGTCCTATTGATGAAGTATGAACACCCCAAATATTATGCCTCGCCAACCCTAAATCCAATTCTATAATAAAATAAAGTGACACTAATGAATCAAATGGTTTTATATGGTATGATGAATGTTTTGAAACAGATGTATCCTATGGAAGGCATGTGGATGATGGAGCACATTTTTCACTAACTACTTGAAATTCCATCACATAATAAATTGAATAACACCACAAGGCTTCAAAGAATAAAAAATATATCGAAATAGAGTTCAGTGTGAATCCATCAAAATTACACTAGGTAAAATGGGAGTTGCTCGATCTAATCTGATCGATTGATCAAAATCAGAAAATGGAAATCACGGTGTGGACGAAGAGAGTAGTCTAGAAGAAGATCCAAAACACAAACCAAAATAAAAATACATCCATAAGTTATCAATTAATTTTTTTTAATATTATTCCAAAATATAAAACAATTAAATTACATAAAAAACATTTATTTTTTAAAAATACTAGATAATAAAATTCAAAAATATTCACTTTGAAATTTGAATTTTTTAAACTATATGCTCAATGTACTTGAACCACCTAAAATATCACATTTATTTAATAAAAAAATGTAATCCTAATAAATTATAAGAGTACATTAGTGTGTCCTCCATGTGCATCTTAGTGACACACACCAATCCAAATTCAATGACATCTAACGAAGACTAGTAAAAAATTCTTAAAATAACATGATAAACTAAATAATAATAATATAAGTATAATCAAACATATCCAAATCAACATGGATTGATAATATTCAATGCATAGACACTCACCATGAATCTACAGAATCTCGTCCCGCATCATGGATCCTCTTTGAGTCTGATTTATAAAATAGTCCCCCTAAAGACACTAAACCACATTGATCCTAGTAGAGGCCTATAGACCTCTTCTAGGAAAGTTGAAAACCCAAATCCTTCCTTAAGACCAATTCCAATCCTATAATAATCCTCAATGATTCTGATTTAGACACATCTCCACCTAAGGAGAACACCCTGCCAAAACTGCACACCACAAAAAATATATTCCATCAATAACCAGGTACCCTATAGAAAAACACTAATATCCTAATTCCTACACAAACCTAAAGGAATACATGGAAAATAGCACATGGGAAACACATCACCAACATGAAACTATAAAAATACCAAGAAAACAAATACCCAATCTACCTAGACCCTAAAATTGCAATAAGTCCTCCATTGGCCCGAAGGCCTTCATTTTTTATTGATTTTTGATAATCCTCCTTTCAATGGGTGTGGTGGAACCCTTATAAGGCCCGTAGGTGAAAGTATTAAATTGAACATATGACTTAGGGGAATTCATTTCCCATATGCTTCAAACATTACATGCAACCCATACTGGCTACTTGGAAAAGCTCCTCCCTAGAATCTTCATCGTGAAATCATCTCTCCACCTTCACATGGATGATCGGCTAGGCTTTCTCATGCATTCATAGTCTTGTCCCGATAATAGGTTTCATACCCTCTCATTCCTGTAATCTTTTTAGGTTTGCTTTGGTGAAATCTCCTTGCGCCTCCTCCTTCTGAAGCTTGTTCCTTGTAAGTTTTCTGGTTTGCATCTGCACTAAAGGTGTCCCGAAGGCCTTACTGACTTGAAGTCCTGGGTGGCCAGAAGGCCTTAAAGGACTCGGGGACCAAATTAGTGTCCTGAAGGCCCAAACGGGGGAATATTCCCAGCTGCTATAGTGTCAAACAATTCCTGCTACATTCCTCACTAAAGTACCTACTACAGTTCCTACTATAGTACTCATATAGTCCTGCTACAGTAATCTGGATATTATCCTCCTCCTATATTTGTTCACGGGTCTCTTGGTTGCACTTAAAGTGTCCTCACCAAATGGTTTTAGGATCATGTTCCAATAAGTCCTTATAGGGAGAAATAACAATAATAAAATACAATAAAATAAAAAAATATGTATATTACAAAACAATGTCACATAATTGAATAATAAGAATTGAAATTTGGGATACAAAATTAAATCCATTTTAGCACTGATACTAATTTTTGGAGGCTACATTGTTGGGAATTCTATATTCATCATCCCAAGGAGTTATACATATTAAATTTTGGTTTACAAAATTTTAAGAAAAACATTTTTACATTTCTAAAAACAACAGGTAGTAGAAAAAGATCATGAATATAATAAGTTTTCATTGAATTCTCATCAATATAATATGATAAATTTATTCTATCAAACCTTAATCAATATAGAAATAGAATAAATATTGAATAATCACGTGTAAAAATTTACAGTAGTCCAAAAATACTAAGAAGAATCAAAGATAATCCAATTTTATTAACACAAAATTAGTTTGAAACATCATAATAAAATATAAGTGAAAAATAGTATAAATAGGTCAACATAAATCAGTAAAGAAATAAAAAAACGACACCATTATTTTTACATACTATAGAAACATGGAATGTATGCACAGGGTAGGGGCACTAAGGTTCCACTATGTAAATAAAAGAGTACAACAAATAGAAGGAGTGAGGAAGACCCAAGAAGACATATCAAATAATCTATCCAGACAATATTTATTGGTAAGAAAAGGAACACATGATCAAACCTAGTTTAAGGAGATGACATATACTCCCAATGAGATGAAAACACTCATTACAGATGACAAGAATAAAACTAGAAACATTGTATAAGGAAACTAAAATGAAGAAGCATACCTAATCGATCCAACAAAAAATTGTTCGGAAACTTATTGAGAATATTGAATCTTCAGTACTCAAGTTACCAAAGTAATTGTCTTGATCCATGTTTTTTTATCCACCATGTACAAGTTTCACACACTAAAACATCATTAATATCATGAAAATATTCTTCCCAAGAACAATAGAGGTTGTAAAACTCCTCTCCACTGGTCCATCTCTCTTTTTTCTTCACTGGTGATCCTAAAATATGCCTCCAATGAATATACCTCCTTCTTTAATTTTCCAAATTGGTGAAGGAAAAACACTGCAAATTTGGGAACTATCGACCCCTAAATAGTTCACTATATGAAAATTCAAAGACAACGATGAGTTAAAGGGCCATGTAATGGATGATGAAAGCTGATCAGTGAGAATATCCCTAATAGGAAACATGAATTGTGGTGTGAATTTTCCATGAAACTACATCACCAATCCAGCAAGGTTGTGTGACACACAAAGAATGATAGGTAAACAGAGGTGAGATTGAATCTAGATAAATAGTACTACTGAAAAATGGGATATGATCAGTCTAATATAATTGCTAGCTCAAAACCAGGCTAGGGAAAGCATGAAGTGGACCAAGAGAGAATGCTCAAAGTAGGGCCAAAATGTGGCCCAAAATAAAAAAATATCTAGAATTTATAAATTAACAAAACAATTGATATCATGATAAAAAAAATTAGATAATTAAATTACATAGATTTCATTTAATTTTCAAAAAATAATTGAATAAAATTCACATGTCTGATAGCGACAAAAGGGGTGGTGATAATGGGGGAAGTATAACAATATTGATGGGGTGTTAGTAATGATAGGGGAAATGATGATGACAATGGTAGGGTGAAGTGACTATGGAAAAGTAAATAATGAGTGTAATAGGAGTTTTTAGGATTTAGTGGATAAACTTATGATCCATAGGTTCTGAAAGTTCACCCAAATGGGTAGGAACTATCCACAAATAGAAATATGATCATGATATAATAAAAATTATGTAAAAATAATCACACAAGGTCCAGTGGAATAATGAACATCTTCTCCCTTATTGTGAGGATATGTCTTGAAGGATATTAGGAGGATAAACAGACAATGATCTCATGATTTTGATAGAAAACACCATATTACAGATCCAGAGATTTTTCAGTGGAAACAAAATAATATTGAATTGGTGTTGTCACCTTATTAGAAGATATGAATGAGGCTCAGGAAGAATGATATTATAAAAATATTTTCATCAAACTGATGGTCACCAATAGATGAAAATAAACTCAATAATCCACACAAAATAATTTACAGAATAATATTCTATATATAGATACAAATCATGATTCTCCTTTTATGAATGGATAATGTGTCAAGTGTATTTTTTTGACATCAAATGAAACCCATGATTCATTCATTGTTGATGAATCCATTGAACGAGTTCAATGATCATTATGAAAAGATATTAATTTAAATGAAACCATGAATAGAGAAACATGCCATAATCATACATCATATGAATAAAATAATGCAGTTGTCAGGTTGTGGTCCATCACATACACATTCACATCCATGAAGTGGTGTTTCTTATTTTAGTGAACATCCAACAAGAATGGTGTTGAATAGGTAAATAATGATAGTGTAATGATGATGATGATGGTGGTAGGGTGTGGCGAAAAGCTCAATAGTGACTAGGGTGTAGCAAGGTGTGATGGTGTAGATGGGGTAAGATAACAGTAGGGATTAGTAGTGGTGGTGTGGCATAATGATGAGCGATATATAGTGACGAGCGGTGGTGGTGATGGAAGGTCACGTCGATGATAGAGAGAGTGAACATATTTATCCAAATTGATGATGAAATCATGATTCTACCCATTTATATAGGAACCCATATTCCATAATTTTGTGGAACAATAGGATCCATTTTTTGCAGACCAAATGTCCAAAATATTACTTTTCATTCCAGTTTCATGGTCTCCAGTAACTACATACCAAACAGAACCTTAATTGTGATAATTATATCCAAAACAAGAATCATATACTCAAAATAAATAAAATACACACGGAATGTCTTGATAATTTAGTGTAAACATGAATTAACCTCATTTCAATCTCACACAGGTGATGGAAACTTAGAACATGAGACAAACATCAGAATCATTGTGGGTGAAAACATGATACCCATCCTCTAATTTTTATTTCCCATATATATATTTATGATTATAATAGAGATAATAATAATGATAATAATAATTAGGAAGATAATGATAATAATAATGATAATAATATTGATAATAATATTGATATTAATAGTAATGATGATGATGATGATAATGATTATCATAGTGATAATAATAATAATGATGATAATAGTAATGATTATAATAATGATAATGATAATGATAAGGATAATGATAATGATAATAATAATGATAATGATATTGATATTGATAATCATAATCATAATCATAATTATAATCATAATCATACTCATAATGGTAATGATAATGATAATGATTATCATAATCATAATCAAAATTATAATGATAATGATAACAATAGTGATAATGATAATGATAACGATAATGATAAAAATAATGATAATGATAATGATAATGATCATGGTCATGATAATGATAATGATAACGATAATGAAAGTGACAATGACAATGATAATGATAATGATAATGATAATGATAGTGATAGTGACAATGATAATGATATGGACAATGATATTGATATTGATAATAATAGTGATAGTGATAATGATAATGATAATGATAATGATAATGATAATGATAATGATAATGATAATGATAATGATAATTATAATTATAATGATAATGATAATGATAATGATAATGATAATGATAATGATAATGATAATGATAATGATAATGATAATGATAATGATAATGATAATGATAATGATATTGATATTGATAATGATAATGATAATGATAATGATAATGATAATGATAATGATAATGATAATGATAATGATAGTGATAATGATAATGATAATGATTATCATAATCATAATCATAATCATTATCATAATGATAATGATAATTACAATGATAATGATAATGATAATGATACAGATAATGATAATGATATTGATATTGATAATGATAATGATAATGATAATGATAATGATAATGATAATGATAATGATAATGAATATTCTCCCAACACGTTTAAATACGTTGAGAGTGGGGTGAATCAATGTATGACATATTAAATTAACTATCCCTTCAGATCTTATTTCTTCTTTAAACCAAACACTCATCTCTCCCTTTCGCATAGCAATGTATGAACATAAATGAAAGCATGCCTGAGACAAAAACAATTAACTTGGTTCACCCTCATTGGGTTATGCCCAAGGTGAATACAACAGTAATTTGTTGATGTACCAAATCAACTAATTCTCACTTCCAAATAAGGTTAAGATTAGATGACTTTTATTCATGGGCTCACAGGCTTTACAACTTTTAGAGATAGCTCACTACTTCCCAAGGGTCACTCACTTGATCTCTTATTTGACGGACCACTATCAGTGGAAAGGATCACCTTATTCATATTCATTTTCTTGCTACTCATGAAGGTAATCACACATAGTTTATGGAAATGTTGGTCCCTTCATTTACAATAATTAATACATCCAAAATTGAAGGTAGATTCTATGTTCACATCCCACTTTCATCCACTTGGTGAATATCACATTGTCATAGTTCAACTAGTAAATCCATTTTCAACACATTCGTGATTCTCACTTCCTTTGTGAAGCTCACACAAAAACATTGTGAAAATGATCAATTCTTTATACATATATACTGCCTTCAAAAACCACACACCTTTCATGAATCTCACCTCTTTCATGAAGTTGAACTAGCCATCACGAAGCAACATTATTTAATGATTCTCATACATTTCCACAATGATTACATATCCTTCAAAAACATCAAAAAAAATTGTCAAATTTTTATATCCTTCATGAACTTGAATAATTTCTCTATGATTAAAACTATCAGTCACCTTTCATAGAATTCACGAACATAATTTCTTCAAAATATTTTTCTCTAGAACAGCCTTGGTGAACCACATTCAAAAAATCTAGAGCCTACAGATTTCCATTAAGGATTTCTCTACTTTTCTGAGGGGTATAGGAATATTTATATGAATTTTCTCCCATTCTAGAGGATTATATCCTCATAATTACCTTTTCATGAAGCTATCCAATATCATTCATGATGCTCACTAGTTTCACAAAGCACCGGGGAAATTTAACTATTCATGCAGCTTCTGTTATTCATAGTGATTACCATTAACCCTTTGCACATTCATAATGCTCCACTTCTCATAGTCATGTTGATGTACCATTTTTCATCATGACTTTGTGATGATCCACACCTTCATGTAACCCATCCTTCAAAACACTGATTTCCTTTTAAAATATATTTACCTTCAAAGAACTCCAATCTTCATGAAACTTTTGGATTTCCCATACTTTTAGTTGGTATTCATCAAAATATTACTTTTACGATGATTGATACAACCTCAAAATTTAATACCCCAAATATTTGGAAAACGCTGGGAAATGGTGCCACATTATACACAAAAATTTTGGTATTTCATCCAGAGCATCCATTCCTTTTTTTGGATATTTATCAACATGTCGTGTAAAAAATCTCTCTGAAACACCAAAAATGAATATGGAAAAAAAATAATAATAAACACAATCATACAAAAAACACATTGATGTTACCTTGATGGATATTTCCCAAAAATATCCCCCAATTGATTTTCTGACAACTCTTTACATTTTGATACAACGTTGAATTTTCATCCTTCTTCTACCAACATTTGATTTTTCTGATTCAGATAACGATCATAGATTTTACCCCACACACACTCTAATCCCACATGATCCATTCTAGGTTTGAGAAAAATTAGTATTATACATATTTCATCAATGAATCACATCATTATAAAACCACTCCATTACATTCATCATGAACCTGATCTGTTGTGATATATAACATTTGATAAATCATCTTTATCATTGTTATATTTAACACTCCCCGTTCTTCATTGCTCCCCCAATCAGCTTCCCTCTAATCTTGATTAAGACATTTTCCCCCCATTCATAGCCACAATTTATTTCCCTTTATCAATGAACCCGAAGGTTAATTCATTGTGGTCAGCAATAGAGTAAAGAACATATACCATCACAATAGGGAAAAACACACCACACCTCAGGGAGTAGGAGTCCCACATCCACACTTTTTCATGTGAGGCGAGTTGACTGAACTCTAAGATCTAGTCGATTAAATTCAAATGATTCTTTGGGTAAGGCCTTTGTAAGAATGTCTGAAAAATGTAGTTCTGTTGGCACATTCTCCAACTTCAAAATCCCTTGTTCCATATTCTCCAAGATAAAATTATACTTAATTCCAATGTACATTTTCCCTAAGTGACGGAATGGATTTTTTCTATGATTGATTGAAATTGAATTATCGTAATGCATTTAGATTGTAGATTTCACTTCATCTCCCATATAATCAAGTTGTTTCTTCATGCACAATTACTACATACACACTTTGGTAGCTGCTGTATATTCATATTATTTGGTGATCAATAAAATAAAATCATGTTTCTTGATTATCCAAAATTTAAAAAAACCCCCATGATAGAATGAAGTGTATGATGTTGATGTTCTATCATCTTCTGATCCATCCCAATCATCATTTTTATAGCCCAATAACTCTTAATGAAATTTTTCATTGTACAAAAAACTAAAATCCACTTTAACCTTGATATACCAAAGTATTAGTTTTACTACAAGTGAATTTATTTGATATTTATATGATATATTGTTTCTTGGCATTTGGAAAAATAATATTGAGTATTTTCATTTTCAAGTACAATAGACTACCAATTATTTTCGTATATTCTATGACTTAACTGCATTGCCTTCATCATCCCATGATAGTTTCATTTGAGTAGCTGCCAGAGTTGTCATTTCCTTAGAATTATCCATTTAAAATCATCTTATAACCTCCTTGGAATATTTTGTTTGGGAAATATATATGTCATTCATTCCTTGTATCACGTGTAAACCAATAAAAATGATAGTTCACTAATAATTTACATTTCTAACTCAATTTTCATGAATTATATGAACTGTTTTCATTGAGATTCATCTGATCTGCCAAATATTAAGTCATCAAAATACACCATCACCATTATCCTTTGAGTACTATCATTGTTGACATATAGATTATAATAAAGTCCACCATGTTAAAAACTAAATTTCTTCAAAAACTGATCAAGCCTTGAATACCACTCTCTCAATTCTAGATTCAACCCATAGAGTGCCTTTCTCTGATGAAAAACAATGTTCTCATCTTCATGAATGAGAAAACATCTAGCTGCTCAATATACACTTCTTCTACCAGAACCCCATTTATAAATTTTGACTTTATATTCATTTGGAACACTTTGACCATTCTTTTCACTACTATGGACAATAAAAATCTAATTTTATTTATCCTTCAAATAGGTTAAAATTTATCATCATCATCGATACCCTCTATCTAGGGGTACCATTTTCACACTAGTCATTATTTATTTCGAATCACTACCCCATATTCATTCATCTATTTGCAAAAGACGCATTTAATCCTAATGACATTATTATCTATTGGTCTCAAAACAATTTCTCTGGTCTGATGCTTCTAAATTTGGTCAAGATATTCATTTAAATATTGAATCCAATTTTCCTCTCCATATAATTTTATAAAACATTTAGGCTCTAACTATGATATGAATGATGCTTTTTGTAGATCCTTCATCCTTCTTATATGCACTGGAACTATTTGATCATAGATTATATTCATTCAATCAATTTAATATCTACTCTTTAGTCTTTGTGAAGATACTAGTCTATGTTAATCCTTTTCACTATCTGGATATTCTTTTAAATAAGCCTCTAAAAATGGAACTTCACTTGAGATTCTTATCTCTTCAACACAGTCCTCATAAAACTAATCATGTATTTGCAGACTATTCATTTTATTCTATACTATAGTTACATCATTAATTTTAACTACCTTTCTCTATTACTTATTTAAGAATTTATATACTTTTCTTTTTATATAGTATCCAAGAAATATTCCTTCATCTCCACAAGATTAAAACTTCTTGTATTATCATTATTGAGAATGAAACACTTACTTCTAATGACTTGAATGTACTTCAACATTTGATACTTTTCATACGATATCTCAAAGGAGTATTTTATTCTTTTTTTTTATAAAAACACATTATTTTAGGTGTAGATTGATGTTATCACTACTTATTTCCAAAACTTCTCTAGAGGGACTTTCTCAATGAGTGTTGTTCTATCCATACTATTGATAATTATAATTCTTCTCTCAACAATTCCATTTTTTGTTAAGTTATTACTACAAGAATTTGGTGTCTTATCCCATGTTTCTAGAGATAATCCTCAAATTAGATATTTTTGATCTCTATTATGTTATCTATTAAGATCTTCTATATTTCTTGACCAAGCATATTTTCAACTTCACTTCTATAACGTTTTATGAAATAGAACACCTCGGACTTATGATTAATGACTAAAACCCTTTCTATTCGACTATAATCATTAATTAAGATAACAAAGTTTCTCCATCCATCAATATATATTAGTGAAAGAGGCCGTCACACATTAATATACACAAACTCAAAAACTTTTGTTAAACATTTCTCTTTTTACTTTTATATCTCTTGAATGATCTTGCCTTATTTACAAGCATCACACATATGATTACAATCATGTGATAACATAGGGAGGTCTCGAGTAGCATCACATTTCCCCAGATCATCCAATTAAGCTTGTCTCAAAGGACCAAGGTGTTTATGCCATAAATTTTTTTCTTTTTCCTTGGACAAAAAGCACATATCTTTTTTTACTTACAAGGTATAGATTCCCCTTCGTACTCATTCCCTTAAAAATAACTACACAATATTTTACCTTAAGGATCCATAATTTTTTTGAAAATATTATGGCATGTCCGGAGTCACACCATTGACTTACACATAAATGTTGTGACTAAGACCTTCAACCACCAAGACATCTCCCCATCGCATATATTTTCTACAAACAATGGATTTTCCTTAGCCGATAATTTTTTGGCCTTCATCGTTACCAAATGTTACAATACCTTTCTTGTCGTATTTGATTCCTATCATTAGTTCCTTATATCCTATCATATGGGAGGTGCATCAAATATCAATGATCCATATTCCAGTGTGATATAATGATTTGAAAAAAAATCTCTACAACCATTTCATGTTCATATATCTTCTTTTTTTTATCATATTTTTTACTCCATACTTGGTACAGACTGAAAATCTTGATCTTCCACGGAGTAATATAGACTAGCTTCATCTTGCAGAGCTGCAAATTGATCCTTCATTTTCATCTCATTTGTTGATACATTTAGTAACTGTTTGTGACCACATTATTTTTTCATTGGAATATTCCTCTTCATTTTTTATGAGAAATATCTCCCCATGTTTGTAAGTCCTTGATTGTGTTGTCAAGCACATCAAATTAGTTGTTTAATTTTTACTAAAATTTTTACAGTATAACAACAACCCTGGGTCGTCTCTCGATGGAGACATAGATCATTAATTTAAAAAAATGATTTTTAATTTTGAAAAAAATGGGTAATGGTATTTTTAAAACATGAGGTTTGATGATTAAAGATTACTATAGAAAATGCAAGTGATAAAACAAAGTATAAATGAACAAAATTTATTGAACGTGATCAAACCAGGAAAGTCTCGTGATGCTCATCCTTCATCGCTTCAAGAGAAAGGGTATAGATCTTTTATTCCCTAGTTTGTAAAAAAATATTACCATATTGTTACTGAGTTTATTATAGGATGCCTCCTAGGTTGAAGTCGAGAACATACAATGATTCATTGGACATTGCCGATGGTTGGGTGATTTGTGTTCGACTTCATAACTGAAACTCACCATGCCAACACAAGAAGAACTCGATGTGTTGTCCATGTTTATATGATATTTCCTTATGATACCATGGCATAAATGTACATGACCTTGATAGTTCGTATGTGGGTTCAATGGACCAATATGAACCACACAAACACAACAATTGAATAATGGAGGAAAAAGGGATGAACGGTGTGTGAAACATCACATGAAAGGGTACCCTCAAAATGATCATTTGAGTGTGACTATAACATACCAGTATATAACTCAATTAAATAAAAAGATATGATGAATAAAAATAACATATAACCTATGATTAAAAAGATCAATCAAAATAATACCAGTACGATGCTTGGGATTTCATCACGTTCCTCCCCAGGTGATCACTAGGGGTTTACAAATCCATGGGAGGGGAGGAAGAAGAAGATGTTGAAGTAGTACTTCCCATAGCCTCTAGAACTTCTAGGTATTTTAAGAATGCTCCTTTGGGACTCCAAAATGGTATCTCCTTGCCTCCTGCTCAAACTCCCAAATGGGGATCCCAAGGTTACATTTTATTGGAAATTTGGAAGGTGGTTTTGGTCACACAGATTTCTTCAAACCACTTGTAACATGCGTTTTGTCCATTAGAAAATAGAATATCCCTTTTGAAAAAACCGTAAAGTTGTATACCCACATCCTATATATCTCCACCGAATTTTTGGCATCAATTGAACCAGTGGATCTGAAGATACGGACAGATTATAGAACTCCACTTTTGAATTATCACAAATTTGGTGTTCTGGACAGACCAGGTCGGTTGGGCCCCTAGATGGAATAATTTGTCTTGGGTTCCTTCATAAGTGTTGTATCCCATTAAATTTTGGACAATCACACAAAATATGTCCCAAATTTGATTATTATATGTTTCTAAGAAAGCACAACAGTGGATAGGTCTTCATGGATCCATGAAATTTTGGCCCATTTTTCTTTCACTTCATCTTAGGCCCCCCAAATCAACTCCTCCTACATTGAAATCATTAAACAAAGTGACAGTTAACAATTTAATAGTAATAAACACTAAATAATTGAATAAAACATGAAGTTCAATTTGTTACTATTTTATAATTTTCAATACCAAACATGTTTAGCATAGTGGTATAAGGGTGAAAATGAAATAGTGAATCATGGTACATTTACACCCCCACACATAAACATTTTCACTCATGGGAAAAGTGTAATATCATAATAATTTCTCATTTTTATGTCAAAGGTGTAAAAACATCCAATATTATTTGGAAATTAAATTCATCATGTCTCATTTATGGAATCAATTTTCCTATCATTTTTCTTTTCTCACATTAGAATTTGTTCAACTTCATTTGTTCACCCATGAAACATGTTGGAACTTACCTCACCTAAAATTTTTCCATCATCACATAAGGAACATATGAAAGTGGACTTATTTTATTTTCCCAAATTTCATGTGGTATTACCATATGCTTTCCGAGATTCTCATTTCTCTACTGGTAGAAACTAGTGTGTTACTCAAGAGGACTTATAATAGGTTATTATAAGGTTCAAGGGTTGGTAGGATTTAATGTTTAAAAATCAGAGGCAGAAGAAGAGTGTTTAATCTATTATGTACAAAACATGTCAAAATTCATCAAGTGTTCATAATTAATGTACACACTAAAGCCCTCACAAAGTGTATCACCTCCAACCCACTCTCCCTGTTGTCCATTTTTGTGGGTCGCAACCAAGTAGTGAATAATAATGAGTAAACATCCTTTTTTCTCCTTTTTTTCTTTTTTTCTGTTGTTTTTTCAATGTACAAAACTATCTTCTATATATATAGTTTTTTTTAGATAAAGAGGGAAACATGTATAAAACAATGATGTAATATGGCTTGTGAACCCATTGCCCAAGGAAAATGTAGGCGCCCTTTATATCAACCCATAACAATGATTCTCTCCTCACAATTCCCATGGAAACACCCTCTCTCCCACACTTTCTGAAAATAAAACAAGAATATACACAAGATATGGATAAGTAGGGATATGTTAGCTTGTAATTTGGATACCTAATAGGCATTTTATGGTCTCTAAGTCTTAAGAAGGATAAAATGTAAATGTGTCCAAAAATAGAGGATAATTGTACAAAGGGATTTTCAATGAACAATTTCCTCTATCATGAATGTAGCATACCTGAATCTTATGTCTTCAAACAGAATCAAGTCATGTTCTAGTCTCTCTAAAAGGCCCGATAGTCACAGGAAAGTGATTATAAGGAAGAATGTACAATAAATGTCTTAGAATATCTCTCGGGTAAGGGATTGAAATATTTTTTAGTGCTAATGAGGCATGGGTTTCAAAAATCCATTAAACAACTAAAAATGATTTGGAAATTAAAATTATAGAAATAGATTCCATATCAAAATTAATTTGAAAAAAAAAATCCAAAAACAATGTAATTTTCCACACAATCGACTAAAGCATGAAAAATGATTTTGGATATTATTTTTAAGATCATTTTTTATCTAAAAATACAAAATAAGGTAGATGAAATCAAAAATGAAAACGCATTTTTCATTTTTTTAATAATTTTTTTCATTTTTTTAATCCTAAATATGACATGTCACCCTCCCCCGCAATTAAAAGTTACGTCATCGTCAATGAATTTTTTTTAAATAAATGGACAATAAATAAGTTAGGGAGAAGTGACAGCCTACTAAGTGGTTCCATATGTGGCATCTATTAGTTGTATTTCCTCCATGACATGATTTGTAAAATCCTCATATAAGTGTTTGAGCCTCTTCCCATTGACAATAATCTGCTTTCCACTATTCTCATGCAAAAACTATATATCACCAAAAGGGTAAACATCAGTAATGGTATAAGAACTGATTCATTGGGAATGAAGCGTACCTGGGTGGATCTTTAGCCTTGAATTGTACATGAGGACCTTGTTACAAATATGAAACTTCCTCTAAGGAATCATGATATCATGGATTGCATTTTTCTTCTCTTTGTAGATCTGGGAGTTCTCATATGCATCACATTGAATTTCGTCCCACTCTTGAATCTACAGCTTTCTATGATCACATGTATCTGAAAGATTCATATTACATAGTTTAACAGCCCAATATGCATGGTGTTCTACCACCACTATGAGGTGACATGCCTTTACAAACACAATATTGTATGGTGACATTCCGATTGGGGTTTTAAAAGTTGTACGGGACACCCAAAGTGCATCATCCAAGCGTAAAGTCTATTCATTACTATTGGTTTGTGTCGTTTATCCATGATTAATTTAACTTATATATTTGAGATTTCTGCATGTCCCATAGTTTGGGAAAGATATGTAGTAGAGAATTTATTATCAACCCCATACTTAAGAAGAAACTTTTTTATGTTGTGATTGCAAAAATGTGAAACCTGATCACTAATAGTGAATCTCGGTAAACCAAACCTACTAAAAATATGAGACCTCACAGAATCAAAAACCACTCAAGATTCATCATTCCTGGTGTCCTTTTCTTCCAACCATTTAGATACATAGTCAACATCCAATAATATGTACAAAAATACAAATGTGCCAAATGGACAGGTAAATGTTGTATATTCTTGATCTTCATTGGCTATATGAATTTGGAAATAACCCTAATAGCCATCAAGGAAACAATAATTGGACATACCAGCCAATCATTCAAACATTTGGTCAATGAAAGTTAGAATAAATTGGTCCTTCCAAGTGGCTTGATTTAGTCGATGGTAGTCAATACAGACTCATAAATTGTTTAGCACATGTTTTGGAACCAATTCATTTCTTTCATTTGACACAGCTGTTCTTTCTATTTTTTAAGTAACAATTTGCATTGGGGTAACCCATTTACTATCAGATATAGGATTAATGATCCTTGCGGCAAGTAATTTACTGACTTCCAATTTTACCACTTCAAGGAGAGTGGGATTCAACCAGCGTTGAGATTGTCTTACGGGCTAAGCCTCATAATCCAAAAGTATATGGTGCATACAAATAGATGGTAAAATCCTACGAATTTCATCCAATGTCCATCTAATCGAATTTTTACACTCTTTCAAATGATCAAGTAATTTTGATTCTTACTGTTGGGAGTGGTTATTGGAAATAATGACAGGTAATTAGTCAATACCCTCAAGATAATCATATTTTAAATTAGACGGAAGTGGTTTTAATTCCACCATTGGTGGTTTTTTGACTAATGGAGGGGATTTAGGGGGAGTGAGGTCTATTAAACTGTCTATCTTCTCATGTTTATTGTCTAAATATATAGAATCTATTGAAATGAGATTTGCATAATTATCGACGGTCATGGATACCTCAAAATGAACACACTCATCAATTAAAGACCAAAATTTACACTTTTCATAAACCACACAACACTCAAAACATGAATCAAAACTCAAATCATCCAAGGGTGGCAAAGAGAAAAATGAATCAGATTATTGGTTGATGAGAGAATTGTGTGTGTGTGCATCATTTGAGAGAACTTCCATCAAATAGAAAGGAAGAGTGGAGTTCTCTTCAATGGGGTATTTCATATCCTAAAGGATGATAAAACATACCTTTTCTCCTCTGAACTCCATGGAAAATGTACCATTGTGAACATTGATGACCGCCTTTTATTTTTTTTAGGAATGGACTCCCATGTATGAGAGGGGCATGTTCTTAGGCTTGGGTATCTTCCATCTCAAGAATGTAGAAATAAGTGGGGAAGATGAGATTCATTACTCTGACAAGGACATCCTCAATCACTCATGTTAGATGGGTAGTAATCTGATTGGATAGTTTCATGATAATTCCTATTGGTTAAAGTTATCCAACCTGCAGAGAAGTATACACGGAGTGATTCATTACATTAACGGAACCTCCTAAATCCATCATAACAATAGAAAAAAGGTCTCACCTATAGTACACGATATCATGAATGTTCTTGTATCCATGCATTTGGTTGTCATTTCTGGTTGAATCAATGATGATACATTCCTTCCCAAGTTGACTCTCCCATTCCACTTTATCCTTTGTCTATAGGTGAAATGTTCATTAAGAATTTTTTCATGACGGTGAATTTTCGTGATTGTATCTAATAAAGAAATATTAACATGAAATTTTATAAATGTATCCATTATTTAATTATCAATCTCATTATCATAATTTTTTTTTGATTTAGACAGTATTTGGGGGAAAGGAAGAGGAATGGATTGTTCATTTGAATCATCATTTCTAATTTGATTTCCCTTTTTATTTCATTTTTCTTCATTGAAATCTTTTTTGGGGGGAGAAAGAATGTTTTCAAGGGGGGACATACCTATTGCATAGAATTAGTAGAAGGAGTAACTTATTTACCACAATGAAGTGTAACATCAAATACATTACCATTGTCATCTGGATTGGCAATGGGATGGGATGGTGGTTGTCCAGAACCTTACATCTTAAGCTCACTGATGTTGTTCTCCAATTGTCCCAATTGATTTCGTAGGTCATGAATTATCGATTGTGTGGTATGTTAGAACTGGAAATTCTAGGTTGCATTTGATTCAACATATTCATGAGGATTGGTTTAGATTTGGGAGGTGGAGGAAGAATTGATTGAGATGTTGAAGGATAAGAAGGTTTCATACCCTGTCCTTGTGGATACCAATTCTTTTTAGGGTAGCTTGAGTTTCCTTGTTGTCGGTATTGGGGTTGTGCTTGCCACCGATGGTTTGAATTTGGCATGAATTATTCCTGAATTAATAGAGGTGCTTATCTGAATGGACACCCTGGGAACACGGCTGCACAAGACTCAAGTGAATCTTGAAGTTGTGGGCGCCAGTCAAAAAAAGGAGTATTTTCAGAACAAATTCCACAATGTAATGGAACATGAGGAGATTGTGAGTTACATTGTGCTTGAGCTAATTGCCTTGGAATGGTATTCATATCATAAATAGTTTTATCTAACTTTTGTTATAGGTACGAGTGACTTACATTATAAACTCTTTGGGTTGGTGCAATAGCTCAAGTACCAAACTTTTGTGCATTTTGAGCCATGTTGGCTATTAAGTCACGAGTGACGGATGGAGTTTTATCAACCAAGGAACCAATAGCTATTGAATCAATCATTCCATGATCGATGGAGATAATTCCCTCATAGAAGTATTGGATTAATAGTTGTTCACAAATCTGGTGGTGGGGTCATCTTGAGAAAAGTCATTTGAATCTCCCCCAGTATTTGTGAAGGGTCTCTCCTTGTGATAGTCTAATGCCACATATTTATTTCCTAATTGATGCAGTTCTGGAGCTAGGGATGAACTTCTCTAAAAAGATCCTTTATAGGTCATTCTGTCCCCCAATTTTGGTAGGAAAATATAATTTCTACTCTTTGGCCACACCATCAAGGGAGAAAGTGAAGTCCCAAAACATAATTAGGTCCTTAGACACATTTTGGGGTTTCATGGTTGAGCATAGTATGTGAAAGTCCTTAAGGTGTTTTTGAGGGTCCTCACTGGGAAGACCATGGAATTTAAGAATACTATGGATGAGGCCAGGTGTCACCTAATATTTGGATGCTTCCTCAGGATATTGGATGTACACGGGTTGGTACTCCACATCTGGGGTGGTCAGTTCTTTTAATGTTCGGTTATTTGCAGTTGTGATTCATGGGGTTTGATTGGGTTCACTTTTTTAGTAGATTAGGACCACTTGAGGATCCAAAATAGGTTCATTGGTGATACTTTATGGAATTACTCTAGATTCCCTAATTTTTGAGTGAAGTGTCTTTTCAATTTTAGGGTGAAATTTAAGCATTTTTTCTTTTTCTGATCGTGTCATGAAAATAAGTTGTGAAGTTTGTTTTTTTCTTAATGATTGAATATAGATAAAATCCCTATAGGTGGGTGAAGGGAGAATATAATGTTATACTACATAATTATATATATATAAATGGAGAATAATAGAGAGATAGAGAAAAGAAGAGAGAGATAGAGAGAGAAAACACACAAAAGCAAACAAAAATAAAAATAAAAACCCAAAAAAAAAAACAATCAAATGGCGATGGGGTACTGAAAGGAGTACTAATTAAGAATTAAAATAAATAAATAAAATGAAATAAATAAAAAAATGATCTTTTATCCCCATAAACGGTCCCAAAATTTGATCACATTTCAAGCGTATCTAATTAGTTGTTTAATTTTTACTAGAATTTATATAGTATAGTCGCAACCCTAGGTCGTCTC